>JAEQBH010003450.1:0-260044 GCA_016808115.1 Tetrastigma voinierianum
GAGCTTGAGAGTGTTGAGCGAGTCTCTCGCGAAACCAGTGATTACAACCACCAAATCTAGTCTGAATTAAATATAGAAATGGCAGGAGAAAAGACATCTTTCTTAGTGATTACTTGAGCCCACACGCCTACTCCATCACCTCGAGGATAGTTTGGAAGATCTGCGGTTCTTGTGTGCCACTTCTCTGCGAGCCCACAGTGCGATATGGCGGTTATATTAGTTTAGCAATTAAATTGAATATTAAATCACGTGATGATTCTAGCTTCCCGCGATTATTCCTACAATTAGTATTAGAGCTTCGTTGATTAAATTTTTCAATTTGATCTAAACAATTTCATGTATTTTGGTGTTTGATTAGCAATATGGCACCAAGGTTTCTATATTTGTTGATTCGCATGTTACGATGTTTAATATGATTTTTGTTCATGGATGGTTCTTGAATAATTGTGGTTTGCCCTTGATCCATGGTAGAGTTTTCTGTGTATTTCATCGGTTTGTAACAAGGGCGCTAATCATATGATTAGGTTTCCTTCTTTTTTTATTTTCTCGATCATCTAGAATTCTTGTACACCATTTTATTAGGGTATAGGATTATTTTTTATAAAATTTTGAAGACTAATGAAGAACAAAAGTGAAGAAAATGAAGAACCCGCGGAGAACACTGTACACGCGAGATTGTTTGCATTGTTGTAGGAATTTCACAGGACATCCAAATGACAAATGGCCATCGAAGTTAGAAGCGCGAGAAGAGATGACAATCGGACAACCAAATTTTTAAGTAGAACCACCAGCTGGGCGAGCCCCGTACACCCTGGCGGCTGTGCGTGGGCTTCCGTGCCTCTCTCTTTCGGTAGTGGCGTGAGCGGCCAAGGAAAAGGGTTTTTGGCCTCAGTTTTGCTGATTCCTCCTCGGAGCGTCTTTGCTTCTATAGGTGAAGGCTCCGTTAGGTGGCGACACCACGAATACATTAGCTGGCATTGGGTTTCATGTTGTGTGTTTAGAATTTTGGGTTTTAACTCAAATCTCTTCAATTTTGGGCCTCTAAGCCCAGGTAAATTGAACCCAAATGGGCCAAGTGGACCAAGGTAGACGGGATTAATATGATGGGCTGGGAGTGTTATTGGGCTTGTGATTTTTCTTTTTCTTTTCTTAGGAAAACCATGGATTGGGGCTTTTTTTTAGATCCAACTCATATATTATTTTTTATTCTTGGATGATTAAATTATATTTGGTAACATGCTTTAGTTGATAACATGACATATAAGACTAGGTAGTTGTCATATTGTATCTTGCAGCCAATGACATACAAGTGCATAATTAAATTTTGTTTTTAAATCTAGATAAATATAATTATGAAAAATCCTTTAATTTTGTGAGTCCAATAATAAAATGGTCATGAGAAGCCCATCGAATAGTATGATCGGGTTTTATTGGATTGGACCTAAATAATTTTAAGATCTTAATTAGATTGATCGGTCCACCACCGGCAACTTTTAGAGATTAAGAGAATTTTAAAATTAAACAAGGATTCAAAAACCACGATAATTTTATTAACCTCCCAATGAGGCTCTAATAATATTATGGGCCATATGAACAATGATTGGAATGAAAGTGTATTATCTAGGAAGGTTATATCTAAGAAGATTGGGATGTAAGTAGTCCAGTAAGTGACCCCCCAATTTTTTTTTTTTATTTAGGACCTGACTTAGTTGGATACTATTCATTTTATGATCAAGTTTAGGTTTGTTATAAATGTCTTGCCCGTCGTGAGCATTTACATTATGGAAACTAAATTATTGTTTAATAAACATAAAATATATTTTTGTTTGGATTTACTAAATATATGTTTTATTGTATAATATCACAGTTAATATTAGTGTGCACAATGTATAATTTTTTCTTGAAAATGGCATTGAATTGGAAAACGAACTTATACATCGTTACGGGTTATGAAATCAAATTTTCACGGATACCTAAGCCAACTATCCGGTAAATTAAGCGATGATATAACAAAAGCAGGAGACATGCGACTTGGGAGATACAAACACTTCATGATGTTATATTCTTGCGGTGTTATATGGGTCATTTGAAGGCGACAAATAACACGGCAGCGGAGTAGAAATGCTCGGACTCTTGAAGGGATGTTTGCTAAAAATTGCCGAGAGACAAAAAACTGCTATCAACGATTTGATTAACACCGCATTATGGCGGTGGGCGTGTGAGAAGGATCATTGTTTGGCAATGATTTCACATATCGATCAAGCGGAAGTGATGGGGAAAAACTGAGGAGATGAAGAGGAGAGAGATTGCCCTAACGATATACATGTGATGGGGTCACATATTATCTTGCATCAATGATATACATGTGCATAATTAAATTTTGTTTTTTTTTTTTTAAATCTAGATACATATAATTATGAAAAATCCTTTAATTTTTTGTGGGTCCAAATAATAAAATGGTCATGTGAAGCCCCATCGAATAATCATGATCGGGTTTTATTGGATTGGACCTAAATAATTTTAAAATGTTAATTAGATTGACCGGTCCACCACCAGTAACTCTTAGAGATTAAGAGAATTTTAAAATTAGACAAGGATTCAAAAACCACGATAATTTTATTAACCTCCTAACGAGGCTCTAATAATATTATTATGGGTCATATGAACAATGATTGAAATGAAAGTGTATTATCCACAGGAAGGGTTCTAATACAAGAAGATTGGGATAGTAGATACGATAAGTGACCCCGATTTTTTTTTGGGACCCTGACTTGATTTAGATCACTATTCATTTATGATCAAGTTTTGTTCATTGCAATGTATTGCCCTTTGTGAGCATTTATTATGGAAACTAAATTATTGTTTACAATGGCAGAAAATATATTTTGTTTAGATTTACTTTAAATATATGTTTATTGTATAATATATGAGATTAATATTAGTGTGTACAATGTATAAATTTTCAAGAAAATGGCATCTTTCAACCCTCTAGCTATGATTTTGAATCAAAAACCATTGGATGGAAACCTTTGAAGGTGGAAAACGAACTTATACATCGTTAAGTTATGAGGAAATTAAGTTTAATCACGGATACCCCTAAGGCGTGCTATCCGGAAGGCGTGCTAATGATATAACAACAACGAATATGCGACTTGGGAGAATCTGAAACACTTCACTTCGATGTTATATTCTTGCCAGTGTTGTGGGTCAATTGAGGCAGAAAATAACACCTCTCGACAATGGAGTAGAAATGCTCCAGACTCTCAAAGGGATGTTTGCTAAAAGTACTGCTTTTGAGAGACAAGCTTCTATCACTGATTTGATTAACACACGTATGACTGGTGGGCATGTGAAGGATCATTGTTTGGCAATGATTTCACATATCAATCGAGCGGAAGTGATGGGGGCAAAACTTCAAAAGGAGATGAAGATAGATTTCATCTTGTAATCACTTCCTAAACATTTCAATCAGTTCAAAGTCAATTACAATATGCATAAGATGGATCTGACTCCAGTTCAATTGATGCATGAGCTTGAGAGTCTTCGAGCAGTCCTGAGCCCGGGTAGTATCAATTTAAAGAGATTCACACATTAAACCTAAAGGGAAACCTAAGGGTGGAAACAAGAACAGAAAAAGAAGGTAGTGATACCGGTTACCCGTCGAGGCGCAATGAAGAAGCCCCGAAGGCGAGTGCTTTAAGTGCGAGACCAGAAAGGACACGAAGCAGAAATTTCCCCAGAAAGGCCACCAAAAAGCCAGGTATGGGTGATTTACTTGTTGTTGAGGCTTGTTTAGTGGAGAATTTAATGATAAATGGATCATTGATTCAGGAGCCACTAATCATGTTTGTTACTCTTTGCAGTGGTTCAAAATACATGCGTCTATTGAAGAAGGACAAAGATACTTGAAACTTGGGAACGGGGCTAATCTACGTAAAGAAAGGCCATGAGACCGATTGTTTATTTTTGAGAATAATAGGACTTTATGTTTAGAAGATTGTTTATTTGTTAGTTTCAAGAGGAATTTGGTTTATATCGGAAGGAGTGTTTAGTTGAACACGGTTTGACATTACGAGTTTAATTCTCGGTTTCAATAAAAGTAAATCTTTTATTTGTTAGGTACGATGCTATGAATAATCTTTATTTTTTTGATCCCTTGTCCTATGATATAAATGCCATTAGAAATTTGTTGAAAATGAACATAATCACCCACGAAAAGGAAAATTATCAAATGAAACTTACCTTTGGCATTTGCGGTCGTCATATTAATCCTAATAGGATACATGGTTTGGTGAAAAGGGGGGATTTTAAATTCCCTAGCATTTGAACTATACCAATGTGAATCTATTTGGAAGGTAAAATAAACAAAGAGGCCCTTCAAGGCCAAAGGATATGTATGACAAACGGCTAGGTGGTGCATATCTTGATGTATACGTATCTGTGTTCAAGCCAGAGGTGGGTATGAGTATTTTGTCACTTTTACATATGACTACTCAAGATATGGTTTTGTTTACCTAATGCACCAAAAGTATATGAAACTTTTGATAAATTTCAAGAATATAAGGTTGAGGGAGAAAAGCAGTGGCTATCCATATCGAAGCGGCTTTTGATTTGACACAGGCGGTGAATATCTGGAGAGTTTAAGTTTTACTTAACTCGAGGGATAGTTTCCTGACTATCGGCCCACGGAACACCTCGACAAAATGGAGTTGCGAGAAAGGAAAAATAAAACTCTCCTAGACATATGGTGAGGATCGGTCTTAGTTATTCATCTTTACCCATATCGTTTTGGGGATATGCACCTTAGGAAGCGCTACATACTTATTGAACTTGATTCCTTCTAAGTCGGTTCTAAGACACCCATTTGAGTAATGGGCAAGTGCTGACCTAGTTTAGAAACCATATTCGTATGCAGGGTGCTCAGTGCATCTGTGCTTGAAAGGAACCACATAAGTTGGAATCTCGTCTTGAGAATTGTGTTTGTTTGTGGATGCAAAGGCGAGAGTGGACTTTTTATAGTTCCTCGAGAAGAGAGGTGCCCGTGAGCACTAATGCAAGATTCTTAGAGGAAGACTAGCCGTAAACAATTTCAATCCCGAGTAAGGTAGTTCTTGAGGGCTTGACTCGACTTAAGAATCGCCCTGAAGCCACACGGTCGGACCTATTGTGCCATTGTTTCCGGTGCGTGTTCAACGGAGAAAATGAAAATATACTCGAGAAGGTGAACAAGCACGAGAGTGCAGACCAATAGTAGAACAATAGGTAGATATATAAGTGGAACCAGAAAAACCAGAAAATCAAATTCAAAATGATCAAGAGGATCTTCTTGTAGAACCACAACAACCAGTGGAGCTTCGGCGTAGTGGGAGAACGACATGCAAGCCATCGAGATATCTCTTGTTGGGCGAATCGTACCAAGCTATAACCATTGATAGCGAAGAGGATCCCGTAAATTACAAAGAAGCACTAGAGGATGTTGATGCATAGGAGTGGCTCAAAGCCATGGATCGTGAGATGGAGTCTATGTATTCTAACTCAGTCTGGTCTCTTGTAGAGGCATAGGGTAGAAACCTAGGGTGTAAGTGGATCTACAAGAGAAAAAAGCGGCACGGATAGGAAGGTAAGAAACGCTAAAGCTAGATTAGTGGCAAAGGTTATACCCAGAGGGGATAGATTATGAAGAAACCTTTTCGCGGTAGCCATGCTTAAATCATCCAATTCTTTTATTTGTGGCGCAAGTCTAGATTACAAAGATTTGGCGGAATGGATGTCAAAACTAGCATTTTGAGGGCAATTTAGAAGAGGGACATCCATGCAGCAGCAACCATAAAAGGGTTCATAGCTAGTGGGCAAGAACTACATAGCATATGTGGAAGTTTGCAAAGGTCCATTTATGGGCCAAAGCAAGCATCAAAACATGGAACATTAAGGTTTGATCAAGCCATAACTTTATACGGTTTTGAGAAAAGGCCCGATGGAGAGACCTTGTGTTTTACAAAAGGATCAAAGGCACAATGGAGAAGTTTTCCTAGTCCTTTACGTAGATGACATTTTACTAATCGGAGCTTGACATAGAGGTGTTATCAAGTGTAAAGGATGGTACATAAAAGCAATTTGATATGAAGATTTAGGAGAAGCCCAGAAATATATTCTTGGAATCAAACTTCTAGAGACTGGAAGAATAAAGTGTTGGCATTATCTCCAAGCTTTATATATAGATAAAATTATAGCTAGGATTAAACATGGAAAATTCCAAGGGAGAGAACTTGCCTTCGGGCATGGGTTCATCTTTCTAGGAGCAATCACCAAAAACTCTTGGCTTGAGAAGAGCGTATGAGTAGAATACCTTTTGTGACGATGGTAGTCTCATGTGCCATGTTATGTACCAGACCCATGAATATACGCTACAGCGAGTGGGGTTTATTGTTTTTTAGAACAAGACAAATGTGTTATTATATTTTATGAGTTTAATTTTAATACAATATGAGGTATTCTTCATATTATTGTGGGCATTGATATTTTGTGTAGAAGGTCCGGATTAATTGTAGAGTATATGATCATATGAATACATTCATAGAAGACATGATCATAGGTTCTCATAATTAATGAATAAGATCACAGTCATTAAACAAAGTTGGGCGCTTTATTTAGGCGTAATATTTTATGAAACCAACTACTGTCTTGGGTTATTATAAATATTGGTGCAAATTATGCTTGCATTGATAGGATCAAAGTGAGATTTATTTAAAGTTAGAATTTCTGTAAGGAAATAAATCTCAGTAATATTTTGTTGATATTCTTCTCTCAATCCTGAGTTTATTATAGATAGGTATTTAAATGATTATTGTTCTTTGAGTTGTCAATAAGTGAGGTCTATTTAAACGACCAATATCTTGATGATTTGGGAGCAAGATTATTTAATTGCTGGCATTTATGAAATAAACAATATGGAATTTGTATGAAATATCCTCTTAATATGTTTCAGTACTTGGATGTTATAAGTCAGCGGTGCATTTTATCCATTAAACTGATAAATCAAGAGAATAAATAATTGATTGATTGATAGAAAATCTTATCAATTAATTATTGATATTTTACAAAGAAGAAAATAATATTAATATTTAATATTATTAATCTCGGAGTTCAATTATGGGCTTTTAGTGGAATAGCAGGATTATATAATTGGCAATTATGAGGAGCCTTGAATTAATGATAGCAAGTAGGATCCCAAACTAGCTCAGGATAAATGGTGGAGCATGATATCACAATTTACAAGAAAGAACCCGGACTTGTTTTTATAGCAAGTGGGAGATTGTTGGATTTTTGCTATACAAGCAAGTCCAAGTTGTTTAAAACACTAAATGGGTTCACACATGGACTTGGGCCCTAAGGTGTGGAGGCCCAAATGGCTATTAAGTATTCTAGGGCTTGTACTCTATAAATAGAGAAAGATAATGCAACCATAAATCTGAATCTGAATTTATTATAGAGAATAGCCAGAGAAAAAGAAATCCTTTCTTAGTAATCCACACGCTGCTCCATCACCTTGAGGATAGTTTGGAAGATATGCGGTTCTTGTGTGCATACTTATCTGCAAATCCACAAGGTACGATATGACTGGTTATGTTAGTTTAGTAATTAAATTGAATATTCTAAATCACATGATGATTCTAGCTTTCGCTGATTATTCCTACAGTCCCTTCGGCTTTGCTTTGGATTGAGAGAGATCATGTTCATCTTGGACATTTTTAGGAATCTTATTTGTTCTTCAATAAATTTTTTCGCATTTCACTAACTTTCACACTTTCGTTTCACTTTATTGTTCACTATATTCATGAACTCTATTGAGCAACCCCTTAGTTTTTGCCACTTGGCTATCTTAGGGCCTTGGATCTTGAGGTCTTTATTTTGTTAAGGGCATATTTTAAGGGGTTATCTTAAGAGGAAACAAGAAGAAAGGAGGAAAGAAAGAAAGTATGAAGGAAAAGGAATTGTAAGGAAGCGAAGGGGAATTAGAGAGCAAGAAGAAAGAGAATGAGGCTTGAAAGGAGATATTTTTAAGGTTTAGCAAGAGGAAATTGGAAGAAAAGTGAAGAGACTTTTTGAAAGCTAAGGAAGGAGACTAAGTTGTATTTATTTAAGCGTACTTTTAATTAAAATGTGTATTGGAGGAAAAAACGACTATTTAATAAGAAACTTTCATAAGTTTGGTTCTCACAAAATTCGGGAAAATGCAAAGAAAAAATAGAAGAAAGAAAAATGAATAAAAATAAAATAGAGTTAAACACAATATATTTTTAAATTTCCCACTAAACTAATCATTATATTTGATTTAGGTTAAAGATTATTTGTTGGGCAACTATTTCTTCATCATATTTTATTTCTTTAGTAACCATAAACTTAATATAGCCTAAATGCATCTTTTTGTTATTCCAACTCACTTATATATATATATATATATATATATATATATATATGTGTGTGTGTGTGTGTGTGTGTGTGTGTGTGTGTGTGTGTGTGTGTGTGTGTGTGTGTGTGTGTGTGCGCACTTGTGTGCGCTAATCTTAAAAACATTTTCCCTAGCTACGATTGATACTCAATGGTGGTTATTAATGCTCAAAATGATGTGTGCTAACTAATCTTAAAACGTTTTCATATAGGTGCACTACTAAAGAAAATCTCAAATTATGATGTTCAATTCCTCGTAAGTTTTAAAAGCTCTCTTTATTTATCCTACAATGGGATAGGTTGTGACGCTTATCAAAAGCATCATGGTTTCATATACCTTTTTCTAACTGATGTTTAGGTGTATGTTGAGACTTCTGGCCAATGATCTACTGATATTGACTAATAAAATATTATATTGTCTTCAAAAATGTGTTGAAGATTTGGCTTAGATTTGTTCTGTTTTTTGTCAAACTCAAATTGATGCTTTTGATTTATGTTTTGAGAGTCGAAATCCAACGGTAGATGAAGAAGTCCTTGTTGGAAAAATGAAGAGGTTTTATGTTCGAAGTCGTTGGGCGATGAAATTTCTACAATATGCTCTGTCCCAATCTACAATATGCTCTATTATTTATTTCTTTCATTTCTTGCCCCAAAGCCGTAGCAAGTGTGTGTCCTTACTTGTTGGAAAATTAATTAGACCAATCTTGTACAAAATTTGGATTCTTTTATGTAGTCCTTTCAGTTTTCATATCTTTATAATGCCGAGTATTCAGTTATGTGACTTGATTATGAGTGAGTAGTTGTTTTTTTGGTTGAGTAGAAGGGTACAATGTTCAGTTACTTGCAAAAGGTTTTTAACTTCTAATGAAAAATGAATGAAGTATTTGATTTTTTTATAGCTAAACACTTTAATTTGTCCACAGTAAAATGTACACTCCTTATGTCCCTTTAAATGCTACCATAACAAGAGATAAGCATGATAGACACAAATATTTGGATTAAAGACATTAAATAATTCAAAATTTATGATTATAATATTTCTCATATTTTTCTGAAATATACATTTTAGACAAAAAAAAAAGCACATTTTCATTTCATGCCAATTATAGTATCTCTTAAAAAAATGGTTATTTTCTGAAAAGCCAGAATAAATATTTTTGTCAACTTCATGCCAAAAATTGATGGAGGGTCAAATTTTTCGAGATTAGACTTTTCAAAGGTCTTTTAATCATATCAACTAAAATAAATACGGATCAAGATGGCTTCAGAAACTCATACGTTATAGATTTGATACGACTTGAACCAATAATGATTTTTGTCCATTAACTTGTTTAGATTTGATATGAAAAGGATTCACAAAATTTGTGCCCTTTTGGGAAATGCGTGGGCAGGCTTCAATCCAACATCGACATTTAAAAGGCTTGAATCAATGCTAACTAGTGTGAGTTTGTCCCGTATGTATTTGAATATTTAATGGAATATTTGGTTAAAAAGACATCAAATAATTCAAAATTTATGAGTTATAATTTTCACCATGTTTTTCTTGAAAATAACCTATTTTAAATCAAAATACAATTTTCATTTCATGTATTTACATTATCTCTTAAAAAAGTTACTTTGTAAGAAAACAAGAAGGTTATTTTTGTCAAAATCATCTTTAAAAGTTAATGGAGCGTAAATTGGGCTTTCAAAATATCTTTTAATCAAATCACCCTATATAATCATCCATTTTCCTCCAAACATGAGAGTTGTAGTATATTAAACCGACATATACTGTATCTATTATATTCTTGAATTTTAAGAAATCAGTCCATCATGCCTAGTTCACGTAGTAGAGTGCTCAATGTTTCATAAAAGTAAGACATAAAAAAGGGAGGGGTTCTGAGTTTAAGTCCTATTAAGGACAATTTACTACATTGTAACTAAAACTGTTATATATATATATATATATATATATATATATAAAAGCTTCCATAAAAAATTAGGAAATGTCGAATTTTTTTGTGGGTAGACTTTATGGTTGACCACTTACATGCCATCAAAGAGTTAGGGTTTGATGAGATCAACTGAGAACCATATTGAGTCTAAACACCATAAAAACATCCATCAAATTCATGAAGCAAATTTTTTTTTATAATATCTGAAAATGATATTAAATGTATAGTTATTTAAAAAACAACTTTAAAAAAAAATATAATCAAACATATCTAAGTTTTTTTTTTTAAGCTTTACTTTTACCTTAATAGTTGGTGTAAGATTCGGCAAAATTATTCTTTTATGCACTTGAGGCTATTTTAGAAAAACTTGCGAATCATCCTTAAAAATTCTAGAAGATAAAATTGGCAATAATTTATTTTTGCTTTTATTTTATATAATATGTGAATTATATTTTTACTACTTAGAGGTTCTTGGGACAGTTTTATTTTTACCCTGGTTTGATGAAATGACTTTTTAGTTATGATTAATGTTCATTCAAATTAAAAACCTAGTTTTAAGCTTCTTATTTAGGAAAAAACAGCAAACTTTGTTTTCAAATTAGTATCCGCAATTTGTGAAAGTTATTTTTATTATTGACTTAGGCTTTATTTTTACTAAGTAGCTGAGTATCATGTTTGGAAGTCTTTTGTTTTGAATCTGTAATTGGCGGTAAAATAAATTCGATCGTGTTCTTTGCACTTCTCGCCAAAACCGAGAAAATTCTAATTTTTACGAAAAATGGTAAAATGGTCCTTTCGGTCAAATCCAAAAATTATTCTAGATCTCCCGGATGACAAACGGACTTCTTCATTGGAATTGTCTCGCCGAAATCTAGCTACCAGCCGAATTTTGTCAGGTCGAGGATAGTCGAGATTTCCGTTTCAAGGCAAGCGGGATAAGCCGGTCTTGAGTATGGCGACTGAGGAACATGATGTGACAAAAGTCACCTACTACATGTACCCATGTGACACATGTTGCATGATTAGTGAGAGGATAGGAGATGAATGCCTTAGATTGAGCCATGTGGCAAGTGGTCCCTAAAGTCAAAACTAAAGGACAAAATGAGAATTAATTGAAAAGAAAAAGAATAAGTCATCTTCTTCTCCACATTTTGGAAAAAAACGTGCAGTAGGGGAGAGGAACCAGTTTTAGAGAGAGAAAGAGAAACTTCTCTCTAGATTTCCCGGCTTTCAGACCGTCGGTTCTCGTCGGGCCAAGAAGCAAAGTTGATCTACACTACAAGGGCTACATGTGGACACCGATTTTGTGGAGTTCCAACAACTCCAAGATGTAGGAATCTTTTCCTACTTGCTTTATTCTTTGGCTAAGAGCCATGTGAATGAGCCGGGGATTTACGAGGCCGGATGGCCGTGTGTTTTTCAGTTCCAACGATTGAGATTGAGTGAGAAAATCCCTATGGTGGTCGTGAACAGTGCCGAGCCTAGGGTTTCACTGTTCACATGATTTGTGTGTGATTTGTGTGTTGTTTGGGTAATTCAAAATGAATTGCTTGAATGGTTTATTAGCCCATGTGAGCTAATTTTGGTGTTATTGTTGTGAATTGAATAACATGACTTATGTGAGTTAATTTTGTTAATATATGCATGTAAAATATATTGGCATAGATTGTTTGGAAATGGCATAATGCATTCCATATGCATCGGGGCACCCTAGAACGATAGGTGTGAGTGCATGACACAAAAATGAAAGAAAAATGAAAATGGTTGTGAAAGGAATTTCGAGGAAGATTTTCTTAAGAATTGCCTTGGAGAGTTGTCCAACAGTTCATCTCGGAGGCGGACCCATGACTGTTTCGGAGGATTACCCAACAATTCGCCTCGGAGGGTTGTCCAATAGATTTTACAGAAACTCGGTAGTATGTTTTCGAGAACAAAAACCTTTTGTTTTGAAAACAGTGTTTTCTCACATTTGGCTTAGAGCAGAGTGTGAAGTCGGTGAGGACTAGAGACATGGGATTGGGCATGTAGACATTCAGTAGGATCATGTATTTTCTTGAGTGTGTTTGGTTGCCATCACATGTGTGCACTTAGGTGGTGGGGAGTAACCACATGTAGAGATGTGCATCCTTTAGGCATTGCTCACCACATCGAGGGATCATTATTTCGAGATGCGAAGTGTTGGGGGCGGCAGCTCATTAGAGCGCTTTGAGAAAGCCAGCATGTGGCTTTTGGTATTACCATTTTGTATAACGTACCATTAAAATTTTAAAACCTTAATATATGTTTGTGACCCAAAGTGATGTAAATAATAACTCTTGAACTATGGTAGCATATAGTTGATGTATTTTTTGGTGAGTATTGATGTATGGAGCCCCATTTGGCCATTTTTGCTCATGTATAGGTCTCATAATGAGACACAATTATTCAGCGGGTGAATTGTCGGAGCACCTCGGGATCGGGGGATTGTCACATTATCCTACTGCTCACGTGCTATGATGCCTCAGATAGTTGGGTTGAAGTGCTTGCAACCCAGTTGAGAATGTTTAGGACTAATTTTTCTATTTAAGGGATGCATTCTTGTAACTTTGAGAGGAGTTTTTCTATTAGAATAAAGAAGTTCGGATTTCATAAATCCATATCCTTTCTCTGTTTATTGTTTCTCTATTTCTTGTTCCATCATTTGCTCTGCTATCTGTTTCATGGTGTCGAACGGGGGCCCCTTACAAGGTGTTTTTGGGTCTTTAACTGCAGCCAGATTCTGTACCATTTGAGCATTTTATCTTTGTTTTCAAGATGAATGGTGGAAGCCGTTGTCATAACTTGCAGTTGAGAAGTTGGTGGGTGACAGCACAGAATTATTTGGAAGCTTTATGCCCAGGCTTATTTACAGGAATAACCAACTTATTAAGTGGGACCTAGTCTTTTTGAGGTACGAGATACGGTAATCAGGAGGACACTCCACAAATGTTGATCTTCGTCAGATGGAAGATTAAATGTAGGAAAGCTCTCTTTGCCTTGAGCACTTCTATTAATAGAGAATACATTCAGCATGTTCAGGATATGAATTCACCAAAGGAAGTATGAGAGACTCATGAAAAACTCTTCACTCAAAAGAACACAATGCGATTACAATATTTGGAGAATGGGCATTTGGAATGGTTCAAGGGTAATATATGTGGATCGGGTATTTTGAAGGGGAGGTTAAATCCTTATGTTACGAAATTTCAGAGTTAGATGAGCTATTAGCGTAGACGCCTCGTCGTTATCTTATCAGAAGTGATTTGAGGAAAGAGTTCATGCCTTTCAAGTATAACCCCCGATGCAAGAATGGGCAAATCAACTTTCTATTGTTGAGGTTGGAAATTTACTTTCAAATCAAGAAGCTCTTTAAGCAGGATGTCAATAATCTTCATAGTAAGAAGATGTGTTCTCATACTAGAGTTCGAGGAAGAGCCAAGCCACTCTTGCGAGGTCAAGTGGAGACAAACGTGGAACAAAGAAGGAGGCAAGGTGTAGTTTTTTAAAATTTGTTGAGATGGAAAGGAAGGGTATATAAGCTTGATTGTCGGTGTGTAACACCCCCATTATACAATGGTTTTTATAACATGTTTAGGGGTATAATAAAAGTAAAAGTATATTTATTTGGAATAAATAAAGATAAAATAAAATAAGCAGAACTTTGAATTAATACAACGATTCAGGTAAAATTTAATAATTTACCAATTCGCGGTAAAGGGTCATAAGTTAATAAGTTCATATGCCAAAGTAGGAATATGTAAGTTAAAATTAAGAGTAATAGAGAGTTGGAGGACCAAGAAGTAATAAAGTAGGAAGAGACAAGTGGCTTGAAGAGGAAAGAGGAGGAGGATTTACCAGCCACACTTTGTTAGAGGAGTGGTCAAGAGTTGCTCCCAAAAAGAGAGAGAAAAGTGAAGTAAAGGGGATAGACCAGGAAATAAATATCTCAGTTTGGTCTTAGAGAGGAGAGGAAAAAAAATGGATAAGGGAGAAGAGAAGAAGAATAAGAAGAAGAAGAAGAGAGAAGAAGGAAGAAGGAAGAAAAATGGAGACTCACAGGTATGGAATGCTATGATTTTGTATAAAAAAGTATGGAACTTGTTCAGTTCTGTATGGAACTATGAGTATTTGTATGGGAACACATGAATATTTGTATGGAAACTATATTGTATGGAACTTGTTAAGTTCGTATGGAAAAGTGTCGATTTTGTACAATAGTATGGATTTATCTAGTTTTGGTATAGAAGTATGATGCATGGTTTAGAACCCTCTATCTTGTGTATGGTTTGGGTTTGGAAACTCCCAAACTCATTTCTTGTTAGGGTTGAGTTGAGAAGAGCTCTAAGGCTCCTATATATGTGTTTCGGGAAAGGTCTGGTTGCAATTTGAACCAAGAAAATTTCCCTATTTTGGTCATATGCATTAGCTGGACCTTAGAACGGGTTTTTGGATAAGAAATAAAGGGAATTTGGCAGTGAGTCCTTCTGATGGGGTGGCAGCGCATCAATGAACTTGATGTTAGGCTTTTGGGTGATTCCTCAATTTAGACCTCTTTGAGTCAAGTTATGGTCCTTTTACCAAAAGGTCAGCTCGGCTGGGTTTAACTATGTATGACCTCCAACTCCGGAAGGTCATAACTCCTTCGCCCGAACTCCGTTTCGGGTGTTCTTGGACTCTATGGAAAGCCCATTGAGTCAAGAATCCATTCATATTACTGTGGAGGATAGTAGGTGTCATACCGAGCTCGTCCAGGTCAGGCAGCTCTGCCAGTTCAGGTCAGCTCGGCTGGGTTTAACTACGTATGACCTTCAACTTCGGAAGGTCATAACTCACCGTTCGAGACTCCGTTTAGTGTTCTTGGACTCTAGCCGGAAGATGGAACGAGGTCAAATCTAACCATATGCTCTTAATAGTGTTATCCCACATCTGAAAATTTTATTATTTGGCACCAAGTGTACTAATGGCATGGAGTAAGAGTCAATTGGAATACACGATAGAAAAGAGATAGATATGAATAAGAAATAGCAATAGGCCACATTAGATTTGATATGTAAGAAGTATAGAAGAAAGAATAAAATGCTAAACTCGGAGAACACGTATAATTGTATGGTACACCAAGACGATATTGAATGATAAGACATATATGATCGGTACTTCGCCTCCACTGCTAGTGCGTGGCGGGCTAGCCCATGGGCGGGCACGTATACATGATCGGTGCTTTAGCCTCCTGGCCCAAGATGCTACGGTAGCCATTGCGTGGGCGGCACGTATGACCCGGTCTTCGGCACTCCTGCTAGTGTTCGACCTTCTGTTACGTGGGCGAACCGTCTATGTTCCACGTCTGTGCAAAGTCTTATTGCCTTCGGGGTATATATTGTGTCAGTCTCATTCATTCTTTTTATCTCGGTCAAACAAGCAAATGTTTATATGTGTGTATCTGAATAAGAAATGATAAAAAGGTAAATAGTTTGGACATATGAAGGGTACCCTAAGGGTATTAAAAAAGAAAGAAGTCTATGTTACGCACACACGGGAGATAGAGACGATCGATAAAGAATACAAGTAAAAACGTACAAGTATAAAAGGAAATGTATAGGCATATGTCATAAAGATATAATAGTCTAATAAAGTTCATGAAGATATAAGTTAACAAGATATAAGATGTTACGGGAATGAGTACATGTACGAATGATAGGCATATGTGAATATAAGAATGAGTAAATGCATGCGTATGATAAAAGCTGCTTAGGAATATATGTACTATAGAGAAATATGAGAACCATAATATGAAGTTATAGATATGAGAACAAATACAGATTAAAGTAATGATAGTATAAATTGCATAAGCAATCATGATAATAATAGTTATTCATGCTTATGAGATATGTACAGAAAATGTAATAAAATCGATTGCCTGTGTCTAACCAAGTAAAGGGATAGATTGGAATGCCATTAGGGAATAAGTCTGCAGCATATAAGTTCTGTTCTGATATCGAGGCCCCGTTTGGGTCGATGGGAATGGGTCAAATCTCGTTTGAATCCACGATTTGCCCAGAAAGGGTCACAACAACGCGTCAGAGGCCCTTTATAAGATGACCATTTATTACCGTACAATGATACTGATGCCTTCGGGCCCTTTATAAGTTTCCTGTATACACTTCTTGGGTATTTACAGGCATGAAAGAGAGAGTAATATGAAAAGTATAATAGGAAAACGATTATATAGAGTGGTACATGATAACAGTACATGAAAATAGAACATAACAAATGGTATAGTATATAACCATGAAAGTAATATATGTATACAAATATGACATGCACAGAATAGGATATGTAATATGAACCATTAGAAAGATAATAGATCAAATGATAAGTACTAGAATAAGAAATGAATGATATGAAAGGTTATATATCAAACGTCACATGATAGAAGTGTATGTTATATGAAAATGATAAGATAAGTGTAATTGTTGAGACGATCATAGTTAGTGGTCATCCACAGTATATGTTCCCAGCTAGCGTAAAAAACATACGGGTGTTCAATCTGTGTAGGTACTAAGGAGGAAGCATAAGATAAGGATAGAGGACAGGACATCCCTTCCGGCGGAAGCGGGCTGACTCGGAGATGGGTACTCACCGCACTATTTCTCTGATCTCGATGTGTTGTGATAGATAACAAATGTACATGTCTAAGTAAATGGGACTCGGTGTATAATATTAATGTAGATTTTGAGGGACACACCTCGTTGACAGTTCTTTGTAAATGTAAATAATTTTTGTTATTACAGAAATTGTTTGTATAACCCGCAGTACAAGTTTAGCTACGAGAAGAAGCAGGTCGATAGAGTCCACGATTATATAGTCTCACGCCGGGACTGGTTACGATCGCCGTTCGGGTCGGATCGGGAATCAGGGTGTGACAGAGTGAAGGTGACTTGTTCTCGATGTGGTAAATCAGGCCATATCAAGAAAAATTGTTGAGTCAAGCTTCGTGGTGCGGAAGCAAATGCAACCCATGAAGATTCTGATGCTCCAAAATGGGGCTTGATGTTTTTCTATTGAAGTCATTGATCAGCGAGAAAAATATGAAGCTCCACTAGCATCTTGGTGACTCTATTGATTATGAAAATGATTGGATTGTTTGACTCTAGATGTTCGCATCATACTCTGAGAGATGTTAAACTACTTTCTAATGTTAGACCACGAAGGAAGCGAGTTATTGTCCGCAGGACAATCATTGCACCTTGTAATGAAAAAAGGAAATTTTGAAGGAAATTTCAATGATGATGACAACTCAAAAGGTGATGAAGTTGTTTCCCTCAAGGATGTGTATCATGTTCTAAGCCTTAAAAGTAATCTTACATCTGTCTCACAAATAACCAACGGTGGTAAATTAACCAGGCAGAGTACCAAATATCTGAGTTTTAACACATTTGACTAAGTTTGACCAAGTTTGACCAACACTTAGTATGTGGGCCCAAGTTGACTTTTTAGAGGATGAATAGTTTTTGGTTAACTAAAGGCACCATTTCGTAGGCCTCGTCGATACGAGTTCACAGATAGGTTGAACGTAAAAATCCGACTTACGGATAAGAAGTTATGGTCCTAGTAAGTTCAAACATTATTATTTGCTCCGAGTTTTCAAGTCGGCCCGGGATTTTGCGAAAACAGCCCTAGGCTCTATATAAGCTAGTTTTGGGTCTTAGAGTGAGGATCTAACCCAAAACAGAGAGAAAATACAAAAACGAAAACCCCAAACTAGGTCGTTTGACCCCATTTTTAAGAGCCGATCGGGTTTCAAGTAAGAATGGGTCAGGCCACCACTCTTGTACAGCGCCCAGACGGGGAGGAGGACAACCAGACGACCATGCCGGTAAAATTTTCACACTTGTACGTGTTTGGATGCGCCCAGTCAGGCCGGGGAAGGCAACGGAGGCCGCCGACTTGAGATTCGGCCGGATTTTTGTGTTTTCCGACCATTTCCGGGCGCCAACCCATACCTCATTTCGACCATTTTGGACCCTCACGAACTCATTTCCATGGTCCTTTTCTCAGTTCATCTTCGTTTGAAAGTTCACGAAACAAATTCGGTAGGCTGTTGGATGCGAGTTTTCCGGCCACCACGGCAACCTTTGGACCAAGGTAAGAATGCTGATGTGTTCTGGTCTCTTAGGCTTCCATTGATATATGGTTTGTGAATTTTGGACATCGTTTTGTTAGTTTTTCTTTTGGGTTGTTTTGGTGGTGAGTTTGGTGAAATAGAGTACCAATTGGTCAAGTTTGGAAAATTGAAATTTGGATTAGTGGGGGAATTTGGATGTTTTTATATGAATTATTGGACCCGAGTTGAATTTCGAAATTAGATCCGGGTGAAGCCCCAATTTTAGTCGCTGGGCCTAAAGAGCCTGCTTGTGTAATTGGACTGTCCAGTCCAATTGGATAGTTCTGTAGTTAAAAAGTTATTCTAAGGCCTTGGGCATTCCAATGTTGTGATTTGATTGTGGAGCCTAAGTGGTGTTTATTTATATTACGGGCACTCCGCGGCGGAGACAATCTGGGGAGCAAGGCTGAGGCGTCTATAGTCTATGGAGTGGTTTATATGTTTTAGTGATTTACAGGGTATTATGTTGACATATCTATTGTGATTAAATATTTTACATATATCTTTTGTTTTTTGATCAAATGGTTGGTTTACATACAAATGTGATTATACGGTCTCATATAAAACAAGTTATCATTTCATGTGAATTTTGTCAACATTTTAAGCTGTTTGGAAGTTGTCGGAAGGTTCGTGGATGAGTCTGTGGTATTTGAATAATTTGGTGCGTGGTTGGGTTCTAAACCACCTTGAAAAACTATTGTTTTAAATAAAAAATGGATCTTGAGATTTTGTGGAATGACTCTGATACGGTATTGTTGGGAAAGTACATGTGAGTAAGGGAACGATTTATATTAGTTGCCACATGATGGCCGGGTTTACCCGAAGGTTTATTAGTTGCCACGTGATGGCCGGGTTTACCCGGAGGTTTATTAGATGACACGTGATGGACAGGTTCACCCGGAGGTTTATTAGGTGCCACGTGGCGGGTTTACGTAGGTTTATTTATAGGTGCCCGCGTGATGGCGGAGTTTACCGGAGGTTTATTAGGTGCCACGTGATGGCGAACACCGGAGGTTTATTAGTTGCCAAGTGGCGGAGGGCTTGCCGGAGGTTTGTGGTTGCCATGTGATGGCCGGATTACGCCTGGGAGGTTTATTAGTTGCCACGTGATGGCCGGGTCTACCTGGAGGTTTGTTAGTTGCCACGTGATGGCCGGGTCTACCTGGAGGTTTATTAGTTGCCACGTGATGGCCGGGTGTAACCACAGGTTCATTAGTTGCCACGGTGTCGTGAGGTCGGGCTTACCGACGGTTTATGATGGATACATGGTATGGTGTTTGTTGATTTTACGAACATGGTATACTATTTTAATACTTATGGTTATGGTGCTTTTCATGGTTATTTTATTACGTGATTGACCTTATGTTGTGTACAATTCAGATTATAGTGTTCTTAACATTGTGTCGGCTAAATTGAGCATGATTTACATATATTGGTCTTGGGATAAAGTTGGGTTTGTGAAATGTTTCTTTGGGAACCTTTAAAGAGTGAACGGATGGTTTTGAGGAAGAAATCACAGAAACCAAAAAAAAAATGTTATTTTCATATAAACTATGCCACTCATAAAGATTTATTATCTCACGTTATTGTTTTAAATTTTTTCCCTAGGTCCAGACAATTCGTAGGGCACATTTCACGCCCGGATTCGACAGCTCTTTAAAAAGCGCGGTTGTCGTACTCTTAGCTCTATACATTTTTTGTTTGTTGTGGACTTATTCATCTCTACTTGGCACCTTTAAATTCTCCAATCTCTTAGAATGCTCGATGTCGTATTGAACTTTATAGATTATATTATATATGTGGTGGGACTTTTATATATAATTGGGATATTAAACTAATGCATGTTACTTCCACTCCTTAAAGTGGAGCTCCGTATCTTCCTAGCGTACGGTGGAATTTCACTAGGCGAGACCACCGGGGAATCTGGGAGTGTCCAGGTCGAGATCTGTCAGCAGTATGAGCTACAGGTTTCCTAAATTCCTTGGGGTTGTACATTGTTGTCACGAAACTCATCCGATGTTTTTGTATACCTTCTGGCTTATCCTTGAAATGTGGATTATGTTTCATTTATTCTTGGAGTATAGGTTTCTTCTGATGGCATAGGGTTGTGTATAGGCTACAGACGGTGAATAAGGTCACCATTAGTTTGACAATATCCTTTGCCTCAGATTGATGACCTATTTGATCGGCTCCGAGTGCAAGAGTGTTCTCGAGATTGACTTGAAATTCGGGTACCATCGAGTTAAGGATTAGGGATCAGGGACATTTCCAGGCGGCATTCGGTCGAGATATGGGGCGTTATGAGTTTCTAGTGATATCTTCGACTCACCAGTACTTAGCTTTCATGGACTTAATGAACCGGGTCTTGATCCATTTTACTTGTCAGTTTGTCGGTGTCTTCATTAGCCGACATCTTGGTGTACTCGACGAGTTGGAACATGAGAGACATTTGGGTTTGGTGTTGCAGACTTTAAGGCAATACCAGTGGTATGCCAATTTCAGCAAATGTGAATTTTGGTTGGGCCGAAGTGGGTTTCTCCGACATGTAATTTCTGCTGATGGCATTTATGTGAATCCTCAGAAAGTAGAAGCTGATGGCAAGTGGGGCAACCCAGCTACGATTGTGAGAAATACGAGTTCCACAAGTTAGTAGGAATTATTCTGCAAGTTCATAGAAGGGTTCTCAAAATAGCGGGAATCGCTAATTTGTTTGACTAGGAAAGGAGATTGAGGAGCCAAAGGTAAGGGTTTGGTTTGATTCTTTCAAAGGCCAGTTCTTTTTCTAGAGGTTTGGTTGGAAACTTCTCCTAACTAGATTTGAAGAGATATGGGGTGGTAAAACCTAATCCTTAGTTATTTAATGTAAAGTTTGAGGGGATTTTGTATAGAGGGATATGATTTATGGATTTCTCTCCTTTTGGAAGTTAGGGTTTCATCCTAACCTTAGATTGGTTGAGTGATGAGTTGGCAAAACCCTAGATTCTTGTTTAAGGTGTGGTTTGGAAGATGTTTCGGGTTGAATAGAGTGGCTTTGATGTGTGTTTGAGTGTTGGGGTGACTTGGTTGGGAACTTATGGAAAAAAAATGGGGCTATGTTGTGTAGGACATATCTCAAGTTTGGGTGCTCCGAATTGGGTGATTCCAGTTGGAAAAGAACCCTTAGCACTTTATCTTCAAATGAGTAATATGGAGATAGGAATACAAAAGGTGTTTTGTGTTGAGTGTGTTGTTTGTGTAACCCTAATAATGGGTGTTAAATGTTGATCCTAGTAAGTGTAAAGAGAGAGAGTGCACTGCCAGGGAATCAAGGTTTTATGTTGGAGTATAAGGATATATGGCTGAGTCGAGTGGTGATAAAGTAATGGGCCACTTGAGTAATTTTATGTGACCGCAGTTGTGAGAGGCTAAGGAATCTTATGACTTGTTATTTGTAGACCCTTTGGAGTAGCCTCGGGTTTTGACTTCCTTAGGAGACTTGCGGACTTTTGAATCTAAGGAAGGTAGGGGATCTTATAACCTTCTCCTGCTTGTACTGTGATTTGATGTTGTAGAGACTTCGGTACCATTAAGGTGCTTTGGCTTGTGTGATTTTCTAGTGATATAAACTTATATTTTTATATATATGGCAATCTTTGAATTAACTGGTACATGATATTTTTAAATACCCATGTGGTTGAATGCTTTGTGAAGTTGTTTAAAAGCATGACATGGGTATGAGGCGTGAAGTCCCGAGATTGATGTAGTGGACACGGGACGATGACTAGTCCACTGGATTGTAGTCCCAGGTCACATATATACGGATGTGGGCATATCCCGCCCAGTGGTAAGTCCCAGCAATTTAGCCTTCGTTGTTCTGGGATGATGGCTAGTCCTGGGTGCTTTAAAGAGTCAGCGATGAGGTTGAGATGGTGTGTTGTGTGCATTCATGTGTTTCCATCATCAACCTATTATCTGTAAAATGCTAATGTTTTGAGATAGCTTGAATTATGTATAAATTGAAATGTTTTTATGAGCATGGCTTGTTAGGGGATTCACTACTGAGCTGTCGAACTCACCCCAATTATTTCCCTCCACCTTAGATGTAGGTACGAGGCCAACTGCGTGACATGAAGGTTGGACCTGTAGGGTTTTTGAGGATGGAAGGATTGTATGCCAACCTTGAAGCTTTGTTTGGAGGGAGGCGTTTGACTTCTGGTGCGATGAATATTTAGTGTTATGTGGATATTCTTAGAATCTTGATGATATCTCGGACAAAGCGTAGAAAGGATCTTGAGTTTGAGGTCGAGGATCGAGTATTCTTAAAACTCTCTCCTTGGAAGGGCGTGGTACGCCTTAAGGAAGCGAGGGAAGCTAAGTCCTCGTACATCGGTTCTTTGGGTGTTGAGAGGATAGGTCGGTGGCCATAGATTAGACTTGCGGAGATTTCGAGTCATAATGTTTTCCACATCTCCATGCTACCGCAGTATATCTGCCAGGACCCCTCACATGTCTTTGGGGCACGAGAAGATTGAGGCGAGGATGACTTATCTATGAGGAGGGAACAACTTGGTGCGGTCTGGGTAGAAGAAGGAGCTTCGCAACAAGACAATATCCTTAGTGAAGATTTTGTGGGAGAAACCACCTAGTCGAGGCGACCGGGCGGGAGGACCAAATGGGAGCGAGTACCCTCATCTCTTCATAACTGCAGTGCAATTTCGGTAGATGAAATTTTTCTTTAAGAAGTAGAGTTGTAACGACTGTACTAAATATCTGAGTTTTAACACATTTGACCAAGTTTGACCAACACACTTGTATGTGGGACCAAGTTGACTTTTCGAGGATGGTGTTTTTAGTTAACTAAGGCTGCATTTCGTGAGCCTCGTCGATACGAGTTCTGAGACAGGAGTTGAGCGTCAAAATCAGAGCTTACAGAGATAAAGTTATGGTCCTGGTAAGTTCAAATAGTAGTATTTTATCAATTTTCAAGTCAGCCCGGGATTTTTAACCGAAAACAACCCTAGGCTCTATATAAGCCTAGTTTTTGGTGCCAAGTGAGGATCCAACCCCAAAACCCGAGAGAAAATTCAAAGCAGAAAACTGGCCCCAGGTCCTTTTGACCCATTTTTAGGCGATCGGGTTTGTAGTGGGAGCCCGGTCCGTACCACTCACGTACATGCGCCAGACAGGGAGGAGGACGACTAGGCGACCCGCAGCCGTCAAAATTTACGGCCCGGTAGGTACGCCGGACGCATACGATCGAACTGCGAAGTACGGCGGCCATGACTTAGGTCGCGATTTTTGTGCTTTAAATGTTTCAGGCCAACCAGCCCTCTATCACCATTTTTGGACCCTCTGAACTCATTTCCGTGGTCCCTTTTCTGCATATTCATCACCGTTTGAAAGATACGGCAAAAACAAATTCGTGCCGACGATTGGATGCAGAGTTTTCGGCCTGACAACCTTTGGACCAGGCGGGGCACTGATGTGTTCCTGGTGTCTCTTGGGCTTTCCATTGATATATGGTTTGTGAATTTTGGACATCGTTTGGTTAGTTTTTCCATTTTTAGGTTGTTTCGGGTGGTGCAGAAGTTTGGATGAAATAGGTACCCGATTGGTCAAGTTTGGAAAAATTGAAGTTGGATTAGTGAAATTGGATGTTTTTATGAATTATTGGACGGTTGAATTTCGAGAAATTAGATCCCGGGTGAAAAGCCCCAATTTTAGGTACCGGGCCTATAGAGCACACTGTGTAATTGGACCTGTCGGAGTCCAATTTGGATGGTTTCTTAGTTCTAAAAGTTATTCTAAGGCCTTCGGGGCATTCCAATGTTGTTGGTTCAGTTATTGGAGCCTAAGTGGTGTTTTATTTATATTACAGGCACTCCTGTAGGGTGGGAGACGATCCTAGGGGAAGCGGGGCGGCGTCATAATGCGTGAGTGGTTTATATGTTTTGAAATGATTTGGGGTATTATGTTGACATATCTATTGTGATTAAATATTTTACATATATACTGATTTGATCAAATGGTTGGTTGCATACAAATGTGATTATCGGTCTCATATAAAACAAGTTATCATTTCATGTGAATTTTGTCAACATTTTAACTGTTTGGAAGTTGTACTGAGTTCGTGGATGAGTCTGTGGTATTTGAATATTTTGGGTACGTGGATTTAGGTTGTAAACCACCTTGAAAAACTATTGTTTAAAAAAATGGATCTTGAGATTTTGTGGAATGACTACGTCACGGTGTGGTAGGAAAGTACATGTGAGTAAGGGAACAATTTATATTAGTTGCCACGTGATGGCCGGGTTTACCCGGAGGTTTATTAGATGACACGTGATGGACAGGTTCACCCGGAGGTTTATTAGGTGCCACATGATGACCAAGTTTACCCGGAGGTTTATTAGGTGCCACGTGATGGCCAGGTTTACCCGGAGGTTTATTAGGTGCCAAGTGATGGTCGGGTTTACCCGGAGGTTTATTAGTTGCCAAGTGATGGCCGGGCTTGCCCAGAGGTTTATTAGTTGCCACGTATTTGGCGGGTCTACGGAGGTTTGTTAGTTGCCACGTGATGGTAAGATTACGGAGAAGTTTTATTAGTTGCCACGTGATGGCGAGGTGTAACCCACGGGTTCATTGATTTGCCATGGTGTCGTGGTCGGGCTTAAACGGTTTATGATGGATACATGGTATGAATGCTATTTGTTGATTTACGAACATGGTATACTATTTTAATACTTATGGTTATGGTGCTTTTCGTGGTTATTTTATTCGTGATTGACCTTATGTTGTGTGTGGTCCAGTTATAGTGTTCTTAACATTGTGTCGGCTCAAATTGTTGAGCATGATTTACATATGTTGGTCTTGGGGGTAAAGTTGGGTTTTGTGAAATGTTTCGCGGGGAACCTTTAAAAGAGTGAACGGAAGGTTTGAGAGAAGAAATCTTTGAAAAAAAAAAAAAAAAAATGTTATTTTCCTTATAAACTATGCCACTCACTAAGATTTATTATCTCACGTTTTTGTTTTAAATCTTACATTTCCTAGGTCGGGCGATTAAGTAGAGACTGTTCAGCAGACCCGACACCGCTCTTCCAGCACGCGACGCGCCGTGCTAGATCGCTTCTATTTGTTTTGTTTGTTGTATTGAGGACTTATTCATCTCTCTTGTACTAAATTCTGGAAATACTCTTGGGGAAATGCTATGATATTCGTATTGAACTTTTATGGGTCCTTATTTATATATGGTAGGACTTTTTATATATAATTAGGATATTAAACTTAATGCATATGTTTACTTCCCTCAGCAAAGTGGAGCTCCAAGTATCTTCCCTAAGGTTGTGCGGGTGGAATTTCACTAGGCGGGACCACCACGGGAATCTGGGATATCCAGGATTGGGAATGCAATACGATAAGTATGTTTTGTTTAGTCCCGAATGTTGAATTTTATGACAATTTAAAATATGTTGATCATGATGTCTTGTATTTGAAAAAGAAGAATTTATTGTATGTCTATATATTAGTGGAAGCGTATCATTCAAAGACAAGCGGGAACACGAGGTCCTTCAATTTGAAAAAACTGCTTGGTTGGGGTCATATTGGTTATCAATTGCTATATGATTTCAGCAAAGAAATGCGCTCGATGGTGTTCTAATAATTTGAGGAATTTTAATACAAGGTGGTGTGTCTTTGGCGCCAATGTGGAGAAAATCTCGTAGAGCTCACTTTTCCATAAAGTAGACTTAAATTGAGCATCTACGTAGCTAATTCTTACACTTAGATTTATTAGACCTAAAAGACACCAAGTTACAATATGCAATGATCGTGGAGGATGACTCCAAGTACCTTCGGCTTTATTTTTGCGGCACAAAGTGAGAGTTTTCTCAATTATTGATTTAAAGAAACATGTGGGTAAGAATTTGGTGGCGTAATATAAAGTGTATGCGAACTAATAATGGAGGCAGTACATGTCGAAGGAATTCCTCACATCTTGTGGCTGTATGGAATTGGAAGGCAAATGACTTGCCCCGAATACCCCTCGACAAAATGGCGCTTCTTGAGAGCAGCTAGCTCACCCCTAACTACCGTGTTAACTATCATGGCTACATGATAAAAATATGCCTAGGGAACTATGGGTAGATGCATTTCTATGTGCTTGCTATGTCATCAATCGCTACCCCAAAGCGGGAAAAGAGGTATCTCCTTTAAGGCTCAGCGCACCATACAATCCTTTGGCCAGTATTGTAATTATTTTGTTTTTTGGAGTGGTACATTTTGTTTGTGGCAATAAAGGTTGCCCCAAAAGCTCGGTTCAGGGAAACAGAGTAATGTTAATACGGTACATTATGTTCCAGGAGAAAGGAATGGCGGTGTGGATGCGGGAACAAAAACTCATTTTGTTATTTTCTCATACCATATTGGTTTTGGAGAAATGAGACTCGGCTTTGTCATATTTCATATTGGAAGATGTGCCAGCAGACATTTTCTAGTAATATAGAATCTAGCGAAAGGGGGAGCACTAACTGACAAAATGAAATAGCACAAATTAGACAAAATGGCTGTTGTTTGAAGATCAACAAGGGAGGCTTGAGGCAGCCCTAGTGCCGGATGATTATGAAGTTCAAGCCCAGATTACTCTGATGACCTCTTTGTTTTTTTATGGGATTCGATATGTGATGATGAACCAAAGTGTTATAGAGATGCCTGAGGGAGTGGATTTAGGGTGGGAAGCTGCTATGAATGAAGAAGTGAAGCCTTGCATAAAAATGAGTGCGTGGGATCTAGTACCAAAATAAAAAGATGCTGAAATAATTACATGTAGTAAGGGTTTCTGAGTTGAAGAAAACGAGATAGAGTCGTTCATAGATAGGCTCGCTTGGTTGCATGGGGATTTTCTCAACAATATGGATTAGACTATGAGGAAACCTTCAATTCGGTTGCCAAGATGGTGACAATTCGTAGTGTAATGTCATGGCGGGGTGTAAGAAATGGAGTGTATGAATGACAGCTTCGATGTGAAAAATGCTTTCCTCACATGGTGGTGGATCGTGAAATTTATATGGAGTAGCCTCGAGGATTCATGCATGTTCCCCCTATCATGCGTGTCATCTTAAAAAGGCATTATATGGTCTCAAAACTGAGCTGGGGAGACGTGCTTTGGTATGGTCAGTGCTCCCAGAGTATCTCTCTTTTGTGACGCCCCAAATTTCGAGGTCATTTTTTTATTTTTTATCAAGAGTTATTACATCACTCTTAGTCTGTTTATATATTAAAACTTGTTAGTTCTAATATATACACACATGTCTCCTATATTGAGACTTCTTCCTATATAATTCTCATACAAACCCAAGCAATTTGTAAACTAATTTCTAAGAGTTTGATGGCACATCTTTTTTACGCTTTATATGCCGAAATATATTAAAAACTAGATTGTTCTAATATATTTTACAAAAATGATACTCAAGGCCTGGCTTTAGGCCTTCTTCGTACTCACGGCCTCGAAGGAGCGCCGTCTTCGTGTGCGGAAGGGGTCCACGTGGGGTGAGCAAAGCTCGGTGGTGATAATCTCCCTCTGAGGGTTGCTCCCACCTAAGTGCACATGCAGTAGCATACATAAGCGTCGATCACATTTCATCCAATTTATGCAACATTATATGAAATGTTTCGTGTCATGCATGAGATGCGACCCCTCATACTCACAACCTGGGTCCCAACCGACTCCTTCACACCTGGAATGCCAAGTGTGAGAAACCAATCACCGGTATTTAACCCAATGACTCAAACTATTGGACAACCCTCAAATCTTTAATTTATCATTTCATGATATTCTTTTTCTTTTGTGGAGCCCGCAGTTTTTCGGTTTTCACGCCTTAATAGTTCCGACACATTTTCGCGAACTTACATCGTTGGGATTCATGTCTAACCGTGAATAACATTTGGGTCTTTCACCCTGGGGGGGGGGATCTACCCTAACTTGCTCCGCCTAAAACGTGCGATTTATAATTTTGATCATTTTACACCCTCGTGAATCTCTACCTTGGACTTTGTCCCATTTTTCGAGCTCACGACCCATTCACCACTTAGGTGAATAAACAATACCACCGCACCCACACACCCGACTTGGCGCTTTCGTGTGCCCGTGCATATGAAATGCATTTTCCTTGTTACATGCATATATGAGTGCTACATGCAACATCATATCATACCATGGATAATTATAATAACATATAATTCTCCTCCATGCACAACCCATGTTAATACATCACACAACAAACATTAACAACAGGTCATATTCACACTGATGTTATCATACAAGGCATTAATCACACAACAAGGTCACAATCTTGGACCCATCCAACAGGGTACCTCACGAACTCCTTCTAATCATGAACTGCATTGGTTCCAACTCCATCCATTCAATTAAACATCATAAAACCTAGAAACTTTTAGTTTCGTGTCAAATTTCAACTCCACTACGTTTCTCGAATCTGTGAAACCTAACATAGAAACCCTATCCTTCAATCCCAAGTTTTGAACTAAACCATATGGCCTCATGGCTTCCCATAGACATCCATACCATACCGACATACAATAGCTTCCACAACATGCCATGCACCGTCATGTCAAAACTGACCATTTACATGTATTACAACCAAGCAACCTACACACTTGGTGAAAAATATAGGTTTTCAGAATGGTTATGATCACCTACTGCCCTCATCCGGAATATGGATGGAATCTTGACTACCGGGATTTTCATAGAGTCTGTTGAACACCTGAAACGGAGTTCAACGAAGGTTGGCGACTTCGGGTCGAGGGTCACACGCAGTCAAACCCAAAACGAAAGACCGACTTCCGCAAAGCTGTCCTGGACTCGGCCGAGCTGATTCAACCATGATGAGTTCACCTACTGCCCCAAAGGCACACAGTCGTAGGTGGAATAATACACTAAGGGTAAACCCAAACAGCCACAGCAAACCCAACAGATGTCCACTCACCAGATGATCCACCTAATGCCCACTCCTGAAAACAGGCAGAAACATTACAACAGCGGGTCAGATCCAGAAAACCAAACGGTTTGAACTGAAGGTAATATGACCACTGGTTTGAGGCCTCAGATGAGGCTCAGCCCTGGGTCAGAGCACTGGACTCCTCCCGTCACACCTCAACAGCTTCGACTGCCACAGCCTCCAAGAATCCCTGGCAGTTAATCTCTGTTGGCCGACCTCTGTTGCATCGAACCCTCCAGCCAATAGACTGTCGGTGCAGTTGACCATGTTAACTCTGGGCTCTGTATAGCCCTGATCGAGAAATTCAAAAGTTTAACATCAAGCTCCATCAATGATAACACTTCACTGTAAAAGGAATCACTACAAAATTTCCTTTCTTCCCAATCTAAAAACCAATTTCTAAAACCTGTTATGTGTAAGCTACTTATAATGGTGTTTCTATGTCTCATAAATATAATCTAAACACCCTAGGGAAGAGAACTACCATTGTCAAACCCTGTGTAGAAAATAACTAAGTAGAGAAGACTCAACACCTTCTTGAGTTAATGAAACTCCCATTCCGATCTCTTACTTAGCTCTTGTCACGAGGAAAGACTTTCCTCTCATTTCACTAAAACCACATCCAGAACGTTTCTAGTAACTTATGTAGCCCCTTTCTGAATCCTTCCTCTCAAATTTTGTCATTTTCTCTCCTCTCCCTCTCTTCCAACCTCTTCCGGGGAGATCGGGGAGAGATCATAGAAGTCATGAGATGTCCTCTCAACGCCACTTGTCCACCCAAGTGCCTGGATTACCCTATCACCTTTATCCATCTACACTGATTTCCTCAAACTGCGTGCCGTCAATACGTCCTCCGGTCCCACTCGAAATATTTTTTTACTAAATTTCCACTCGACACACAAGTCTCATCTCGAGCCACCAATCGCGCTGCTCAGCACCACCACTCCGATCGCCGAAAAACGCGAACACCCCGACTCATATCAAGCACCGACGCAAATTCCGACGTGTAGCCAGATTTCATGAGACATTGCAATGTATGGGTCTGGCTTCGCTATTCGACGATCTAGAAAATTCCTTATTTTGACCAAATTACTATTTTACCTTTTCTTGAAAATTCGAATTTTTCCTGGTTTCATTAAGATTTCAGGGTTTTTAATTCTTCAAGTCACATCCTAGTTTATTTGTGAAATTCACTTCATCCATTTATACTATACTTTTCTTATGGATAATATGATTATTACCGGTGATAACAATGTCGAAATTGCTCAACTGTGGATGAGTTATCCATCTGTCTTGAAATGAAAAATCTAGGAGAAGTCTTATTCCTTCTCGCAAGAAATAGTCAAAACAAATGGATTTTTCATTTCTCAAAGATCTTATGCTCAAGTTTACTACTAACTCGACTGTACGAGATTCCACAGCTAAAGAGCTACCCAATTTGAGCCACAACTTAAGTTTTCAAAATTGAAGGAGAGCCATTAAATGATGTCACAAAGTACCGACAACTTGTGGGTAGTTTGCTTTATTTAACTATTACCAGGCCTGATATAGTATATGTTGTTGGAGTTATGTCTCAATTTATGGAGAGTCCTTGTACGGGTCATTTGATTGTCAGTAGAGAATTGTTCATATAGTGAAGAACATTGGAGTATGGCCCTTTTACAAGGAAAATGTATCTTTCTTTCATGGTTATGCAAACACGATTGGGCTGAAAATAAACATAGATCGATGATCAACGATCAACTCATGATATTATTTTAGTATCGTTTTGCCATGATTGGGTGTAGTAAAAAGGGCAACATACTGTTTATCTCAAGCATTGAAGAATATGGCGTGCCCACTCGTGTCGCAACAAGAATGGGCTTGATTAAACTACTTCTTCAGATATCGGGTTTGGTCGCCAATTATCCAATTCCCATCAATATGACAATGAAAAGCACAAATAAGTTGAAGAAAGAACTGATGTTTACGCGTCAAGACAAAGCACATCGGTCCATTACCATTTTGTTCGTGGAAAGCGTTGAAACAAGAGATTGTGTTGGAAGAAAGTGGAACAAATGGATTGGTTGTCACGTTTCTACCAAGCTCTATCGATTAAGTTCGGTGGAAATCATGTTTGGTGTTGTTGATACTATTTAGAATTAAGGGGGAGTTTTGCAAATTAGGGCTATGAATTTGTCAAAGTTATTTTTATTATTGACTTAGGCTTTATTTTTACTAAGCATGAGTATTTTGTTCTCGAAATTTTTGCTTGGGAGCCAAATCGTCAAGCCAAATAATGGATCATGTTGTCGCACTTTTAGCCACGCTTCTACGTGTTATGATGCCTCCGATAGTTGGGCTTAGTGTTTAAACTTAGCTGAGAATGTTTAGACTCAATGCATTCTTGTAACTTTGAGAGGAGTTTTTCCCCGTTAGAATAAAGTTCGCATTTTGTGAAATCCATATCCTTCTCTGCTATTGCTTCTCTATTTCTTGTTCCATCATTTTCTGTCATTTTGTTTCACTCTCCTTACCTTGAAAACATCCTAGTAAGTAATCATAAAGATGTCTTCCTTTTTCTTTCTTTTTTTTTTTGCTTTGTTTTCTCCCTTCAAACCGATGATTGAAACTTTGATTTTAAACTTTTCTTAAGCTTGAAGATTTTTTTTTTTTTGAAATAGAAATGTTATTGATTCAAACTAGTAATACATCTAATTGAGACACATAATCAAATTCACTAAAACACTAAAGGATGACGTTAACATCCGTGTTAATAGCTCTAAATATAATGACTGACATAAAGCCTATACATTTGAAAATTTATTATGACTGACTTCATAAGATTCTATTTCTATATCATATTGATTTGATCTAATTTCAATTGATGTTTTTGTTCGATCAAATATGTTTCTTGTCTTCCGAATCTACCAAAACACTATTACCGTCAGTAGTGTCGACCAAAGCCAACACAAAACAAACATCAGTTGTAATAAGACTTAATGATGAAACACGACACACGTCGCAATAAGATGATGACAAAAACACAAAAAGGCTAAAAATCACTCTCTTGTTGTTCAGGAAAAGGGGTTTGAAGAGTAATCAAGTCGAGAACTTAAGCTTGAAGATTAATCACACTAATATTAACTTGTTTTATTTCCAACTTCATTCATGCTTAAAGAATGTAGCTTCAATATTACACACACTAGATCTACTGTGAAGATATCACTTTATAATATTTAGAGATCAATATTGTAAAATAACTATTTCAAGCATTATTTTTGGCATCGTCATAGGACTTAAAACTAAAATTTTGATGCCTACTTCCACAAACACACCTACCAACACGCCACACATTACCACAATGTATTACTTTAGAACTTAAAATCATTAGTGGTAAAGAATAGTGACTTTAAATGTTAAAGCTAGACATAAAATCTACACACCCCCATTATTCTAGGACTTTAAAATCATTAGTGGTAAAGAATAGCATTTTAAAGGTTAAAGCTAGACATAAGATTTACAAACATCCCATCATTCTAGGACTTTTTTTTTTTGATGAGATTGTACTTAAAATCGTATCATTGTTAAAGAATAAATGACTTTAAAGGTTAAATTTGACATAAAATCTAAATATCCTAAATTGACATATTCTTTGTGGTAAGGAAGTATGGAACTTTTATTATGAATAGGATTGAGATTCTATTTAACTGTAAGATTTATGTTTTTAGTTGTATAATTTTCATGTTGATTTTTATTAATTGATTAAGAGAAATAGGTTAAACAAATAGTTGTAGTGTTTTTTTAAAAGAAGTTGTAGTGATATTTATTACTTTTGATATTGTGAATCTATTTTTTTCCTTTTAAATAAGCAACCTTTTACACTCATGTCTACCAATTTAAAATTTTAGCATAAATATAAATATATTTTGTTTAGGTATTTGTTTTTAGCAAAACCACTATCTACCATAATTACTTTCATTTCAATTGTAGGCTTTTATTATATAAGTGTTTAATATAGAAATTTAGTCCACATGCCTAGTAGAGCGTTCAAAGTTTTGAAAGTAGGGAGATCCAGGACTGGTCCTAAGTTCGAGAGTCCCATCGAGGACAAGCACATATCAACAAATTGGTGACCCCCAAATTAGTGTTTATTTTATTTGTATGATAATTGTTAAGAACTTTTGACCTAGTTTTTTTTTTTTTGGGGGGTCGGGAGATAGTCAAATCGAGGACCTTGACATATATTTGTATGTATTCTTGACTAGATTGTCAAGTATATTCATATACTGTTTCAATCTTTTTTTTAACGATAAATCTATAAATTCTGATAAACAAAGGATTCAAAAGGTTTGTAACTCGCTTCTCAACATACTAACCACTATAATTTGATATCTTTGACTGATCAAATCTATCTTGCTTGTCTAAATCGCTCTCACATAGATAAAACGCCGCAACAAGATGACGAACAACACCACGTCGATAAAACGACGACAAACCAAACATCGATAAAACGATGATAAACTAAATCACGATCAAATGAAACAAACACAAAAAAGGGTAAAATAAACTCAAATCTTCGTGGAAGAGCCACTTTTATTATATAAGAAAATGAAAGAAAAAGATTTGGGGAGGGTGATTTTAAATAAAATACAAAAATCACCCTTTGCTCGAGGAAAATAGCTACAAGAGAAAAAGAGATAAGGGTTATACTGCTTGAATCTTAACTTTGCTCAACAACCTTGTTACTATAACTGCTTTAAGGTTCTTATTGATTTCAAGATTAGCATCCACTTTGTATAATTATGTGCCCATTTGATCTTCTATGAAAGAGGAATTTCTATTTAAAATAAAGAAAGGAATACAATCACCCCTTTTTTTCTTCTCCTCGACCACCGGAGATGGTTTCATTTTCCTTTTGGTTTGCCTCGATACTGTGGTGGTGGTTTCAAGGTAGATGAGGACTTATGGTCAGGATGTTATATGCTAAGAGAGGGTGACCACCATTCTATTGTCGTTGATGGAAGGTGTCATAGCTTTTGAGTTTTATGGGTGATAGTTGGATTGTTAGTGGATTGTGATTGCAGGGTTCCAAAGAAACATGAGAGAAAGAGGGTGAGGGTTTAGATTATGGTCAGTGGTGCAAGGGAGGGTTTGTTATTATTGTAGTAATACGCAACAGGAGCTTTAAGATTGATTTCTTTCTTGTTCGTTTTTATTTTTTTACTTTATTTATATTGTTTTTGTCATCTATTTTACCGTCATTATCCCACTTTCTATTTTTATTTCTATTGTTTTTATTTGTATGTCTATGTGTTTGCCATGTGTTTTCATATTTTATAGTTTTCATTTTATCGTTGGATTTTCTAATTATTTAATCTATAGAACTAGTCATTTATTCTTAATCAAATGTGCATGTGAATGTTTGTAATTATGTAGTGTGGACTCACATTTTTTGATATTATATGAAAACACTTAAAAGAAAATACTGCTTGTGGCTTTTGAAAAATTATTTTGAAAACAAGAGTCGTTACTTATTTTTGTTTTTACATTGGTGCAAACAAAATAAAAGAGTTAAAACCACAAGACTTAATTCTTTACTTAAAAGGTGTCCGAGAAAATTGAGTTCAGTCCCAGAGTGCCACAAAGTGGTTATTGAAGGTGGTATGTTTTTACTACCTAAAACTATGTCAGATTAAAAATCGCCATATTTAAAGAATATTTCTAAACACATTCTTATAAATATATTTTTTAAAATAATTATACATTTTTATAAATATTTTTTTAGTAGTTAATTTTTAAAATATATGTTTTTTTTTTATTATTGAAAATATAAAAAATCATTGCTTAAGGAAAAATAATTATCATAGTGATTTCAATGTTTTTTTTTTAAAGAAAGAACAGGATATTTCATTGAAAGAACTGTCGATTACATCATTCACTGCTAAATCGCTTTATAACTTGTGAACCTCATTCCAGCTATACAGAGAATTCCAGGTTTTGGCAAGTTTGGCTAACGCGTTGTTACTTTATTGGCTTTCTTGTTTACGTGTGTGCTATTGTGGTATGGGTCTCTCTCTCATCAACATTCTACAGTCTTGAACCAGTTGGCCAAATTCAGGAATTACCTTCAGTGCACTGGGAGAGCTTCTCGCATACGACCTTGAATCTGTCGCACAATCACTCTGTCCACCTGCCTCTCTCTGATCCAAAACTACGGCTATTTCCCTCACTCCCAATCACTTCTGCCTCCTTAGTTGGCAACCCATTGAAGCGTCTTAAGTTGCATCCATGACCTGTCCAAAGGTATCCCTTAGGACCATTCCTTACCCGATGGCTTCTGTTCTGGAATAGTGCTGCATCAGATATTATACTTCAGAAATTCCGATAGAGGGTGGATCCACTGCTTTGCACCTTGCTCTGCTTGCCTCTCCTTGCTCCATCGAGGCACCCTTTTCTCTGTTACTTCACAATTCATCGGTCTAAGTATATGAGACACTCTTGTTGACATTATTGATGGGTGGGAGAGTTATCCCTCTCCAAAGTTGCCCGTTTCACCTGTTCCATATTCCCCCAAGTACCAGCTATCTTCTGTTTGGAAGCATTGTCACTGGTCTCAAGCATTTGTTAATCCACAATCTTAAACGTGTGGGTGATCATCCAGGCTTCTCGGTTGATTGGCCTGTGTCCAGCATGCCTCTGCATAGCCACTCCTGAATAGATGCAGTTTACTTCCGACAGTGTCTCAAAGAACACATGTATCCGTGATTGGCATACCTCTTGCACACAGGTTGAGCCTGGTCAAAGGCACTACATGCCCCTCCACAGCAGTAGTTGATTCTTGAGGGATGTCCAAATCCAAAATTATGTTCCATCCTCATCCCTTTGTCATTCAAAACTTGCATGGAGATTTTGCAATGTGATACCTGTGATTCGACAGTGTACTTTTGTCATAAGCTGACTCAATGTGTCTTGATGGCACTGGCTGTTGAGTGGACAGTTGCATCTCTCTCAAAAAAGATTTCTTCTACCATTTTTAATGTCCCATTCTTCAATTCTTGCATCCATACAGCTGTGGAGCTTTTAAGATTGATTTCCTTTACTTGTTCTTGTTTTTTTTTTTTTCATTTATATTCATTTTGTCATCTATTTTACTATTCTATTCTCCTACTTTCATTTTTATTTCTTATTGTTCTATTTGTATGTCAATGTGTTTGCTGTGTGTTTTCATATTTTATAGTAGTTCTTGAGGAATATTAATCCACATAACTAGTCATTTTATTCTCACTCAAACAAGATGCACTGTCTTAAATTATAGTATGACCCCACATTTTTTTGATATTATGCGTTTTCTACTTAAAAGGAAAGACTCATTTGTATTTTTGAAAAATCAGTTTAAAAACGGTTTGGAGTCGCCACTTATTTTTGTTTTACATAAAAGTAAACAAAATAAGAAAGAAAACCATAAGTATGATTCCCAGTGGAAAAGTAGTCCTGGAAAACCAGTTCCAGTCTTAGGTCAAGATGGACCGGAATGCACTTAAGAGCAAACTATAAACACACCTTTAAGCTCCTAACGTTGAGTCTTTACTAAATAACCATGAAAATGCGCTCTTGGTTAACATCAATAAGAGATACCAAAGATAAGCAAATGATAATATAACAACACACCAAACATATATAACAACAGACTAATAGTAACAAATAAATGTTATGTGTTAGATGAGAAAAAATATAAACACCGGATGACATCAATTATAAACAATGAGCAGTAAATGATAAAATACAAATATTCAAAAATCAATTAGAATTAGGTTATAAACTTCTAAATGTCAAATTATCTATTAAAATTATACATGAAATGTCGCCTTCACCCAAGCCTCCATTAATCATGATTTGGGATATTTTTTAGAAAATCGATTTAAAAATTGAAATTTGAAAATTTAAAATTTAAAAATTGAGAATCTTGAAATGAATTTGAAGTTTGAGAATTTGAATTGAGATTTTTGAAAATAAGAACTTGAATTTTATAAATCGAGATTTGAAAATTTGAATTTCTAATTTAGAAAATTAAAATTAGAAATTCTGGAGACTTGAATTTTGAATTATGGTATTTGAAATTTGAAATTGGGAATTTGTAATTTTAAAATTGGAAACTTGAAAAATTAGATATATTAAAATTGGGGAGTTGAATTTGGAAATTAAGGTATCTCTTGATTTTTTAATTGAAATTAAAATTGAAATTAGAAATTGAAAGATTAAAATTTGAAATTAGGGAACTTGAATTCTTGAAATTAGAATTTGCAATTTAAAATTGAAAAATTGAAAAATTGAAATTGAAAATTGGGGAATTGAATTTTAAAATTGAAAAGTTGAATTTTTAGAAAATGAGAATTTGAGAATTTTAATTTTGAATATTGACACTTTGGAATTTTTAAAATTGGAGAAATGAGGAATTTAGAACTTGAATTTTTAAATTTGGATTTGAGGACTTGGAATTTAAAATTGAAAATTGAATTTTAGAAATTGAGAATTTGAGAATTTTGAATTTGAAATTTTGGACACTTGAATTCTCAAATATTGAGAAATGAAAATTTAGAATTTGAATTTTTAAATTTTTTGGGATTTTAATAAATTAAGAATGAGTGATGGTTCATGTGTTATGAAAAAATAAATTAAATTATTAAAAATCAATAAGCAAATTTAATTTAAATAAACAAAAGAACAATACACTTACAAGGAAAATTAAATAATAAGACTATAAATTTTAAATGTAGACTAATTAAATATACTAACAAATTAACATATATACAAGACAATTGATTAAAAAATAATTATATAAAAGAAGAATTTTTCTATAACAAGAAAGTATATGAAATCCTTACCTAGTAGACTAGTAGCTCCTTCCTTCGATCGGAAGTTGCCTTCCGTCGAAATTGCCTCCAAAGTTATATCTGCCTCCTAAGATTGCCCCGCCAAGATTACCCCAAGACCATCTTATTAAAAAAAACTTTAAACTTTGAGACCACTTAGAAACTCCCACTAAATGTGGGGGGAGGCTCATGGTCTCCTTAAAAAAACAAACTTAAGGGATTAATAGAGCCTAAATTATATAGGCCCATGTCCCAATTTATTCCCCAAAAAAATATTTAACTAAGAGCTATTAGTGGTCTCCCACTTTCAAAGGGAGGCCCATGGTTTCACTCTTCTCCAAAAGGGTCGAGGACTCTCCCTTTTATAGGCAAGAGGCCTCCCTCGCTCTCTCACTTCCTCCAACAAGGACTCAAATATCTCAAAAAGGAAAAAAAACTCATCCAAAGAACAAAACTTGGGGGTCTACAAATATGCCCATCTTTGATAGAGTTCATGAGTATAACGAACACGAAAAATGGAGTAAAACAAATGTACGAAAAGTTAGTGAAATGAGATAAGCTCTATCAAAGAAGAAATGAGATCCCCAAACGAGTCCAAGAGAAAACACCAAGCATGATCAAACCGGGCAACCAAAGGGAGCCTAAAAACACCCAAAAGCAAGAAACAAAGAAAAGGTCTAAGCCACTAAAGTCACAATGTGAGTCCAAACTCCCTCCAAAAAAGTCTACAAAAATGGCCCGAGAAACGATGTTTAGACCGAGTAGCAATTAGGCAACCTGGGATACAAGCATGAAGAAAGAATATGGAGCTCTATATAGCAAAGAAAGAACGAGGTGATCAACCAGATCAAAGCACACACACTAGCCCGAGGAACCCAGTTGGCAACAAATGTGGGTGTTTCATCAACCAAAATCCGATGGCTCACTACACTAAGATAAAGCTCGACTTATTGCTAAAGACTCTCACCAACAGTCGTAAGTATTGACTCTCATGAGACTTCGCCCCGTGATAACCTAATTGTCCATAAATGCTCTTAGCATCATAAGTGGGGCCTTCACAACTCTGATGTAAATAAATGCCTTCAATGGGCAGGCATCCCACTAGAGGAGGTCTATATGCATACGTCGCAGTGGCATGCGCAACCCCACCATCTCTTCATCATGTCTAATCAAGCTTCACATAAGGCTATTTATAGCTCAAACAAGCTTCCCCGAGCTGGGTACCAAGAGCTTCACTCTCTTGCTCTCTCGATTTGTTACATCCCGTGCGACTCATCTCTTGTTCATTCTCACAAAGAATGCACTTCTCTTACTTCCCGGGGTTCATATGTTTCGGGATAGATTTGGACATGCCAAGAGTGACCCTCACTTGTCGACTACTATTCGCACCGATTAAAATTCTCCACCAAGGATCTTCTCACACATCTTGTTTCCAGTCGAGGTTTTGGCTACTTTCAAGGGTCTTCTACTGTCTCAACAAAAGTATGTCATTGATCTCCTGAGCAAACATAACATGATCGGCTTCAAACCTGTCTCTACACTGCTTGTCGTTGGTACTTCTCTGACTGCTCATGATGGAACTACGTCGGTCAATGCTACAACGCGCACCACAGGGTCATGCTCCACCATCTCCGATGACTCACGGAGTATGAATAAACTTCCAATTTATGCACGCTCATCCAAACATCATTAGTGGAGAGGTTAAACGCCCGCTTCGCTATTCAATGGCACGAGATCCTCTGTGATAATGACTTTCCAAACACTTTAGACATCACATGTTTTCTAATGTAGACTGGGCTAGTAACCCCCGATGATCATACCTCCACGAAAAGCTTTCTTATATTCCTGGTGTTAACTAACTCCTCGGAGTTCTACAAAGCATCACACCATCGCCACTTCCACCTGAGCAAGATCGTGATACATTAAGGTCGCCGCCGCCGAACTCAGAATATGAAATCGCTAATGTCTAACTTCTTTTCCCTAGTGCACCACGCACCCTATTCTCGAACAACTCAGCTACTCTTATCTCCTCAACTAATCCTATCTTTCACTCGCATAGAATCACCTCAGGATTGATTATCATTTTTATTCAAGTGACCCGTTCAGCCGTCTCTGAAGTTGCTTGTTGTTCATGTCTCCGATGTGGTGACTGTATTTGTTGACGCCTACCAAATTTGTCTGGCCTCTCCTCCTTCCCCTATGTAACAAGATTGGTGTTGGTTTCGCACACCATCTTAAGGAGGCAGATTAGAGTATATTTAAGATTCCTTTATCAGTTTCATGCTTTTCACCTTTTTTCTCAGATTGCATATTTATATATATTTCTCCTCAACCTCTCAATAATAATTATGTCTCTTTCTATAATAAGAAACTCATTCATTCTCAACTACTAGAGAAAATGCCTCAAAATTCAAGAACTATAGCTAAATCAATAAAAATATATCAAGATAGACATAAGATCAATGCACCTCCTAGTCCTAATTACTGCTGGTTGAAGACCCTAACCAATGAAAACAAAAATACCAAACCTCTCTCTCATGAAGCTCCTCACAACAAGCAAATGTATGTACAATAATGAAAAATAATGTAAATATTGAATAAAGATTGAATACTCCTAAGAATCAAATGGTCAATTAGAAAAATATCATGTCATCAAGATCGTAGAACTAAAATCTTTTCATTTTCTTTAAACATTCCGAGGAAGAACAAGACAAACAAATAAAACAATACTCTAAGAATCATATTACCGATTATCCAAAAGCATCAAGAATATAAGAAGAGGAAAAAAGAAATCCAACACTTTTTTTTCCTTTATGTGAGACTTTTTATAAAAGAACCAAAACATCAATTGAATTAAGAAATAAAATTATCAAGAACGAAGAATAAGGAAATGACTCACTTGGACAAGGAAGGACTGAACAGCAAATTCTCTAAGAGTGGCTGAAAGGACAGGCGTCCAAGAACCTTGATGGCGCAATCAAGGTGAGAGTTTTGCCAACAATCATTGACAAACACGACTAGAAGGCTACAAATGTGAAGGACCACGGTTACGGGATGATTCAATTGTCCTCTCTTTCGAGTGCCAAACTTCAAGAATCGAACCCGCCGCTTCTAGCACTGACAATATCACCTAAGATTGAAAGTTGAGAGGTTTGTGGAGGATTAAGTTCTATTTGAGTTTTGCTCCGCACCAATTTTGCAAGAAAGTGCAAGTGGCTTATTTTTCATTTAAGAGATGACTTATAAAGCAATCTGTTAATCTTAATCTTCCAAAGTTTTTTCTTTGATCTGGTTCATAACTTTACTTATAAGGGTAAACTTTAGAGTGATTTGATTAAAAGACCTTTTCAAAGCTAAATGGAATCTAACTTTATTAAATTTATTAGTAATTAATTTTCATTGTTTTTGTATAAGAACGATTTATTTTCAAAGACACATGTAAATACATGAAACGGTAAAAGACATTTTTGTCCAATAACATTCCATTTTCAAAGAAAAACTTGAAGATTAAGAATAACAAATTGCAAGTCATCTCTTAAATCACAAATAAGCCACTACACAAGTATTATGCCAAAATTAAAGAAATTTTAGAAAAGAAAGAAAGACATCACCTAATTATTTTGAGGAATGTAGGAGTACAAGATTAGCCTATGGTGACTATTAATTTATAGAGTCACAAAATTTGAGCATATAGGTATACCAAATTTGAGCATGCCCATATCACAAGGGCAAAGCATAACCTTTGCACGACCCAAGCACAACTCAAGCACGACTCTTGGATGACCCAAGTACAACTCAAACATGACTCTTGCACAAATCCCAAAAAGTCCATAATGTCACACTACAAAACTCGTTGATCAACAGAATTTGGAGTTACCAAAATCCTAGCACTAAATATTATAAAATAAATTCAACGCATACGGCTACACTTATTGACTGTTACTAAATCGAAGTTGTTGATCTTTAAATGAATGGTATATAAGGGAGAAATCTTTGCCAATAAATATATTCAATTCTTATCAATCTCAATGACCACTTAATGCAAAAAGGAATAAATATAAATAAAAGATTAATGTGGTAAACTAAATAACTCGTAGTATAGTTGTATACGCATCGTGCATACACACGCCTCTCGAGAATTTAAAAACAAGGTGAGTTTTGTATTTTTTTTCTAATATAGTTGATACGTTAGTGCAAAATTTATGCATGACAAAGTAGCGACCAATAGTGCAATTTTTAATCTAATCGGGTATCCTATACTCTTCATGTAAATTGTGTTTTTCTTGGGTCAGATTTTCATTTAAAGATGTTCAATATAAAACTCACTCTTCATTTAAGACAATGACTGGATGCATAAAGGTTAGATTGTTCATAACTATAAGTCACTTTGCTTAAAATAGTTAAATATTAAATTAAAAGACACGTTTCCAAATTGAAAACTTACCATTAATACTGTTTTCAATGAATATGTCTTGAAAAGTTTCCACGAGATATTCTCATGGGTGCGTAGACGAGAGTCCATAAAATCATCATCGCATAGAGATATGCCAAAATTAAAGAAAATTTAGAAAAAAAAAAAGAAAGAAAATTTTCATATGTTACCTAATTATTTTGAGAAATGTAGGATTAGGTCTACTACTTAGTACATCCAAAATATGATGTTCCTCGCACCATTTCCCAAATGGTTCATGGTCTTCGTAAAGCAAAGAGTGGTCCTTTTGGAGGCAAAATCTTAAAAAATTGAATCCAGAATGAATTTTGCTTTTGTAAGACATCAATTAATCAAATAAGTGCCAACATCTTCAGTTTCTATACTAAGTTTTCTCACCATTTCTTTTTTATACTTTTACTTTAATTTACACAAGTTTTTACCCAGCTTCTTAACGATTTCAAAAGATAATAATAGAATACAGAATACTCATGTTAGCAAGGTCTAGAGGTTATCCTTGATCAAGACAAGGTGAAAACTTGATTTGTTCCATAAATTGGCAAGCCAATGCCTATAAAATACTTGTGTTAATATGATTCTAAGAGTACACTGACTGTGATATATGGAAACTGTAGATTGGTCTTCACAAATTTGTAAGTCAACCCTTGCTTGGGAAAATATATAAATATTAAATTAAAAGACGCGATAAGTTCTATGATCTCGTGCCCATGCTAAAAGACTGAGGACTTTAGCTTCTTCATGGCAAAGCATCACTACACACGTATTATGCAAAATTGTGAAATTTAAAAGAAAGAAAGACATCACTCTAATTATTTGAAGAATGTAGGATTGAGGGTCTATTGCTTTTATTAGATCCAAATATGATGTCTTCGTGACCATTTCCCAACAGATTCATGGTTTTCGTGTGAAAATAGGTGTCCCTTTTCGCATAAAACTTAAAATTGAGTCCAGAAATAAACCTCACTTCCAAAGACAAAATTAAATGAGTGCCACTGATCTTTAGGCCTCTCTCTATGGGTCAAGTTTTCTCATCTCCATCTTTTTTATACTTTTAACTTTACTTTGCACAAGTTTTGGACAAGTGAATGTCTTTACTGATTTCAAAAGGACACTTATCTTTCTTTCTGTGTTTTAATAATCGCCTTTAGAAAATAATAATAATGCTAAAACCTATACAGACAACATGACAACACAAAAAAATATTAAAAGTAAAGAGCTCTAATTTACTATTATTAATTATCATGGTTATTGAGAAAGAATATTCAGAGATATTTGTTAGTTGATTGATAATCAAAAACATGAATTTTTATTATAGAAAGAGATGTGTGTCTATGCATACAAGAATTGGGTTTTTTGCTAATAATTTAATGATGAGCAAATCCTAATCAATAAAAATCAAAAGAGTTGTATCACATCATTTATAAACAACTTTGTTTTATCAGTAGATAAGTAAAGAAATTTTGACTTTAGGTTGCCAACCTTGATGTTTTATGAGACCACCAATTCCATATGGATGAGATATGAAGTATCATACTGAGAGTTAGTACCACTAAGATGGTAAGTTAGAGTCTTGTGTTATAAAGTGTTTTCACATTAATCAACAGACATGTATTTATAATTGTTTATCATTATTTTAGATCTCTACCTGTCGACATAGCCAGTCAACGCATGGGGCTACCATGCTGTGATTGGTGTACGACTCACATCATATTGCCAGATCAGTTGTTCAACAGATCTAGAGGAGTTATCAGATCATTGATTCACCCATCAGAAAGGGCCTCATGAATCATCCATTGACCCTGTCATCCACTTCGATTCGTGATGAAATTTCATTCAAGGTGTAGGAGAGGGAGTTGATCGGCGAGGCAGGCTGTGTGGTCGAGGATGGTGGCTGAGGTCATGGTCGATGGTGAGGGAGGGTCATACACCATACACCCGGGAAATAAATTGCCATCATTATCACCCATCCGATATTTGCACTCCAATGCCTCCATACCCCCATACTTACACACACTCATAATCCCGATACTCCATACTCTTATAATTACCCATCACTCATACTTTTATACCCCATAGATTAACACATCACCTTCCATACACCCACATACTTCTATACACATCTTTGTCGTTATCTCTCGTGTCTCTCAGAGCCAATCCTAGTAGATATCACTTTATCATCCCACTCTTTACTATTATCAAGTATACAAGCTATACCACCTATATGACAGGTGGCCTTGCTTTACTGGCCACCTGCAGGAGATTGAGAGCATGTATGAACGGCTATGGTAGGGATGAACCGTGTCAGTGGAATTTGTTGGGTCTGTAGGGATAGGCTGGGGACTACTAAGTATTTGAGATGGATCGGATTTAAGCTCGCACCTAACCTTGCCCTGGTAATAGCAAAACAAGGGGTGGCGGTTACTCAAATTCGGTTCGTTGGTAGTCAATCTTAAAGAAGGTACTTCCCAAATTCTTTATTTTGAATGCCCACCCTAAGTCTATGCTTTTTTCCTAATGAAAGAACCATGAACCTATTATGTGTCTCTCCAACCTATGGTAACAACCAAAATGGAAAAGTAACTCAGAAGACTCCTCGCTTTCTTACACAACAGCGAAGGAGATGGATGTCTTACAATAACAGCTGGGTTAGATTATGATTTTCTTGATAAGACAAAATTGGAGTTAAGCCCTCAAAATTGTCTCTATGAGTCATAATCACATTTATCATTACTATTAGTGGTTTGAATGCTCCTCTCAACTTCTCATAATGATTCTTTACTTGACTACTTTTAGAAGAACATTTGGAAGATTCAGTTTTATTTTGATGAGGTTTTCCTTTTGTTGCTTACCCTCAAGTGCTTGAGTCCCTTCGGCTTTGCTTTGGCTTGGCTAGGATCATGTTCATCTTGGACACTTTTAGGAATCTTATTTGTTCTTGATAGAGATTTCTTCGCATTTCACTAACTTTCACACTTCGTTTCACTTTATTGTTCACTATATTCATGAACTCCTTAGAGCAACCCCTTAGTTTTTGCCTTAGGGTATCTTAGGACCTTGGATCTTGAGTCTTTATTTTGTTGGGGCATATTTGAAGGGGTTGTGGCAAAGTGACTGGAAAAGGAGAAAGAAGAGTATGAAGGAAAAAGGAATTGTAGAGAGAGCAAGAGAAGGAGAATGAGGCTTGAAAAGGAGACATTTTTTGGGTTTTGGCAAGAAGAAATTGGAAGAAAAGTGAAGAGACTTTGAAAGCTAAGGGAAGGAGACTAAGTTGTATTTATTTAAAAAGTACTTTTAATTAAAATTTGTATTGGAGGAAAAAAAAATGACTATTTAATAAGAAACTTCCATAAGTTTGGTTCTCACAAAATTCGGAAAATGCAAGCGAAAAATGAAGAAAAATGAATAAAATAAAATAGAGTTAAACCTAATATATTTTTTAAATTTCCCACTTCAAACTAATCATTATATTTGATTTCGGTTAAGATTTTTGTTGGGCAACTATTTCTTCATCACATTTTCTTTCTTTAGTACTTCTATAAACTTAATATAACCTAAATGCATCTTTTTGTTATTCCAACTCATATATATATATATATATATATATATATATATATATATGTGTGTGTGTGTGTGTGTGTGTGTGTGTGTGTGTGTGTGTGTGTGTGTGCTTGTGTGTGTGTCGCTAATCTTAAAAGCGTTTTCCTAGCTCAGTGATGCACAGGAATTGGTTATTAATACTCAAAATGATGTGCTAATCTTAAAAAAGCGTTTTCATATAGGTGCACTACTAAAGAAAATCTCAAATTATGATGTTCTATTCCTTGACTCTTTTGAAAAGCTCTTTATTTATCTCTGATGGGATGAGCATGGCGCTTATCGGAAGCATCGTAGTTTCATATACTTTCTAAGCGTTGTTTATGTATCTTGAGACTTGGGCAATGCTCTCTGATATTGACTAATAAAGAATTATATTCTCTTAGTATGTTGAAGATTTGGCTTAGATTTGTTTTGTTTTTGTCGACTCAAATTGATACTTTTTTGATTTATGTTTACTTGATCGAAATCTAGCGACTAGATGAAGAGAAAGTCCACTATTTGGAAAAATGAAGAGGTTTTATGTTGAGGTCATTGGAGGCGGTGAAATTTACAATATGCTCTGTCCCAATCTTGAATATGCTCTGTTATTTATTTCTTTCATAAAAATGACATTCTCTATGTTTTCAGAAACTGTTCTTAAAAACAATTTTAAAAAATATGAACCAAACAAGACTTAAAGTTTTTTTTTTGGAAATAATTATTTTAAAAAATAATTTTTGAGAACATTGAACAAAATCACTTAATATGTTTTAATATTTTGAAATGTTTTTCAAACGTCTCTTCTGAGAATATTGAGTCACATCTCATAACCAACGGCATATATACCCCAAAGAGAAAAAGCAAGAAAAATGGAGGAGCCCCACAAGGCAAGTTGTTAAATAAAAGGTTACAAAAATAATTATTTTCCAAATAAAAATATAAGCTGCTACGAAGGTATTATTTATTAATTATCTTAAAATATTTTAAAGATTGATCTCTAAAACCTGTTTTATTATATTTTATAGAAGAGAAATTACCTAAATTGCTTTCAATATTTTTACAATAATTTTTATAACTATTATTTCACTTTTAATTTTTACAATATCCACACAGCACAAAAAAAAGGAAATACAAGAATTTTGGTGAGAAAAGGATGAAAGTTGAAACAAAGCAAAAGTTGGAAAGGTGATAAGACTGCTGACAAGAACTGTTGATTGAACCCAAGAAAAATCTGACTTTTGGGGGTTATAGATTGAATCTCTTCCTTGGTACATGCCTTAATTCTTTAAGGCTGAGTCAAGTCTGTCCATTGTTACATCTAATTTAATTTATAACTAAACAGTGCAAGTGTGTGTCCTTACTTGTTGGAAAATTAGTGCTAAGACCAATCTAGTAGAAAATTTAGTTCTTTTATGTGACACTCAGTTTTCTTATCTTTATATATAATGCTGAGTATTCAGTTATGTGACTTGATTATGAGTGAGTAGTTTTTTTGGTTGAGTAGAAGAATTTTAATGTTCAAGATTTACTTGCAAGGTTTTTGACTTCCTAATGAAAGAAATGAATAAAGTATTTGATTTTTATTTATAACTAAACATTTTAATTACTATATAGTAAAATGTTCCACTTATGTCTTTCCCTTTAAAATATTTACCATATGAGGTAAGCATGATGGACAAATATTTGGTTAAAAAGACATTAAATAATTTCAAAATTTATGATTATAATATTTCTCATATTTTCTTGAAAAATAACCTATTTTAGAAAGAAAAAAAAAAGCACATTTCATTTCATGTAATTATATTATCTCTTTAAAAAAAAAAAATAGTTTATTTTACAGAAAATAAGTAGTATTTTGTCTTCCTTGCCAAAATTGATGGAGGGTCAAATTTTCGAGATTAGACTTTCAAAAGGTCTTTTAATCAAATCAACTAAAATAAATCTAGATCAAGATGGCTTCAAGACTCATGCAATATAGATTTGATCACGACTTTGAACAATGATTTTTGTCGAATTACCTTGTTTAGATTGATATGAAAAAGGGTCTCAAAATTGCCCCTTTTGGAAATGGGTGAATAGGCTTCAATCAATATCGACATTTAAGGCTTGATTCAACGTACAACTAGTGTAGTTTGTCGAATATGTATTTGAATATTTAATGGAAATATTTGATTAAAAGACATCAAATAATTGCAGGGTATGATTATAATTTTCCCCATTTTTCTTGAAAATAACCTATTTAAATCAAAATACCATTTTCATTTCATGTATTTACATTATCTCTTAAAAAAAAAAGTGTTATTTTTGTAAAAACAAGAAGGTTATTTTTATCTAAAATCATTCCTAAAAAATTAATGGAGGAATTCAATTGGGCTTTCAAAAGATCTTTTAATCAAATCACCTACATAATCATCCATTTTCCTCCGAACATGAAGAGAGAGATGTAGTATATTATCTTGAGCATATCTTTGTATATATTATACTCTTGAATTTTAAGAAATGGAGTCCATCATGCTAGTTCACATAATAGAGAGTGCTTGACATTTCATAAAAGTAAGACATAAAAAGGGAGGGGTTACGAGTTCAGGATTACATTGAGGACCGATTTACTACATTGTGACTAAAATTTATATATATAAAAAAACAAAAACTCCATAAAAATTAGGAAATCGAATTTTTTGTGGCTAATGTTTTATAGTTGACCACTTGCATGCCATCGAGTTAGGGTTGGCGTAACGGATCCAACGAGAATAATATTGAGTCTAAGCACCATAAAAACATCCATCAAATTCATGAAGTAATTTTTTTTGTAATATCGAAAATGATATTAAATGTATAGTTATTTACAAAAATTACTTTAAAAAAATATAATCAAACATATCTAAATTTTTTAAACTTTGCTTTTACCTTAATAGTTGAGTGTAAGGTCGACAAAATTATTCCATTTATGCACTTCGAGGCTATTTTCGAAAAACTTGTGAATCATCAGCCAAAATTCCTAGAAGATAAATTGGCAATAATTTATTTTTTTTCTTTTATTTTAACATAATATGTGAATTATATTTTTTACTACTTAGAGGTTGTTGGACCAGTTTTTTCTTGCCTTTCCCACTATTATGTATAATTTTTTTTCTATTACTAGATTCGATTACTAACACAGTTTATGAAATGAAACTTTTTAGTTATGATTAATGTTCATTCAAATTACAGGCACGGTTTTAAGCTTCAGCATTTAGGAAAACGCTGGCTTTGTTGCGAATTGGTGTCACAATTTGTCAAAGTTATTTTTATTATTGACTTAGGCTTTATTTTTACTAAGTATGAGTATTATGTTCTAGAAGTCTCTTTTGTTTAGGAGCCAGCAAATTGGCTTGGTCAAATAAATTAGATCGTGTTGCTGTACTTTATCTACTGCTCTACGTGTTGTGATCTTAGATGGTTGCGTTAGTCTTCACCCAACTTAGTTGAGAGATATTTAGGACTAATTTTTTCTATTTAAGGGATGCATTCTTGTAACTTTGACAGAAGTTTTATGCTAGAATAAAGTTCGGATTTAGATCCATCTCCTTTGTACCATTTATTGTTTCTCTGTTCTTGTTCTATCATTTGCTGCGCTATACGTTTCATGGTCTCGAACGGGCCCTTCACAGGTGTTTGATCTTATTACTGCAGCGGAGTTCGTTTGTACATTTTGAGCATTTTATCTTTGTTTTCCAAGATAAATGGTGGAAATAGTTTGTCTCAACATGGTTGAGGAAGTTTGGTGGAGTGACAACTACAATTATTGGAAGCTTTGTATGGAAGCTTATTTCTGAGGGCCAGAGTTTTGTGGGACCCTAGTCTTTGGTGCAGTCGCATTAATCAGGAGGACCTCCCTTGAAAATGTTGATCTTCGTCGAATGGAAGATTAAATGCGGGAAAGCTCTCTTTGCCTTGAGGACTTACATAAATAGAATACATTCAACATGTTAGATATGAATTCACCAAAGGAGGTATGAGAGACTCTTGAAAAACTCTTCACTCAAAGAGACACAATACGATTCTGATATTTGGAAAATGAACTTGTTGGAATGATTCAAGGTAATATATTGGATCAGTATTTTTTGAAAGTTAAATCCTTATGTTCTAGAAATTTCATAGTTAGATGAGCCTAATGCTTGATACTGCGCCTCGTCATTATCTTATACGTGACTTGGCTGAAAGAGTTCATGCCTTTCATCTCTTCGGTGCGAGAATGGGCGAATCAACCCTCACATTGTTGAGTTGAAATGTACTTTAGATCGAGGCTCTTTTGAAACGGATGTCCGGTATATCTTCGTCTTAAGAAGATAATGTTATATACTAGAGTTCGAGGAAAAGCCGAGCCTTTCTAAAGCGAAGTCAGTATTGGAGACAAACGTGCAGGCGAAAGAAGAGCGGTGTAGTTTTAAAATTTGTTATAGATGTGGAAAGAGGAAGGGCATATAAGCGTGATTGTCAAGTGAAGGTGACTTCTTCTTGATGTAGTAAATCGAGGCCATATAAAGAAAAATTGTCAAGTCGAGCTTCGGTAGTGCGGAAACAAATCACGACCAGTGAAGATTTTGATGCTCCAAAATGGGGCTTGATGTTTTTCTAATGAAGTCATTGATCAACCGAGAAGAAATATGAAGCTACTAACGCATCTTGTGGCTCATTGATTATGAAAATGATTGACGGATTATTGACTCTGGATGTTTGCATCATACTCTGAGAGATGTTAAACTTCTTTCCTAATTAGACCACACGAAGGAAAGCGAGTTGTTGTGCCACGGTGATAACTCATTGCACCACGTAATGAAAAAGGAAATTTTAGGAGAATTTCAATGATGATGACAACTTCAGGTGATGAAGTTGTTTCCCTCGAGGATGTGTTTCATGTTACAGCCTTAAAAGGAGATCTTACATCTGTCTCTGAATAACCAACGGTATTAAGTATGTTTTGTTTGGTCTAGAATGATGTGAAATTTTATGTGATTTAAAATATGTTGATGCTAATGTCTTGTGAGGCGGAAAAGAATTCATTGTATGTCTCTCTATTAGTGATGTGTGTTGAAAGACAGCGGGGAACCGCAAGTCTTCGAGTTTGCTTGCATGCTTTCGGTTGGGTCATATTGGTTTATCAATTGCTACAACGGAATTTCAACAAAAAATGCGCTCCAATGGTGTTTATATGTTGGAATTTTAATACAAATGTGGTGTGTCTTTGGCTACCCGATATGGAAAATCTCATCGACTCCTTTTCCATAAATGAACAAAATAGAGCATCCTTTATGCTTAGTTCATACACTTAAGATTTATTAGGGCCTCACAGAACACCAACACAATATGCAATGATCGTGGTGGATAACTTTTAAAGTGTACCGCCGATTTATTTTTTCACGGCTTACAAAAGTAAAGTTTTTCTCAATTGTCGGTTTAAGACACGTGTGGAGCAAAATTTAGTGAGAAGGCGTAATATAAAGTGTATGCGAACTAATAATGAGTAGGTATGTAAAGATTCCTCATATATTGTGAAGCATGGAATTGGAAGGCAAATGACTTGCCAATACCTCGGCAAAAATGGCATTGTTGAGCAGGCTAGCTCACTAGCGCCATGTGCTTATCATGGCTACATGATAAAAATATGCCTATGGAACTATGGGCAGAAGCATTTCTATGTGCTTGCTATGTCATCAATCAGCTGCCCCCATGGCCAAGAAAAGAGGTATCTCCTTTTGAAGCTCTTTATAATACTAAGCCAGAAATGTAAATTATTTCGAGTTTTGGAGTCATTATGTTATGTTCATATAAGAAGTCGCGGAGTGGATTCAAGGCTCGAAAATATAATGCTGTTTGGCTATGACACTAGGAGAAAAGGATGGCGGTGCATGGATTCGGAGACAAAACAGTTTGTTATTTCTCATGATGTGGTTTTTGATGAGACAACATCATATTTCCTTGCATCTGGAAGAAGTAAGGTAGCCCCACTTGAGCCATTTTCTAGTGATATAGAATCTAGCGAAAGGGGGAGCACTACCTGACAAAATGAAATAGCACTAATTGAGCAAAATGAAACTGTTGTTCGAAGATCAACAAGGGAAACCGAGGCGGCCCTGGTTACTTGGATGATTTATGAGTTCAAGCGTGCTACATAGTGACCTCTTGTTTTTTTATGGGAATTAGATATGTGATGATGAACGAAGTGTTATAGAGATGCACGGTGGTTGAATGGGAAGAGTACACTTTATGAATGAAGAAATTGAAGCCTTGCATAAAAATGGTGCCTAGAATCTAGTACCAAAACCAAAAGATGCTAAAATAATTACATGTAAATGGGTTTACAAGCTGAAGAAAAAGGCAGATGGGTCGATTCATAGATATAAGGCTTGCTTGGTTGCACGGGGATTTTCTCAACAATATGGATTGGACTATGAGGAAACCTTCAGTCCAGTTGCCAAGATGGTGACAATTCGTAGTGTAATGTCATTGGCAGGGTGTAAGAAATGGAGTGTATGACAACTTGATATGAAAAGTGCTCCTCATGGTGAAATTTGGATCGTGAAATTTTGCTATGGAGTAGCCTGAGGTTCATCTCACATGTTCCACATCATGTGTGTCGGCTCCAGGCATTATATGGTCTTCATGGCTCCACGTACTGGTATGGTCAAATTGCCGGTATCTCTCATTTGTGCCTTTAATTCTTTGAGTTATGATCCACTAGTTATTTGTGAAATTCACTTCATCCCATTTATACTATACTTCTTCTTTGTGTGGATGATATGATTATTCTGGGTGATAACAATGTGAAATTGCTCAACTTAGTGATGGGTTATCCGTCGTTTGGAAATGAAAAATGCGGGAGAAGTTCATTCCTTTCTTGGCTAAGAAATAGTCGAGACAAATGGATTACTTCATTTCTCAAAGATCTTATGCTTCAAGTTTGTTGACTCGATTTGGTATGAGAGATTCCACACCAGTAGCCACTCCAATGTACCCACAACTTAAGTTGCAAAAAATTGAAGGAGAGCCATTAAATGATGTCACAAAGTAGCGACAGCTTGTGGGTAGTTTGCTTTATGTAACTATTACCAGGCCTGATATAGTATATGCTGTTGGAGTCATGTCTCAATTTATGGAGAGTTCTTGTCAGTTAATTCATTTGTTGCAAAGAGAATTCTTCGATATGTGAAAGGAACATTGGAGTATATTCTCTTCTGAGAAAATGTATCTTTCTCTTTCATGATTATGAAAACCTGATTGAAATTTAAAATGTCATAGATTGACGATCAACCTCATGATATTGTTTTTGTGGTTCTGTCGTGATTTCTTGGTGCGAGTAAAATGACATCTTTGTCTCTCGACATTGAAACAATGTTGAGTAGCCACTCTGCTGACACAAGAATGTATTAGATTAAGCGACTTCTTCAAGATATTAGGTTTTGTCAATTATCAATTCCATCAGTTGTGACAATGAAAGCCTGAAGTAGTTGGCGGCGACCGGTGTTTCATGCGGTCTGAAAGCACATCGAAGTCCATTACCATTTTGTTCGTGAAAAGTGTTGAAAGCGAATGTTGTGTTGAAGAAAGTGGGATCAAATGATCAAGTTCTTGACGTCTTTGCAAAGTATTTGAGAGCTAAGTTTGAGAAATTTAAATGCTCTTGGTGTTGTTGACAATTTATTTACCTTTAAGGGAGTGTTGTAAATTAGTGCCACCGAATTTGTCAAAAGTTTTTATTGACTTAGGCTTTATTTTACTAAGTATGAATTATTTTGTTACGCGGAAGTCCCTTTTGTTTTGAACCCGACCATTGGCTTGGTGAATAAATCGGATCATGTTGTTGCACTTTAGGCTACTACTCACAAAGTGTTGTGATGCTCAGATAGTTGGGCTAGTCTGCTGACTTAGTTGAGAATGTTTAGGACTAATTTTTCTATTTAAGGATGCACTCTTGTAACTAGAGAGGGAGTTTTAATTAGAATAAAAGTTAGTTTTAGAAATCCATATCCTTTCTCTTGTTTATTGTTTCTCTATTTCTAGTTCCATCATTTACTTTCTCTTATTTGTTTCACTCTCCTTATTTTGGAAAAACATCCAAGGGTGCAATTGCAGCATGTCTTCCTTTTTCTTTCTTTCTTTTTTTGCTTCCTTTGTTTTCCCACTTCGTCGATGATTGAAACTTTGATTTTAAACTTTTCTTAAGCTTGTAGATTTTTTTTTTTAAATAGAAATGTTATTGATTCAAACTAGTAATACATCTGGGTAGGACATATAATGGTCGCTAAAACACTAAAGGATCATCTGGCATCAAGTTAATAGCTCTAACATAATGATTTCGACACTAAAGCCTATACATTTGAAAATTCTATTATGACTAGACTTCACTAGATTCATTTCTATATATCATATTAATGACTAATTTGAATTGATGTTTTGTGCTTTATCGAATATGTTTTATTAAATCTGAATCACCCGAAAACACTATTATCGTAATGTCGTAGAAATGTTAAAGCCAACACAAAACAATCAGCTCTGATAAGACGATGGCGAGAAACATGAATACACGCCCTTGATAAGACCAATGGCGAAAACCGCGAAAAAGGCTAAAAAATCACCTCTTCTTGTTTGAGAAAGGGGTTTGAAAACCAAGTTAAGTGAACTTAAACGAAGATTAATCACATTAATATTAACTTGTTTTATTTTCCAACTTCATTCATGCTTAAAGAAGCAGTTTCAATATTACACACTAGATCTACTTAAATGAGATATCACTTTATAATATTTAGAGATCAATATTGTGTGTTGAAGTATTTCTGCTACTATTTTTGGCATCGTCATAGGACTTAAAAATCAAAATTTGATGCCTACTTCCACAAACACACCCACCAACACGCCCACACACACAGCATTACTTTAGAACTTAAAATCATTAGTGGTAAAGAATAGTGATTTTAAATGTTAAAGCTTAGACATAAAATCTACACACACCCCATTGTTCTAGGACTTAAAATCATTAATTGGTAAAGAATAGTGAGTTTAAGGTTAAAGCTTAGACATAAGATTTACACACATCCCATCATTCTAGGACTTTTTTTTTTAAGGAGATTGGACTTAAAATCACGATCATTGCTAAAGAATAATGACTTTAAAGGTTAAATTTCAGACATAAAATCTAAATATCCTAAATTGACATATTCTTTTGTGGTAAGGAAGTAAGGAACTTTATTATGAATAGGATTGAGATTTTCATTTAACCTATAAGATATATGTTTTTAGTTGTATAATTTTCATGCTTCATTTTTATTAATTTATTAAGAGAAATAGGTTAAACAAATAGTTGTAGTATATTTTTTTAAAAGAAGTTGTAGTGATATTTATTACTTGATATTGTGAATCTATTTTTTTGTTCCTTTTAAATAAGTAACCTTTTTTTACACTATGTCTATCACTTTAAAATTTTAGCATAAGCATAAATATATTTGTTTAGGTATTTTGTTTTTAGCAAACCACTATCTACCATAATTACTTTCATTTCTCAATTAGGCTTTATTATATAAGTGTTTAAAATAGAATTTTAGTCCACATGCCTAGTAGAGCGTTCAAAGTTTTGAAAGGTAGGAGATCCAGGGATCCTAAGTTCGAGTCCCATTGAGGATAGTTTACTACATCGTAACAAAGTTGTAGACCCCAAATTAGTGTTTATTTTATTTGTATGATAATTGTTAAGAACTTTTGACCTAGTTATAGGATGACACATGGAAGCATTTGGGGGCAGGATTTTAGGATTGGGGTGAGATTCTTTTGGGGAGAAAAAGATGAGGAGGGCTTTTTTTGGGTGGGGGGGAAGATGAAAGATCAAGTGGAGGACCTTGACATATTTGTATGTATTACAGTGTCGGATTATTTGTTTCATTCATACTTTCTAGTTTCTCAATCTTTTTTTTTTTAAAGGAAAAATAATATTATTTATTCAAACTTGCAATAAATCTATAGTTTCAAGATAAAAATAACTAAAAATCATACATGATTAAACAATATCCAAGTTAATAGCATAATAAATCGGCATAAAGTGTATAAATTTGATAAAATAGTAGTAGAATATACGCAACTCAGTTCATGGCTTGTCTGTGACTATAATTTGATATCTTCAACTTATCAAATCTGTCTTGCATGTCTGAATTGCTCCCACATAGATAAAACACCGCAACAAGATGACAAACAGCACCACGTCAATAAAACGACGACAAACCAAACATCGATAAAACGACGACAAACCAGCGTCGATAAGCGGCGACAAACCAAACATTGATAAAACGATGACAAACCAATTGTCGATAAAATGACAACAACACAGAAAACAAAATAAAACCTAAATCTTCATTGAAGAGCCACTTTATTAAGTAAGAAAATAAAAGAAAAAAGATTTAGAGGAGTGATTTCAGGTCAAAAATAGCCCAATGCCCCTCTTTGTAGAGGAAAATAGGCTACAAGAGAAAAAGAGATAAAAGAGCGGCTATATTGTTTTACGAGAATCTAATATCTTGCTCAACAACTTGTTTACGATAACCTGTTTTAAGGCTCTTATTGATTTCAAGATTAGCATCCACTCTTGTATAATTATGTGCCCCATTTTGATCTTCTATGAATGAGGAATCTCGGTTTAAAATAAAAGAAACGAATACAGTCAATTTCTTTTTTTTCTTCTCTGATTCACTGGAGATGGTTTCATTTTCCTTTGGTTTGCTCGATACTGGTGGTGGGTGGTCGGCGCTGATGGGGACCTGTGTTGTGGATCCCATATGTGCAGTGAGAGGGGGTGACCTCTGCCATTCTATTGTGCTGTTGATGGAAGGTGTTGTGCTTTGAGTTTTATGGGTGATATCTTGAATTGTTATGATTGTGATGTGTGGGTTCCAGCAAACATGGAGAGAGAAAGAGTTGGAGATGGGTCGAGATTATTGTAGTAATACTAACTTCTTTTCTTGTTTTTTTTTTTCATTTATCTATGAAAGAAAACTTGCATTTTGCGTGTTCCTTTACTTGCCTTTCTAAAATTTTGTCATATCTGTTACATCTCTTTAGACTCTCCACTTTCATTTTATTTCTATTGTTTCTATTAGTATGTCAATGTGTTCTGTGTGTTTCATATTTATAGTTTTCATTTGTCGTTTTTGGATTTTCTTAATTATTTAATCCATATAACTAGTCATTTTATTCTCTAATCAAATGTGCATGTGAATGCCTATAATTATAGTGTGGACCCAGCATTTTATATTATCGTTTTCGATTAAAAGGAAAGACTCGTTTGTATTTTTTAAATTCATTTTAAAGCGGTTTGAAGTCGCCACTTATTTTTGTTTTTACATTAAAGGAAAATAAAATAAGTAAGAAAAACTATAAGTATGACCTATCATGGAAAAAACATATGCGAGAAAGATCGAGTCTGAGTGCTTAGGGTCGAGTTATTTAACGGGAAGGAGTACGGTAGCAAGGTATAACTTGTCGCTAAAGCTCACAAGAGTTCAAATCCTACTAAATAAGTAAAGAAAATTGATTTTTAATTAATGCGATCGATAGATCATAAAAGATAGCTTGATGACCAATATATAACACACACAAACATATATAAATAAATAGACTTTAAATAAATAAATAAGCAAAGTTAGATGAAAAATGTGTACTTGAATGACATCGATTATAAGCAATGTTAGTGCAATAATAAAATACAAAATATTCAAAATCAATTAGAAATTAGGTTATAGATCAAATGTCAAATTATTTATTAAAATGATACATCGAATGTTGGGCCCCACCCAAGCCCATTTATTCGTTACACAAATTAGCTTCACAAGATTTCATTTTATAGGAATTGTAGAATTAATCATGTGATTGAAATTTTTGAAAACTGATTTAAAAATTGAAAATTTTAAAATGGAAAGTTTAAAAATTGAGAATCTTGAAATGAATTTGAAGTTTGAGAATTTTGGATTTATTAAAAATGTAATAAATCATCATATCTACCCATCAAGCCTAACTCAAGTGGTAGATCGTTCACTATTAAAACTATAGTGTATTTAAAAAAAATCATAATATTTAAAGAATATTTTACCATATTAAAACTATTTTAAAATACTTTCTAAACACATTCATATAAATAGTATTTTTTTTTAAAAATAATTATACATAATTTTATAAATATTTTTAAAGTAGTTAATTTTAAAATATATGTTTATTTTTTGTATTGAGAAAATATAAAAGTGGTAATTTAAGGGAAAAAATAATTATCATAGTGATTTCAATTGTTTTTAAAGAAGGAACCAAGGATATTTCATTGAAAGAGCTTTATGCAATTTTCATTCACTACTAAGCCTTTGCCTTCAGGAACCTCATTCCAAGTTATACAGAAATTCCAGGTTTTGGCAAGCTTGGCTAACGCGTCTGCCTCCATTGGCTTTCTTGTTTACGTGTGCTATTGTCCGGTATGGGTCTCTCTCATCAGCATTCTACAGTCTTGAAACGATTGGCCAAATTCGGAATTGTCTTCTTCAGTGGATTGGAGAAGCTTAGTATACAAACTTGGAATATGTTTCAAAATCATATTTCACCTGCCTTTCTCTTATCCAAGCCATGTGGCTTCCCTCACCCCAATCCTTCCTCTTCGGTTGCAGCAAAAGCTCCATTGAAGCGTCTTAAGTTGCATCCAAGGGCCTGTCCAAAGGTATCCCCCAGGACCATTCCTACTCCGATGGCTTTCTGTTCTTGGAATAGTGCCGCATCGATATTACACTTCAGAAATTCCGATAGAGGGTGGATCCACCTGCTTTGCACCTTGCTCTACTTGCCTCCTTGCTCCACCGAGGCACCCTTTCGGTTCGCTTCACACCATTCGGTCATATATGAGACACTCTTGTTGACACATTGATGGGGTGGAGAGTTATCCCCTCTCCAAAGTTGCCCGTTTCGCCTGTTCCATATTCCCCAAGGTACCGTAGCTATATTCTGTTTGGAAGCATTGTCACTGGTCTCAAGCCTTTGAAACAACCAATCTTTAAACGGGGGGTGATCATCTAGGCTTCTCGGTTGATTGGCTTGTGTCCAGCATGCCTTTGCATAGCCACACTCCGTAAATAGATGCAGTGTACTCTCGACAGTGGCTCCGCAAAGAACACATGTATCCGTGATTGGCATACCCCTCTTGCATAGGTTGAGCCTGGTCGGAAGGCATTCTTTACATGCCCTCCAGAACAGTAGCTTTATTCTTGGAGGGATTTCCAGATCCCAAATTATGTTCCATCCCTCATCCCTTTGCTCATTGAAAACTTGCATGGAGAGTTTCCTTGCAATGTGATACCCAGATTTGATAGTGTACCTTCCTATTTTGTCATAGAGCCAGATCAATGTGTCTTGATGGCATTGATTGTTGAGTGGGATGTTGGCAATCTCATGTGCATCTCTCTCAAAAAAGATTTCTTCTACCATTTCAATGTCCCATTCTTTCTCTACCATTTCAATGTCCCATTCTTTCCACCCCGGTATCCACAGCTCGCACACTAACAAGTTGGCTAGCTCTAGGCTAGTTTGTGTTTCCACTCTAAAATTACCATCTTCCCTCCTCAGCCATGGGTCAGTCCAAACCTTGATCTTTTTCCTATCCCCGATATGCCACCTTACCCCTTTGGAGAGAACTGGTTGGGAGTTCTAGATTCATTTCCCTGCGTAGCTTGGACTGTGGCCCAACTGGGTTGCTAAGAAATCAGAGTCTTCTTAATATTTGGCTTTGAGCACTCTTGCAATTAGCGAATCTGGTCTTGAGACTAACTTTCACCCTTGTTTCCCTAACATTGCTAGGTTGAAGTCTCAGAGGTTTCTGAAACCGAGGCCCCCCTCGTTTTTCCCCCGACACATAGTATTCCAACAAGTCCAATTTATGCGTCTTGTCCCATCCAATTTTGTTCCCCACCAAAATGAGTTCATCATCTTTTGGAGCTCATCAGCCAGTGTTTTAGGGAGAAGAAAAGTGCTCATACAATATGAGGGTATAGCCAGCTGACTTACCGCTTTGATTAGGAAGCCAAATACCTCCCTCTTACTTTTCCCAATAAGAGAGGGTAAACCCAGATCTCTGCTTGTGTTGAGATGAGATTGGACTCCCAGAATACTTGTTACTAGGTCTCTGCTATTGGGTGACACATTCCTGCTAAAAAAGATACTTGATTTTTGGAAATTTATGGCCTCACCCGATTCTCTTTCATCCTCCGCTAGGATTCTATGCATAGCTCTGCATTCCCTTTCCTCGGCTCTAAAAAATAGCATGTTGTCATCCGCATATAGGAGGTGGGTGATTTTCGGCGCTTTTCTACATACCTTATTACCATGGAGTTCTCCTCTCTGTTATGACTGTTTGATGAGTGTCGACAGCCCCTCTGCTCCAATGATAAATATATAAGGGCACAAGGGGTCTCCTTGTCTTAACCCTCTCATAGGGTTGATTGGCCCAACCAGTTCCCCATTTACTGAGACCGAGTATGTGACTGTGGTGATGCATTGCTCCATCCACTCCACCCATTTAGGTGCAAAACCCATTCTCACCATTACTCCCAATAAATAGTCCCATCGGAGCATGTCATAGGCTTTACTAATATCAAGTTTGAGTGCCACCTCCCCTATTCTTCCTCTCCTCCTTGTCTTCATACGATGGATAGTTTCAAAGGCCACCAATACATTGTCAGTTATGGCCCTTCTAGGAACAAATGCTGACTGTGCTTCATCTATCAATGCTGGCAGGATGATTTTCAACCTATTCGCCAAGACTTTGGCTATGATCTTGTACAGAACGTTACATAATGCAATAGGTCTGAGATCCTTCATAGATATTGGGTTTGCATTTTTTGGGATCAAAGCAATAATAGTCTCATTTAGGTTTTTTGGAAACTCACCTTGGTTTAAGGCCAATTGGTACCTGATTGAAAATATCTTTTAGCTCCGATGAGGCGTTTTGAAAAAAAGCTGGGTTGAAACCATCGGCCCAGGGGATGTGTCTGGATGTTGGTGTACTGTTTGGTAAATTCCTCCATTTTGAATGGGGCTAGCATTCTATTTGTTCGTCTGACACCCTTTGATGAATATAGGACAGATATGAGTGTACCTGATTCACATCCTCTTCAAACAATTTGTGGAAATATTTTAGTGCTAAATTATTTAGATCTTTTTGTTCGTTTCCTTGTGTTGACACTTGCATGGAAATATCTTGTGTTTCTGTCCCCTCCTTGAAGCCAGTGTTTTTTTGCCCTCTGCTTGTAATGAATTTCCTCCTGTTCTAATAATTTGGAGAGCCCCTCCTTGTGAGTTTTAAGGGTCTGTACATCCTCTGGATTTGTCGAACCTCTGTAATAATCAATTTTCATCTTCTGTTGTGTAACTTTATCCTTTAATCTGTTTGCCACCCCACGTTCCCACTTGGATAAAAATGTTGAACACTTATGCAGTTTTTCTGTAGCATTTTGATAATCCCTAGTGTCCCAGATTTTTCTCACCGCCTCATTCAAGGTTTCCTCTAGTAACCAACTATTTTCAAAACGGAACCTATGCTTCCTTCTAAAGGCAACATGAGTGATAGTAGTTAACTTGATAATTGAATGATCTAAAGTGGCTCTACTTGACCAAATTATTTAAACAAGCGTTGAGAACAGACTATGCCACCATTCTTCATCTACCATAACCCTGTCAGTCTTTCTTCTATACTGCCAGGTTGTTCCAGTAGCTCTACCCCATGTCAATGGAGTACCCATACAAGGCAGATCTTGAAGCGTGCGTCTGTGACAATGCATTAAACCCCTTCATTAGCCAGAGAGGATGGGGAGCTCCATTTTTTTCCTCAGAGCATAAAATATCATTAAAATCCCCCATGCAACACCATGGGAGGTTTGAGACTTCACGAAGGTTTCTTAATAGGCTCGAGAAGGTGCCTTTTGTGTCTTCGGATGGCCATAAAAACACATCCAACCTCCACGATCCCCATCCCGAACACTTCCATGTCAATGTGATTTTGTAGAAACCCATTAAGATCATGCTCCAGCCTTTCTACATAAGATTGCGAGCCTCTCGCTCGACCTTTGAATCCAACACAAAAACTCCCTCATATCCCATTTTTTTGTTTCAATTGCTAGCAGCGACTAACTGCGGCGTGGTTCGATCGAACTCTGAGAGTCGGCTTATGCGACTTGTTAAACTAGCATATGAATCTTTGTCAGTAGGTTGCGAGCCCTCGGCGATTCGCGACATATCTTGATCATTGCTTCCGTGACTGTTCCATAGGTCAGCGATCTCTCGACTTAATGTTTGGTAGGTTCTCCCTCGTGGTAGGTGTCACGCCTTTCTTTTGCTCGTGTGTCGCGTGCTGAGAACACTGAGCCCCTGACCTTCACCAATTGCCTCACTATTCCTCTCGAACACAAGGGCTTCACGGGGCACTCTCTGGCTCGTATTTTATTAGGCTCTTAAAATCTGAGACAATTTCAGCGTAATTTCCGCGCCTCGGGGCTCGATGCTTTTACGTAAGGATCGGCTCAGGCGTGATGGGTCGCCGAGTATTTGCCAGTACTTTATATAGGATGCTTTCGAGAGCTGATCCTAGTACAATAATGACTAAGAGTCCTACTGCAACTCTAGTCTTCAAATCCGACAAGCCGACCTGATCCTTCCGCATTAGGGTCTGGCCAGATGAAACTCACTACTGGCGTGCAGTTTTACCATGGTGAGTCCTCCGCTAGGAGTCTGTCTGCGCTAAGTCTTCCTTTGAGACCTTCGCTGAGTCGACCAGCTTAGGAGTCTTTCACTTTAGGATGAGGAGTCCTTCAGCTTGGGAGTCACGCTGAGGTCCTTCTTCGCGTAAGACTCCTTGAGGTACGTAGGAATCCTTGTTGCACTACGGATAGGATGCTTGCGCCCCAGGCTCTCTGCCCGTCAATGGCGACATTAAGCCCCGATTGGTTGCCTCGAAGTGCACGCCCGGGGCCCCCTACAGCGTGAGTCTTGTGACTGAGCTTGTGCGCGTCTGGCCGGTTCTTGCTTGCCTTCCCCTCATGTCGTGCTTGGCTCCGCGCTTTGTGCCTCCCGGACATGTTTTCCAAACTTTGCCTTGCTCGTTTCCCTTAGGCGGGCCGTAGAATGGCGGTGCCCTCGTGCGCCGCGGGACTCGTGTTATCTGGTCGAAATTTTATGAGCCCTCCCCCAGTAGGGTCTTCAACGTCCTCGTTGACTTGGCCGCCAGCGTACTCGAGGATCACGGTCTTGGCGCCTGATGTAGCACCCTTTTCCCAACTTGCCTCACTGACGGGCGTCCCCTTCCAATGAATCAAGTACCGGTCCTTGTTCTTCCCGAGTTCCCATCTTCACATCTGCGAGGATGCTTGCGATCTCTTTGTGAACTGACTCTAACCATAGGCGGGTTAAAGCTTTGCTACCTCTGTCGGGAGGCTAGGATCATTGTGATAAGGCTTAGGAGCTTACATGGAATGTCGGGTGAAGCCCCGACCTCTGGTAGCCGGTTTGTAGGCCACGTTCCTCACCTTCCTGACTTCAAAGGGTCCATCGTATTTGAGATCAAACCTCTGCAGGCCTTATTCTGATCTTTTCGGTCGAGGAGTTAATTTCAACGAACCATCTCCCGCTGCTCAGGTCTGCAGAGGTCTCTGTATACGCCCATGTACTTCTTCATGCGTGCTTGCCTTCTCTAAATTTTGTCTGCGGCTTCCTCAAGTAAATCTTCTTGGAACTTTGCAAACTTAATGCCAGCATTTGGGCTCATATTTACGTCCGGGTTGCTGCAGCAACCAGTCAATCGGCGTACGTGGGTACAGAACGATTCTTTACCTCAAGGGCTCATGCCTGTGCATTTGAACCGGCTGCGGATTGTAGGACAATGGTGCGGCTGCAGAAGTTCCAACCAGATTTTACGAGAGGCTGTCGCGGTGGCGCGAATACTCTTCGGCCCCCAGATTCACTCTGCAATCGACCACCATCCGGTCGAGGGTGATTCGCGGTCGAGAACTTGCATTCATGCCCAGCATCTTGAGCGGCTCAACCCGAACCTGCTTTACATAAGCCCAGCGTATCTCGTTATTACTGTAATCTTCGGGCATCGAAATGTTTCTAGCTTATTCTTTGAAAGAAGATCTTGTATTGCCTCTTCGAACGGACCTCCTTTCATTGGGATGACAGGCGTACTTGGAGAACACATGCTACCGCCCTGAAAGCGTCAGAAGCCCTCTACTTTCGAGCCATTTGATGAAGTCCATCGATGAACAACTGTGCATGGCTTCTCGGGTCAGACGGGGGAACGTAACAATCCTTCCTTCTTAGCTCGGTCTTGTCAACTTAATGAACATGGCATGTGACTGTATGCTTGCGTCTTCCTTCATCTTAGGCGATGAAAGGCCCAGGTGCCGGCCGATGCAGTTCTTTCTGGGTGACCGGCCCGAGTCGTATCATGTAACTCGTGGCTCTGTCTCGACGCTCCGAAGGCACATATAGCTTCCCTCCTACGAGTCTGACTCGTTCTCGAGCCGGTGTAAGCCTCGTGGTGCCATCTCTCACACCTTTCTACCCATTTTGATCGTTGAGTCTTGTGCGGCTTGAGTCTAACTTCATTGTTTGAAATCTGTCTGGCCAGGCTCGGCGATCCCACCTCTTGCCACTTCCTTCTACTTTCGGCTGTCAGCCATGGTTGTGTCGACGACGTGCGCCACCTTAGGAAATCAAAGTCGGCGAGACTCTTTGCCATCGAGCTTGCTTGGCGGTAAGCTTCTTCGAGTTGTGAAGAGTGTTGGCAACATTGTCGATCCAGCACTCTGACAGGAGTCCCGTCAAGTAGTGCTTCAAGTCTCAAAATGATGGATGGCCTTGATCATCTCTTTCTTTCATGGGCGCTGTACCTTTCCTCCGTGCATTGACTTAGACTCAAGGCTCTTTGGATGCCCCTCTTGCACCGACCTCCACACAGGGCCACTGTGTCAGAGCGCATCAGGTGTGCATGACAGCGACTCCGTGTCGGGCGGGTCTGTCACAGGCTGCGAGGTGATCGCATCTTTGGGCTTACGGAAGGCGACTTGGCCTCTGCGTCCGTTCCACTTCCTCTCTTTTTTGAAGATCCGGTGAGAGCAGGTATCTTGGAATGGCGATCTGGGTCTCACATGTGGTTACTAAGCAGAGGCGATCGTAGTTCTGTCACCGTTTGGGCGGCCAATCTCAGTCTTGCCACCTTCGCACCATCCATCCTTATCTCGGACTTTGAAATCGGGTGACCCGAAACTTGACTCGATGCGAGCAAACTCACCTCTCTTTCTTGACATACTGTTGGTTACGCCTCGATCATCCGGCGCCATCTCAGTGTACCACGTGATCTTGTAGAGTCGAATTTTGTAGATCGCTGTCGTCAAAGTATACCACCACGAATGAATCCAGGAAGTCGAATAGGACGCCATTCATGGGATTACTGAAATGTAGCGGGGCATTAGTCAAACCCAGGCATAAGCCCAAAATTGAAAACTTCCATCACAGGAGTTACGCATGTAGTCTTTGCCTCCGCCCGATACGGCGCGCGCGATATCCGGGTCGCGAAGTGCAGCTTGGTGAAATTTTTGTGCTCGATCGATCGAGCGACTCGCTGGCGAAGGTATCGGATGCGTTCTTGATACGTGACTTGTCGGTGCGTTAATCCACACGTAAGGCGTCATCTTGCTTCTTGAGAAGAGCCGCCGGTGCTCCATCTGGCGGCGCCTTAAGTGGACCGGACGCATCCGGCTTGACTCCGTCAGTGCTTCATGACTCCTCTGGCTTCTGGTGGACTCATCAGATGGGAGCGAGCGGTCCGACCACAGCACGAGCTCTATCGATGTCAAATGCGCCTTCTCGGTGGCGGCTTCTTCGTGACTCGGGAGGCATAACATCGGCCAAATCTCACCGATTATGCATTTTATGGCATCTGGCACCTCGACTTGTATCGAAGCGATCTCGATCATTCTTGCGACGCTATGTGCTCACCGCTTCCTAAGGCGCTCTCGAGTTGCGGGGCGAGCCGAGGTCTTCTCCTGAAGGTCTCTTGGCGGCACAGCGTCCGGCCCTGAAAGCATGGGCTTCGTCCATGATCAGCGGTCCAGAATTCGAGTGCGGCCAAACAAAGGCTACCTTGGCTCTTTGGAAGGAAATCGTTGCCTAATATGAATCAAAATCATCGAGGAACAGGAAGTCGCCGTGCCTTTCGATCCCATCCCGAATTGCCATGTTCTTTGCCATACCATCGTCTCTTGTGCTTGGCTATTCTGACTTTTAGCTTCTTTGTCATCTTTAGCGAGCGGCCAAGTGCGGTACACTTCCTTGTTGATACAAAATTGTGGGTGCCAGCGCGTCTGCAAATACCCTGATTTTGCGCCCTCGTCGACAACTCGACATATGTCAGTCCTACGTAGTCGCCTCGACCGCGTCGCATTCAACGGTGAAGAGGGTTAGCTCTTTGTAGGGGCCTCGCTCGGTATCTTCCCCTTCTTACATTTCTGAGGTGCATTGAGCTTCTGCTGGGCAATCCCTCGCTCGAGTCATGGCCCGTCAGCGGATAAAACATCGATGGCACGGTGAAGCCCATTGATCGCCCTCTCCCCCACTTTAGCACGCGTATCTGCGGCTTCTTCCAGTACTTGCCTCGCTTGGAGGACTTTCCATCGACTTAGGTTCGACTCCTTGTTGTGGCCTTTCCACCCAGGTGGGAGTAGGAAGAGGTCACTCTGGCAGTCGGATAAATGATCCATTCTTTGCCATGGGTGAGGCGAGTCTTGAACACCTTGCCTCCTCGAGTTCAGTTTGGGCCCATCCCTGCAATCGGACGTAGAGTTGAACGGCAATACGCCGGACTATGTCCTTGATGTCGAGGATCAGCAGGCTAAACTCCTTCACATAATCTCGGCGGGCGAGTGCGCCGGTTTCTTCGGAGATTCCCTCGCCATCCACGCTGTGTTCGTGGGTAAGAACTGATCTTTCAGTTCCTTTTTCAAGATCTCCGGCTCGATCTTTGGTCGGCCCGGTGGCGGCGTCGTCGGCTCGTTACGGTCGCCACAGCTTTGCATCACATCCGAATACATAGTGGTTATCGTTACTGTTCACCGCCGTGTCGGCGGCGTGAAATATTGCTCCATGTCCCATAGGAAGTTCTCCAAGTCTTTTGCGCTGCGCGCGCCACCGAAAGTCTTGGGCTCAGGTACTCGCACCTTCGCAGGAGGCGGATCTGCAGCAGATGGCGTGCCACTGCACCTTGCTCGCCCGGCCAACACGATCTCCCCCTGCAGAGATCTGATCGGCTCCTCGAACTCTGAGTCATGGCCTGCATTCGATCATGGAATCCCCATCAGGATTCCTCTGGCTCATCACCGGTCTCATCAATTCATCGTGAGTCAGTCGCGGGGCGGCATCTGCGATACGAGTCAGAAAGGGTGGAGTCGCCTCGGTTGCATTGCCTATCTCGTGTCGGCACAGGCGCTGGGTGCTACCTCGGCCTCATCCTTGCTACTTGCTCACGCGGCTGTCGGCCAGATCATCCTCGCGTTGGCGTCCGTGGCTCACGATACCATGTCCTACGCCTTTCTTTTTTGCTCGTGTGCGGCGCCTAGGAACCCGCTAGGCCAGCCTTCTCGATGCCTCACTATTCTCTCGAACACAAGGGCTTACGGGGCACTCTCCCCAACTCGTATTTTATTAGCTACTAAAATACAAGACAATTTCGCATAGGCTCAGCACCTCGGGGCTTCGATGGCACTACGTGGATCAGCTCGAGCATGATGGTCGCAAGTGGCGCGGGCCGCGCATATAGGATGCTCGAGGCGATCCTAGTCTGATAATGACTAAAGAGTCCTACTCCCAGCTCCCAGTCTTCAAATCCGGTAACCGGCCTGATCCTTCGAATTTAGGGTCTGTGAATGGAAACTCTACACGACCACACGATTCCCACCACGGTAGGAGTCCTCCCCTTTAGGAGTGTCTCGCTAGGAGTCTTCGGCACAGAGACCTTCACTTTAGGAGTCCGGCCCGCTTAAGTGCTCCTTTAGGATGAGGTCCTTCGACGGGTCTCACGCTGGGAGTCCTTCTTTGCGTAGACTCCTTAAGTGTGGAGATCCTTGTTGCTCGGATTAGGATGCTTCTTGTGAGCTCTCTGCCCCGTAAATAGGCGACGTCGCCCACGATTCCGTTTGCCTCGAGTCGCCGCCGGGCCTCTGGCCGTGAGTCTTAGTGGCGATCGCTGTGCGCGTCACGGCCGGTTCTTGCTTGCCTTCCCCTCGTAATGCGTCTTGGCTCCACGGCACATTGCCTCCGGACCAATGTTTTCCCGACTTTGCCTTGCTCGTTTTCCTTAGGCGGGCCGTAGGACGGCGGTGCCACAAATGCGCACGGGACTCGTGTTATCTAGTCGAAATTGCTGTTAGGTTACCAATCTTGTTTTTAGTACTTTCTCGCCTACTTATCCCATCTATCTTCATCCTTAGGATGTGTAGGGGAGCCTGAAGTCCAGTTAAATCGATCTTTTATCTTTGATAATCTCTAACTCTAGCTTTTAGGGGTTGGACTCCTTTCCCCATCCAGTTTGTTCCACATAATCAGGGAGTTTGGCCTTATCCTTTTGCCGATGTAATAATTTTGGTACTTTAGATACTAGATAAGGTTGGTTGGTAGCATTTTCCGGGATTAACGTGTGTGTTCCGCTCAGAGTCCACCCCTTTTCTTGATCTTCCTCACCTGCACCATAGCCGTAGTTCCTCCTCCACAGTGCCCGAAGTTCGGGACTCCATTCCCGGTTGATGTCTTCGCCCTCTTTGTGAACAATTGATCGCAATACTTGTGTGAGTGCCCCAGTAGACCGCATATGTAACAAAAAGTGCTTAGACGCTCGTACTTGAAACGTATTACAGAACGTTCCCCTGTGTTTTCCTTATCTTCTTCCATGTTTCAGCGGCTTCCGCACATCTAGTCTTACTATAATCCTCATGTAGGGTCTCAGTTGCTACCAAGTTGTTTCCAAATCGTACTCGACAATTCACCCAGAAAGTTTCAATCTGTTTCCCTACACTCTCTGACATGAATCAATGGGAATATCATGGACCTGCACAGAAACAAACGTGGAAAACAGCTGCCTCAATGGTGTTTCCCGCACTTGTAGTTGATGAGCAACCGGTAGATGATTGATGAACGGCCAGGGTGACCCCGCCAACACTCTTTCAAGATATGCTTGGTGGTAGGGTGAAAAACAAACCGCTCATGGTTGACGCTCCTGATGTCGACTCCTTTTCCCGGCCTCCATAGGTTTGAGAGTTGGCACTTCATGGCCATAGGGTTTATGGTGCTATCCGTAAGGAAGCGTCCTACCAGACATAAGTCATATTGCCAATTGCCTTCGTTTCCTTTCTCTAGAAGTAGCTCGTCCTCTTCGTCTGCTGAGAGTGAGAGTGAGAGTTTCTCAAGTCTAGTTTCTACGTTTCTGTTATGGATTGAAACAGTAGTGCCTGCGAACAAAACAAAAACAAGCAAAACTCTCACGAAGGAGAGACTATCAAACTCTCACGGAGGGGAGACTATCAAACTCAAAAATCAAAATACAAGTGCCAACATTGCCAAGTGCCAAGTGCCAAGATTTTTGTGATTTCAATTGTTTTAATAAACTAAAATAATACTTATATGAAAAAAAATAATTTATTATCTAGTCTTTCACGATTTTTGCATTTATATCATGATCAAAAATATATATTTTAAATATATGAATTTTGGTTTTAATTGCAGATGTAGCCTCGATAATCAGACACTGAACATTCACTTGCATTTTAATTAAAGAAACTTTGCACCCAGACCACAATTTAAATCTGAGACAAATAAATATTTTATTATCTTAAAAGAATTATATAAATATGAAAAATAAATAAAAAATAAAATATGTGGAGGTTGTTTTTCTTAAAACATATCTAAAAAACTTAGGAAACAAATTAAAAGTATTTTAGTTTTAAAAATATTTCTATTTTTTAAGAAGAATAAAAACAATTTCCAAAAAAAAAAAAAATCATACTGAATAATTTTCAATCAAAATTGAAAAAAAAAAATTTCAATAGCCAGACAATTTTAATTTTTTTTGAATTGAAAGTCGAAGTTTATGAAAAATAAAATTTACAAAACTATCTAACTAAAAATAGAAATATTTTTAAAGCTAAATATTTTTAATTTGTTTTCCTAAGTTTTTTTAGATATGCTTTAAGAAAAACTCCACATGTTTTATTTTTTAATTATATTTCATATATATCTCTCTCCTCTGATTTTCTCTCATCTTGTTCATTTTTAACCCTTTTTCCTCAAGTAAGGAGGGGTGATTTTTAGCTATTCTAACCCTGAAATCACTTATATACATATCTTTCTTTTTCTTTGTCAATCAAGGGTTCTTCCACAAATATTTAGGTATTATCTTGTTTTTCATGTTATTGTCGTCTTATTGTAGCATTTGGTTTATCGTCGACTTGTTATGATGTGGTGATTTTCATTGTTTTGTTGCGATATTTTATTTGCATGGAAGTCGGACTATACCAAATGGTCAGTAGTTGAATATATCAAACTATGATCATCGGTATGTTGAAGAGTTTGGAGTTGTAGACATCTAGTCAATATATTATCGAATATGTAGGCTTTATGCAAAAATCACAAAGCTTTAGGATTTAAATGCAAAAGTTGTGAAAGTTTAGTCTTTTGTTAGTAATTTTCTCAAGTTTTTTTTCTGTCAGCGTACCATGCCACGTTGAACAACACATCATTAGGTGTAGGAGGTTTGTAATCGGGTTCGGATTTTAAGAGCTACATTGCAATTAAAACCAAAGTTCATATATTTAAAAACAATATTTTTGTGCATGATATAAATTACAAAAATCTGAAAGTTTGGAATTTTTTTGCCATTTTCCGTTTTATAAAATATTTCAATTATAAATTAAATTTAAAATATTTTTACTATTTTATCATGTTTTAAAGCGTAGTCCGTATAGAACTTGGTTTACTAAACATTGGACCGAATGAAAACATACCAAAATGACGGCCAGATATTGACATGTGGCACGATTGGGTCGGGCCCGAATAAGTGGAGTTGATCAGGTTCTGCTCTACTTATAAGAGTAAACTTTTAGGGTGATTTGATTAAAAGACATTTTCAAAGCTAAATTTCGGGAATCTAACTTTTCATTAAATGTTGACCTTATTTTGACAAAAATACCCTCATTGTTTTCTTGTATAAATAACAATTTATTTTCAAAGACACATGTAAATACATGAAACGGTAAAAAAACATTTTTATCCTGATTACTCGATTTTCAAAGAAAAACTTTGGAAGATTAAGATTAGCAGTTGCTTTATCAGTCATCTCTTAAATGCCAGATAAGCCACTTGCGAAATTGGTTCGAGAGAAGCGAAACTCAAATAGAGCCAATCCTCACTGGAAACCTCTCGACTTTAGATGTAGAATTTGATGATCAAGTGTTAGGCGGTTCGGTTCTTGAAGTCTAGCACTTTCGAAGAGGGCGGCAGTTGGATCATCACACTCTTCACGGTCAGCACCACATTCTGGTATTCTTAGTCGTGTTTATGTCGATGATTGTTGGCGGGACTCAGCGTGATTGAGCCGTGAGTTCTTGGATGCATCCTTTCAGCGCTCTTAGAGAATTTGTTGCTTGGTCCTTCCTTGTCCAAATGAGTCATTTCCTTATTCTTCATTCTTGATAATTTTATTTCTTACTTCAATTGATGTTTGGTTGCTGCGAAAGTCTCACAGGAAGGAAAAAGTATTTAAGTTTCTTACTATTTTCCTCTTCTTATATTGTAGTGCTTTTGGATAATCGGTAATGTGATTCTTGAAATTATTGTTTTATTTGTTCTGTCTTGTTCCTTCCTAAGAATGTTTAAAAGAGAAAATGAAATATTTTGGTCTCTGATCTTGATGACATGATATTTGTTCCCTAATTGACCATTTGATTCTTAGGGTGTCGATCTTTATTCAATATTTATATTATTTTATTGTTATACCTTACATTTTGCTTGTTGTGAAGACTTCATGAGAGGGTGCAGTATTTTGTTTTCACTAATTAGGGTCTTGACCAGATAATTAGGATTAGGAGAGGATGTGATCTTATGTCTATCTTGATATATTTTTATTGGTTAGCCACATGGCTCTTGAGAATTTTGAGGCATTTTCTCTAGTAGTTGAGAATAGTTAGGTTTCTTATGAAGGGCAATTATTATTGAGAAGTTGAGGTATATAAATATACGATACAAGAGAGCGAGGTGAAAGCATAAAGATAATAAAGGAATCCTAAATATACTATAATACGTGCTTGACACCTTTCTAGGCGACAGATTGGCGGGTCAAGATCGGACTCAAGGATGCTCTGTTTACAATAAACTTAGAAACTTAAAGCTTATTCTATTTATATAATGTTAAACATTTAACTTTTCTTATATTACATGTGATGAATTACAAAATATATACAAGCTCCATATATGGAAGTATTGGCGTTCCTGATATTTACATAGTTTACAAAAGCAACAAAAATACATGTATATTAGACCAAATAGTCTTCCAGTGGGCACCTAGTGATGTGTTTGTGACGCCCCCAACCCAGCACCAGATGGGGTGTCAAGCGAGGGTGTCACACTTGAGTGCAGGGACTCTTGACCTTTTCTTTCTCAGGCGACACTTGTACTGTTTTCTCATTCATATGCACAATTTGCGTAATAATAAAAAAATTCTTTTACATATACATTATACATACCACCATAGTAGTATTCATATTCTAAGTCCCATTACTTCTCCGATAAGCCAAGCTTATACCTGACCGAAATATAGAGATTCTGCCCAGGCGGTGCGGTGAGCACCTATCTCTGAGTTGGCTGCTCTGCTGATGTGGGATGTCCACGTCACTATCCTTGTCTTACATACGTACCTACACGGATTAAAAACACGTGCTAAACTTTACGCTCCCAGTGGGAAACATATCTGAGGACGACAGTAACTATGATCGTCTCAGCAAAATACACTTATCTTATCATTTTCATATAACGTACACTTCTATCATGTGATTTGACATATAACCTTTCATATCATTTATTTCTTATTCTAGTACTTATCATTTGATATATTCTCTTTCTAATGGTTCATATTACATATCTATACGTGTATGTCATATTCGTATACATATATTACTTTCATGGTTATATATTATACCGGGTTGTTATATTCTATTTTCGTATCTTTGTTATCATGTACTATTATCATATCTTGTATTATTATCTTTGTTTCATGTATCTTTGTTCGTAATACTATTTTCATATATTGTTTTGTTATACTTTTCATATTACTTTCTTTCATATGCTTGTGCCCGTTAAGTATACTTTTCGGTATCTTGTCTTTGTACTTTCCATATCTTTGTATTCATAATGCTTTTCGAGATCATTTTTACATTCTTATACATTTTTATATATCATGTCAGATCGTATAATCTCATGTTATAGAACTTATCATCACATAGTAGTGCTATGCTTCTCAGATCATATAATATCTTTTCACATGTCATATGTAAATCATTTGTTTTATGTTTCATGTTTCATGTCTGCATAAACCTTAAAAGTGGATAAAGGAAACTATAAGGGCAGAAAATTATTTGTACTCACTTGTCTGGCTGTTGGTCTATAAGGGCGAAGGCGCTGTTATCGTGTGCGAACAATGACCATACATAAAGGCCGAAAATATTTGCATTATCGTTATGCGAGACAATGACCATCTATAAGAATTTCGAAAGCGTATGTGCCCAAGCAAGGGCGTGATCAATATCTTTGGAGACTTATTTTTCCCACTAATAGGCATGTCAATTTATCCACTACCGGAGTTCTAAACGAGACAATCCATTTTATTACATTTTTAAACACGCATATCTCATCTACATGAATAACTATTGTTATCATGTATGCTAATAAGTATACACTAATGTTATTTGATACGTAATACCTTTACACTATTTCTTAGTTTAAATCTTTGTTGTTCTCATATTTGTTACAATACGTATATTCATATCTTTTTCTATCATTAGTTTTGTCTTCGTATCCTTATGTAATCCTATCATATATCATGAATGCATTTATGCACTCTTATATTCATATATTCATATATATATCTTTATCTATTCATATCCGCACTATATCATTTATACATCATATCCTTTATGCGTTTCTATCATGATTTAGCTATTCATGTACTTTCTATATTTCTATCATGTATGCTTTTACTTATTCATGTGTTCCTATCATGTTCCATCTATTCGTTTATGTATGACAATCATATATTCATATCATATACTCTTATATTCATATCATGTCCTCTACTTGTAACATCTTATATCTTCATGTACTTTATCGGACTATCATATCTTATGACCTATACCTATACATTCCTATACTTGTATGTTTTTCTTGTTCTTTATCAGACTGTCCTATCTCCCGTAGGAGTACAGAACAGAGACTCTTCCTTTGATACATGTAGGTACTTTTCTTATCTATACTCCTTTACATATCAAATCTACATATATTGCTATTTCTTGTTCATATCTACATCCTTTCTTACCTGCCTTATTCCAATTAACTTTAACTTGGCGATTAGTACACTTTCGGTACAACAATTCCAATTTTCAGACAAGATGTGGGCACCGTGCCATTAAATATCATATGGTTAGATTCTAGACTCGATGAGCTTTCCATTTCAATCCAAGAATACCCATAACGGAGTCCTAACGAATGAGTTATGCAAATTGCAAGCCATGAAGAAAATCAGCAACTTGCAGCACCTGCAGTAACATGCTTCTACTGTCTTTGTCATTTTTTCAGGTGTATTATAAGATCAATATTATATCCAAGCTATATATGGATGGATTCCCTAGACTCAAGGAGCTTTCCATAGAAGTCAAGGAACACCCAAAGCGAGTCCTAACGAAGGAGTTATACAAATTGTAAGCCATGAAGAAAATCAGCAACTTGCAGCACCTGCAGTAGCAACAGCAGCTACTGTCTTTTGTCATTTTCAGGTGTATTATAAGCTCAATATTGTATCAAGCTATATATGGATGGATTATAGACTCAAAGGGCTTTCCATAGAGTCTAGAACACCCAGCAGGAGTCAACGAAGGAGTTATGCAAGTTACCAAAGCGTGAAGAAAATCAGCAACTTACGCTTTTTGCAATAAACGGCCGCGGCCTCTTGTCTTTATTTCGGACTTATTATAAGCTCAATATTATCAAACATACCAAACACACGGCATAAAACCATCCTAAATCAATCCCCAATCACCCCAAAAGTAGGAATAAACCAAACTTCCATATCCATATAAATTCTACAATCCATCCTCGAAAGGGAGGATTCCATGCTCTAACAGTAATTTCACTCTACAACCTCAAATCTTAGCTTAATGAGGGATTTCATATAAGTCCTGGGAGTCACACTAACCCGTAACCATCCATACAAACCATACATAAATTCTTAATTTCCATACTCAAAACCATACTAAACTCTAACAAAGTCCATGCAAAGCTATACGAGTTCCATACCGCAAAACCAAAACCACAAATAAAAGAGGAAGAACCTATACCAAGGTGCAAATCCTATAACTCCACACACTATTCTATATAAAACCAAGGATCCTTACAAATTCCATCTGAGAATCCCATGCAGGCTCAATCCATATAAGTTCTACTTATGCATTACGTATTCATGTTCATGTTTCATGCACATTCGTATGGCATTTCATATACTTATTACAGTATGATGTCTATGTATTCACATATCATTCCTTATATTCTTATTCCTTTATGAATCTACTTTACTCAGAAATTGGAATCATTCCAATTGAAGCATCCAAACTAAAGTTATGACATTTTCATGTCAACTAGTCGGTTTATCGATTTTACCCGAGGGACAGTTTGTAATATTCATTTTCTAGTGCCTAGTCTCCATATTTGACAATGGTTCTTTGTACTCCTTTAAAGCTAAGGTGCTAAGGGTTCTCCTCAAACTAGAATCACCCAAATCTGAGAACCGAAACTCAAGTTACGTCCGAAACAACCCGGACTACTCTATGATCAAGCAGAATTTGGCTTGCACATGGCCCCACTTTGAGTGAATTTCTGGGATACTTAGAGGCATAATTTTAAGGTACATATTGAGAATGTTTGGTTCTCCTTGAAGTATATTTTAACCAGCAACTTGAATCACTCAAATCAGATAAGAAATGAGCAAGTTATGGCTAAATCTGGCTAGTTGAAATAGAAAAGCGAGGGCTTCATGTACAGTACATGTGCTCGAATTTTGCGAGAATGTGGGCTTTGCACTTTACCATATTTTCTTACCCAGTTCAACTCTATACTTCATATACACCTCAGAAACCATTTACTATGCATCTTGTAATCTCTTTTCTACTCAAATCCTCTTTCACTACTTATCTTATTCAAATCTATCATGAATTACTCTCAAACCCACTATAATATGGATCTAACCCTTACATAACCACTAACATGTAGATTAGTTGGGGTTTATTCTAAACCTAACTCAATTACTTGCCATTCAGACATGACCATCTCGAAGAGAGTTTCATATGCTTCTTGTACTCTTTAATGTTTTATCCACCTTACTTTCCATAATTATTGGTTTAGGATGAAATCACCAAAAATAGGTTTGGGCAAGATAATAATCTATACAAATTCCATATGATCCATACTAAATTCATACCCAAGGTTAGTTCCATACAAAGTCTAGACAAAATGGAATCCATACTTTTCAAAATAAAACTAGACTTCCATACCAAAAAAATCATAGAAATCCATACCTTTTTTGCTCCTCCATGCTTCTTCTCTTCTCTTGTGCTTCTCTTATCTTCCCTCTTCTTCTTCTTAACTTCTCTCTTTCTCTCTTCTCTCCCTACGGTTTTGTTTTTCCTCCAAATGAGACAATTTTTGGTCTTAAATCTATGTTTTGTTAAGGCCATGTTTGGCCCAGTAGCTCATTTTTGCTTTTAACTTTAGATTTCATTTTGGTGTTTCTCTCTTGTTCCCATTCCGACTTCTCTATTCTTTGTCCATGCGCTGCCTTATTCACGTTTCATTTTTAAACATTTCATATAATAACCCCTAGTGCCACTTTTATGACCGCTCAGGTCCTCAGTGGTAAATTACATAATTTACCCTTGGCTATTATTAATTCGGGGTCTCTCGTTTTATTTCAGAAAATTCATGTTGGCTTTTAATATACCACTAGCGAGTCGGCGCTGGGGTATATTTCGGGATATTGATGTTGGCCTTGGTTGTTGATGTGGGTGTACGGACTTCGTTCCCAGCTTCTCCTGCTTTACGGATGAAACACTGTCTTGAAGCTTATAACCCAGTGGGAATTAATACATATGGATGACCTCTATTAAGGATCATCACACTTTAAACCACTACATATAACTTTAACATTCATTTACATGTACACATGCTTATTTGTATTATCATATTTCATATACTTTTCTTGTCATCTTACACTTTACTTCTTGTTCTTGTAAACGTATTCTATCATCACATAGCAATTTTATGCTTCTCCTATCAAGTCATATATGATATACATTTCATTTATGTATACTTGTCACTTTCTTTTATGTTTCATGCCTACATAAACCTTAGAAGTGGATATGGGAAAGAGCGTACTAGAATGTACTTTATCAGCATGCGAGACAATGATCTACATCTGTATGACCTAAACGGATGCTATAATGATCGAAGCGGGATCTATGTCATCGACCTAAGCGAGGCCTCGATATCACGCAAAGCTGTACTCACGGCTATTTGTATCCTATAGGTATGCCTATGCATCGACTACGTTCGCCAGCCCGAATGATCGGTTTTATTATGTTTTCTTAACAATCTTTTAGGTATTAGAAAAAGATATCTCATAATATCATGTATACTTATGAGATATTCCTTATCAAATAATTTCTTATCAACATTTAACTGTACTTTTGGTACATGTATTCTCTTTAGCTTTCATATATTAAACTTATACATCTACTTGTACTTATAACACTTATACTTATTCAGGAACTTACAGTCTTATCCTAGGGCATTAAGTTTGCCCACATTAAACTCGCCGAGACGACGAGGTACTGTGCATTTTTCACTTAGTTTCATTCTTATTTGAACCTCTCTTAGTCATTTATTAGGTTTCCTATACTATCGGTGTACAATTTGGGGTTTAACCATCTGAGTCTGAAAACCCAGGTGCCCGGTATATGATCGATCAGGTACCCGATCTGTTCTAAGTAGTAAAGTCACCCAGATACCACGTAAGTTCGTCTGGAAATGCCATTTTGCTTTATTATCATAGATGCCGGTATACACTATTTGGTACGATCTGAATCGTGATTACACTTTAGAAATGGCATATTTTTCCTTCTCTCACTCACTTTTCTTCATAAAACTGCCCGTTCCATCTACGTAGAAAACCAGTACATGGAATCCATCCAAACACTTTCCCGATAATGGGTTAGAACCCGATAAAAAAAACCCTTTACTCAAGTTAGGGCTTTTTCTCCAAATCAAAAATCACAAAGAGGGAAGCTAAGGTTTGTTTTAAACTTCATCTTATACAGTGGGGTTTTTGCAGCCCGACTTTCAAATAAATCTAGAGGTTAGGATGAATTCCCAACTAAACCACAGAAATTAGTTTTTGTAATATCTAGTTTCCATACGAGCCATAGAAATCCGTACCTTTGTTCTTCTTATCTCCTTCCTTCTTCCTTCGTCTCTTCTCTTCTTAGCTGGCCTTCTTTCTCTCTCTTATATAATCTCCAGCGTGAAGCCCTCTCCCCCGAAGAGGGCCAATTTGGCCTTATCCTCATTTTGGGTTAGGCCATGTTTGCTTTTAACTCATTTTGAATTTTTTTTTTTTTCCATTTTTTGCATTTAAGTCCTTCATCTCTCTATTATTCTGATTTTAACTTATCAAAATCCTACTTTGGCATACAACCTTTTCTTCTTATGTCGTTTGGGTCCCTAAATTGGCAATTTACCCTTGACTTTTGTATTAATTTCGAATTTTTGCTTATTTTATTTTATTCCGAAAAATATACTTTTACTTGTATTATACCCTAAACATGTTACTCATGAGTCATGGTATAATTTGAGGTTGTTACAATCTCACACTAAGCTAATTTCGTCTCGAGAAATTCATACTTGTTGATGAAGAGTTCGCGAATTAACGCTCTCATAGTTGCTTTTGGATCCCAAGTAACTTCTTCTCTGTCATGGTGTTGCTAGAGCATTTTCACTAATTGGCACTTTGCTTATTCATGTTGCTTCACCTCGCGCCGGAATAATGCTGGCTCTTCATCATTTGACAAATCCTCTTGTAATTGTATCTCTTGCACTGGTAATATGTGCGATTCATTAGAGCGGTATCTTCGAAGCATCGACACATGAAACACATTATGCAATTTAGGCAGCTCTGGAGGGAGTGCCAAACGATATGTCATAGGGCCAATTCGTTCTAAAATCTCATATGACCTTATGAACCTTAGACTTAACTTGCCTTTCGACCAAGTAGTAGAATTTTTTCCTCCGGCGATACTTTAAGAGACGCTTGTCTCGGCTTCCATATTCAATATCTCTGGCCTTTTACGCCGACATATGACTTTTGTATCGATCTACGCGACCTTTAACATTTGTCGAATAACACGAACTTTGCTTATGTATCTTTTTACTATGCGGACCAATCACTTTATGCTCATTCAATTATGTTATTTACGAAGAGTTCTACATTTCGAAGCCATACAAAGCCTCATATGGTGCCATACCAATGCTTGATTGATAACTGTTGTTATAAGCAAATTCTATCAATGGAATATACCTATCCCAACTTCTAATGAATTCCATTACACATCCCTGAAGCATATCTTCGAGCACTTGAATCAACCTCTCGGACTATCCATCTGTTTGTGGATGGAATGTTGTACTGAAATTCAAACTGGTTCACAAGAGTGACTATAGTTCCTTCGGAATCTCGATGTAAAGCGGATCTCTCTCGATGCAGTAAAATGACGACACACCATCGCATTCGCCTGATCCCGTCCACATATAACTTCGACTAGTCGATCCATAGAATAGTCGATCATTGGTATAAAATGGGGTGACTTTGTGAAGCTATCAACAATCACCAACGAGTCATGTTTTTTGTTGCTTGAGGGAAGCCCAGACAAGGTCATAGTAATGTTATCGCTTCCATTGAGGAATTGGAAGGGGATTCAACAGACCTATTGGAACTTGGTGTTCAGCTTTGACTTGTTGACACTTTAAACATTTAGACACGTACTCTGTCACATCTCTTTTCATTCCTTTCCACTAATAATGCTATTTCAAATCCTAGTACATCTTATTACCTCCAGGATGCATGGTAAATACCGCATTATGAGCTTCAAATAGTAACTTTTTCTTTAGCTCTTTATCATCTGGCACACATAATCTATTTTGGAAATACAAACTTCCAGCTTCTTTTACTGAAAAATCAGTCTTATCACCATCTCTGACCATCTGTACCTTTTTTTGCATCTCTTCATCATTTTTCTGAGCATCCATAATCATTTGCTTTAAAATAGGTTGTGTTTTTAATTGAGCTAATATAGTTCCATCAGATACTATTCTCCATTCTTTGCGTTGTATTAACAAAGCTGCCATTGCCTTCTACTTAAGGCATTTGCTACCACATTAGCTTTTCCGGGGTGGTAATCTATTATACAGTCATAATCTTTAAATAGCTCTAACCACCTCCCTTGTCTCAGGTCAATTCTTTACGGTGGCGCGAGATCTTGTGATGCAGTAGTAAATTCTACACTTTTCCCGTATAAGTAGTGTCGTCATATTTTCCGGCAAACACTACCGCGGCCTACTACAGGTCATGAGTGGGATAATTTTTCATGTGAAGCTATTGCTGAATGCATAAGCCCTTTACTTTCCCATCTTGCATTAACACCTGACCAGGACCCGATTCTAAAGCATCGCTGCGCGTGTACTCTTTTCCCTAGGTAGGTTGCGTTAATAGTGGTGCTTCAACCAGCATTTCTTTCAACTATTCAAAACTATTATGACATTTATCTGTCCACTCCCGGAGCTTCTCCTTTCTGTGTAATTTAGTAGTGTGGCTATAATAAGAATCCCTTCACGTCTTCTATAATATCTGCTAGGCGAGGAAACTTCTCACTTCTGTAACGCCGGGCGGTTTCCAATTCACCACGGCTTGATCTTAGAAGTCGGCTCTTATACCCTCGTGATGATATGGCCCCAGGAATGAAACTTCCTTTGGCAAAAATCACATTGCTAAGCTTGGCACTTCTGATTTTCTCTCTCAAAGTCTGTAGAACTATTTTCAAATGTTGCTTTCGTGCTCATGCTCATCTACAGAGAATATGCCAATATATGTCAGTAAAGTATGACAAGGCGATCTAAATAGTGTCAAAACACCTATTCATTAAATCCTGCATGAATCTTTAGATGCATTAGTCAGCCCAAATGGCATTACTAAGAACTCATCGCGCCGTAACGGGTTAAAAAACATTTTAGCACATCGACATCTTTCACTCTTAATTGATAATACCCTAACCGTAGGTCTATCTTTTAAAAGAAAGCCACTCCCTTTAACTGATCAAAGAGATCTTCAATTCTCGGTAATGGGTATTTGTTTTTCACTGTCACTTTGTTGATTTACCAATAATCGATACCGCGGCCGTAGAGTGCCGTCTTTCTTGTTCCGCAGAATAAGGCGAGGTGCACGGGGGAGAAAACAGGTCGAATAAACACTTTATCAAGCTCTCTTGCAATTGACTCTTTAACTCTTCCCGACTCAGATTGGAGCCATCTGTCTGAGTGTCTAAGCCACGGGGGTACATTTCTAGTACAATTTCTATGGCTAGGTCCACCTCTCTCTCGAGTGTAATACTTGGTAACTCTTCAGGGAATACATCTGGAAATTCCCTTACTATTGGAATCTTTTCTACATCAAATTGACCTCTCTTGGAATCAAGTATCACAACCAAGAATGTCCCACATCCTTTCCTCATAAATCTCCTAGCTTGCATAGCAGATATCACATTGGACATTACGCCAGTCTAATCCCTTATCTTTATCACCTCGATTACGAGTCAGGAGCATCTTAACCTTCTTGTCTTTTGACCGTAATCAACAATAGCTCACGTGCTTAGACAATAATCCATTCCCGAGAATCAAAGTCAACTCTCGGAATGGTAGGTTATCAAATCATCGAGAAACTCTCTTGCTTGTATAATAATGGGGCAATTCACAGTATCGCTATTCACGCTATCTTGTGACTTAGGTTGTCACATGCATGTCATATAATATTGTTCTTGCTAGTATCTTATCTGAACACATGCTCAATGCATACATGAATGAGTAGATCCGAGTGCATTAATGTATGCATTTCAATACCATAAAGAAATTATACCAGCAATTACTTGAAGCATCTTGATCCTCCGCGAGCCTTCGCGCATATGCGTCGCGTGCTAAGGCATAGGGCGATCGCATCTCGACAAGCTGTACCTCCTCGTCCTGTACCAAGCTCACGGCCACCTCGACTTCTACCTCTATCTCGAATCGATGGTGATGCATTGTCCTCCCTCTCTTTGTTACTTTGAGGATCCTATTGTCCATGACTCTTTAGGACAATTTACCATAAATATTCAGTCTTCCCACATCTAGAGCACCCTCTGTCGATAATGCAAACTCGAAATGCGCTATAGCGTGAGGGCATTAAGATTTCTCCTGTCAACTAAAGCACCTCTACGCATCTTGGGTGCTACATTGGACCCTGCCTTCTACCTCTTGTAAAGCGGAACTATATTTTGATTGAAATTTGGATTCTCACAGCTCTTTTCCCGAAGGAGGAGAGCTCCTCTAGAAAACTTCTTCTTTTGAGATGGCTTTCCTTCTTTGCTCGTTTCTAGTCTCTCTACTTTCATTGCAACTTGGACCAACTGATAGAAATCCACTTGTTGGAGCACTGTCATAGGCGCTAGATATCTTTTTATGGACTCATTTAGTCCATCCTCAAACTGTCTACACCGAAATGCCTTAGTGAGGACTGATTCAGGTGCGTACTTGCTAAGATGGTTGAATTCTTTCTCATATTTCGCCATTGATAAGTTCCTTTGTTTCAGATTCAGGAACTGCTTCCCCTTGGTCTCCCTGTACATATCAGAGACATATTTGGCCTTGAACTCTTGGACGAAAAACTCCCATGGTATAGGATCTAGAAGCCTTGGATTTCTCAACGCTAGTTTCCACGAAACATATGCCTCGCTCTACTGATAGTGAGACTACACATGATACTCGATCGGAGGGCATCTAACTTCCTTGATATTCTTTGCGGCTTTTCAAGCTAAATTCGACTTTATCGGACTCTTCCATGTTTTACCAGCTGAATTCCCCTCGGCCAATGTCTTCTTATCATATCTGTCGGGCTTTGAAGCATCCCGATCTTTCCAATACACGAAGAGCCGTGTCTGAGATATCCTCAACAATGCTTCATTTGGCTCGACTGGGGCATGACTTTCACTTCTGACAGATTTAGAAGGATCAGAAGCGGGTAACCCTTGATCTCTAGGGTTAACACTCTCGGAGCCTTTTGTAGAGATTCGAGGAAAACGATCCATCTATCTGAGCACAGAGACGTCCACATCGAGCTGACACATTACTAAACACGTGGCACTTCTATCATATCGCATGTTACAAATTCACACACAACCTAGGCTTTTCGTGACGCCTAAACCTGAGCTCGTGCGACTTACTTGTGACACGATTTCGATTCGACCTAATTGGTGGGTCGAGCGGATCAAAGGATGCTAATTTGCAATAAACTTATAAACTTTAAGCTTGTTCATTTATATAATGTTAAACATTTAACTTTTACTGATACGTAGCGGCGGATTACGAAGTATAGCACAAGCTCCATACGCTGGAGTATTGATATTTTACAATATTTACATTGTTTACAAAAGCAATAAAAATAAATGTATATTAGACCAAATGGTCTTCCAGTGGGCACCTAGTGATGTGTTGGCCTTGGTTGCTGATGTGGAGTGTTCGGACCTCCTATACCTACATGGATGAAGCTTGCTTGGGTGCTGAGCAGCTTAGTGAGGAATTGCTCTATATGGACGACCTCTAATAAGGATCATCACACTTTAAACCACTACATATAACTTTAACATTCATTTACATGTACACATGCTTATTTGTATTATCATATTTCATATACTTTTCTTATCATCTTACACTTTACTTCTTGTTCTTGTAACCGTATACTATCATCACATAGCAATGCTATGCTTCTCTTATCAGGTCATATATGAAATACATTTCATTTATGTATACCTGTCATTTTCTTTTATGTTTCATGCCTACATAAACCTTAGAAGTGGATACGGGAAGAGGCCCATATGTACTACGAAGATCTTATCAGCATGCGAGACAATGATCTCTATCTGTATGACCTAAATGGTAGTATAATGATCCCAGTGGGATCCTGTAATCATCGACCCAAACGGGGCCTTGATATGCGCTAAGCGCATCTTTGCGGCAACTATGTCCACTATAGGTATGCCTATACATCCAACTAAAGTCATAAAGGGCAATCGGGTTTATTATGTTTTCTTAACAATCTTTCAGGTATTAGAAAAAGATATCTCACAATATCATGTATACTTATGAGATATTCCTTATCAAATAATTTCTTATCAACATTTAACTGTACTTTTGATACGTGTATTCTCTTTAACTTTCATATATCAAACTTATACATCTACTTATACTTATAACACTTATACTTATTCAGGAACTTATTGTCTTATCTGGGCATAAGTTTGCCCACGATCATTCGTAGCGTGCAGTGTGTTACTTAGTTTCATTCTTATTTGAACCTCTTTTAGTCATTTATTAGGTTTCCTATACTATCGGTGTACAATTTCGGGTTTAACCATGAATGTACAAAACCGAGGAAGTTGTTGGAATTATCGATGCAGGGTACCATATGTCGATGCAGGTTCGATCTGATAAGTAATGGTGCCGTCACCACATGGTTGAAATGCAGGTACCATTTATATCATAGATGCAGGTACCACACAGTTTGGTACCCGATCTTAGAACTCCTTGTTCCTACTTTAGAAATAGCTTATTTTCATATCTCACTCACTTCTTCTTCCATAAACTTCCTCCATTCATCATACATCAGCTTAAGTATGGAATCCACAAACACTCAATGAGTTAGAACCAATAAAAAAACCCCTTTACTCAAGTTAGGGCTTTTTCTCCAAATCAAAATCACAAAGAGGGAAGCTTTCTTACTTCATCTTATTCAAATTAGGGTTTTACCAACCCAACTTTCAAAAAATCTAAGGGTAGGATGAATTCCTAACTAAACCTTAGAAATTGAACACACTAATATCTAGTTTCCATACCAAACCATAGAAATCCATACCTTTGTTCTTCTTGTCTCCTTTCTTCTTCCTTCTCCTCTTCTCTTCTTCTTCTTCTTCTTCTTCTTCTTCTTCTTCTTCTTCTTTTTCTTCTTCTCCTCTCTTCTCTCTTTCTCAGCATTGAAGCCCTGCCACACGAATGAGAGACGATTTGGTCTTATCCTCGTTTTGGAGTTAAGGCCATGTTTGGCTTAACTCATTTTTGAATTCTTTTCCATTTTTGCATTTAAGTCCTTCATCACTCTATTATTCTCATTTTAACTTATCAAAATCCTACTTTGGCATACAATCTTTTTTCTTGTAGGTTGGGTCCCTAAATTGTGATTTGTCAATTTACCCTTGACTTTTGTATTAGTCGGATTTTGCTTGTTTTATTTTGTCGAAAAATATACTTTTACTTTTATTATACCACTAAACATGTTATAAAGCTGTCATGGTATAATTTGGGGTGTTCTAATCGCCTCCCTCAGATGGTGTGTGCGAAAATACTTACTATCTTATTACATGGGGAAAGGAGGCGAGGCCGAAATAGAGATTTGGTAAAGGCATCAACAAGTTGGTCACCATCAGAGACATGAACAACACGCAACTCAGACGACTGAACTAGGTCATGAACAAAATGATAATCAATCGCAAGGTGTTTCATGCGAGTGAAAGGCGAGGATTAAGCGGAGAGATAAGTGGCACGAGGTTGTCGATAACAGGAGTAAGCGGGGCGCCTTTAGGGCGAGTTAAAGCCCGGTGGCGATTTCCTCATTCTGATTCGACGACAACGGTCACAATAACCGCGATACTTAGCCTCGGTGAAGAATGGCTTGACGATGTGATGCTTTGTAGAACTCGGAGATTGGATTAGCACGAGGAATATTATCACGAACACGTGGAGTATGATCATCGGGTTACCGGTAGTCTGCATCAGAGAAACCATGCAATATCTGAAGAGTGTTTGGAAGAAGTCGTATACCGAGGGATCTCGTGCCATTAAGATAAGGAAGTGAACGTTTGACCTCTCCCCGATGATGTTAGGATGGCGCATGCATTAATTGGGAGGGCTTATTCATGATAAAGGAAATATCCGGCCGAGTCATCTAAAGATGTTGGAGGCCGCTGCCTGTGGTGCGTTGTGGCATTGATGGCCTTGATTCCATCATGGCGGTCGAGAGAAGTACTCACGACCAGTAGTGAGACGGGTTTGGAGCCAAGCATGTTATGTTTGCCCATGGTCGTGACATACTTTTGTTGAGACGATAGAGGCAGCTAAAGTAGCGAAACCTGACACCACCGAAAGTAAGATGGCGCTTTGAGATCTTGGTGGAGGTACGAGGTCGAGTTGCAGAGATAGTAGTGTCGGCCAGTGAGGGGTCACTCTTGGTAATAATCGAATCATCGACATAGACTAGGAGTAGAGAAGTGCATTACGTGAGAATGAACAAAGAGAGGCAGTGCGCACGAGGGATCTTAACAAATCAGGAAGCGAGAAAGTCGCGGCTCTTGGTATAAGCTCGAGGGCTTGCTTGAGCTATAAAATGGCCTTGTGTAAAGGATAGACATGATGAAGATAATTGGGGTTCATACGCCTTGAAATGTGCCATATAGACCTCCTCAGTTAGATGCCCATTGAAAGGCATTATTTACATCAGTTAAGCGAAAAATTGCTTAAATGCGAAGAAACGGTCTGAGCAGTGATGGGATTTATCATAGGACTGAAAGTCTCATGAAAGTCAATACTTGACTGTTGGTGAAAGTCTTTAGCAATAAGTCGAGCTTTATACTTTGTAGTAGAGACATCAAGATTTTGTTTGATGCGAAACACCCATTTGTTGCCCACTGGTCCCTCGGGCTCGTGTATGTGTTTTGATCTATGGTTGGTCAACTCGTTCTTTACTGCTATATTCTTTATTGATACTTGTATCCTCGAGTTGCCCAACTATTACTCGGTCTAGACATTGTTTCTCGAGCAATTTTTGTAGACTATTTGGAGGGAGTTTGGACTCACATTGTGACTTTAGTGGCTTAGACCTTTTCTTTTATTGCTTGCTTTTGGAGTGTTTTTAGATCTCCTTTGGTTGCTTCGGTTTGATCATGTTAGTGTTTTTCTCTTGGACTCATTTGGGGATCTCATTTCTTCTTTGATAGAGTTAATCTCCATTTAGCGCTCTTTTGGTACATTTGTTTTACTTTCCGTTTTTCGTATTCGTTATCTTTAAGTAGGCTACATCAGATGGGAATATTTGTAGACCCCCCAAGTTTTGTTCTTTGGATGAGTTTCTTTTCCTTTATGAGATATTTGGAGTCCCACATTGGAAAGTGAGAGAGCGAGGGAGGCCTCTCTTGCCTATAAAAGGGAGAGTCTCCAACCCTTTGTGAGAAGGAAGTGAAACCATGGGCCTCCCACAACGAAAAGTGGGAGACCACTAATAACTCTTAGTTAAATATTTTTTTGGGAATAAGTGGGACATGGGGCTTATATAATTTAGGCTCACATTAATCCCTTAAGTTTTTTTAAGGAGACCATAGGCCTCCCCACATTTAGTGGGAGTTTCAGCAGTGGTCTCAAAGTTTAAAGTTTTTTTAATAAGATGGCCTTGGGGGTAATCTTGGCTCGGGGGCAATCTTGGGAGACGATCCCAACTTTTTAGGCAATTTAAGCTTGAAAGGCAACTCGGCCCAGGGAGGGGAGTTGCTCGTCTACTAGGTAAGTTACCTTGACTTTCTTGTTATAGAGAAATTCTTCTTTTATATAATTATTTTTTAATTAATTGTCCTGTATATATATTTAATTTATTGGTATATTTAATTAGTCATTTAATTTATAGTCTTATTATTTAATTTTCCTTGTAAATATATTGTTGATTTTGTTTTTTTTTAATTAAATTGGTTGTTCATGTTTTTTAATAATTTAATTTATTTTTCTTTAACACATGAACCATCACTCACCCTTAATTTATTAAAATCCCAAAATTTAAAAAATTCAAGTTCTAAATTTTCATTTCTCAATTTTTTAAATTCAAGTGTCCAAATATCAAAATTCAAATTCTCATTTTCTAAAATTCAATTTTTCAATTTTAAAATTCAAGTCCTCCAAATCCCAAATTTAAAAAATTCAAGTTCTAAATTCCTCATTCTCAGTGCAAAATTCAAGTGTCCAATTTTCAAAATTCAAATTCTCAAATTCTCATTTTCTAAAATTCAACTTTTCCAATTTTAAATTCAATTCCCCAATTTTCAAATTTAAATTTTCATTTTCAATTCAAAATTACAAATTCTAATTTCCAAAATTCAAGTACCCTAATTTCAAATTTTAATCTTTTAATTTCTAATTTCAATTTTCAAATTTCCAAATTTTAAAAATCAAGTGCCTTAATTTCTAAATTCAACTCCCCCAATTTCTAATATCAATTTTTCAAGTTTCCAATTTTAAAATTACAAATTTCCAATTTCAAATTTAAAGTACCATAATTTCAAAATTCAAGTTTCCCAATTTCTAATTTAAATTTTCTAAATTCCAAATTCCAAATTTTCAAATCTCAAATTTATAAAATTGAAGTTCTTATTTTCAAAAATCTCAAGATCAAAGATTCTCAAACTTCAATTCATTTCAGATTCTCAATTTTAAATTTTAAATTTTCAAATTTTCAATTTTAAATCAGTTTTCAAAAATATCAATCCTGAATTAATTACATTAATCCACATAAAATGGAATATTGTGAAGCTAATTTAGTGTAATAGATAAATGGGCTTGGGTGGGACCTGACATTCCATGTATCATTTTAATAGATAATTTGACATTTGATTTATAACCTAATTTCTAATTGATTTTAAATATTTTGTATTTTATTAGTGAACTAACATTGTTTATAATTGATGTCATCCATGTACACATTTTCTCATCTAACTGCTTATTTATTTTTTTTTATTTCTTAGTCTATTTATTTATATAGGTTTGATGTGTTATATTATCATTGCTTATCTTTGGTATCTATTGGTCGATTAATCAAAGTCGCATTTTCCCTAAGTTTGTTTAGTAGAAGCTCAAGTTTAGGGGCTTAGAGGGGTGTTATAGCTTGCTACCCCTGTTTACTTCATGTTAAATAACTTGGCTAGGACTAGACTCGGTACTCTTAGACACTTTTTTCCATAAGGAGTCAAACTATGGTTTTTCTTTCTTATTTTGTTTTCCTTTTAATGTAGCAAAAATAAGTAGCGACCTCTGTGGGCAGAAATTCTAATTGCTCTGGAAAAATAGTATCATGTTGATTCAAAATCAGCATTTTATTCTCTAGATCTCGGATGATGAAGCGGATTGCCAGTTGGAATGCGTCTCACAAAATCTAGGCGCATTGAATTTACAATCAAATGTCAGGGCGATCAAATTTGTTTTAGAACATGTAATTCGGTGTAAGACGACATTTGATGCGACGAAAATCATATATAATACGTACTCATGTGCCATGAGTGGCATGAGTAGAGAAATGATAAAAATGGACAGCCGAGATAGTGCCGAGTGTCAAAACTGGGAAAAGAAGGACATAAATGTCATTTTTGGAAAGTTTAATGAAGTGAATGAGACAAAAGGCAAATAGTGCCTTCTTCTTCAAAAGGGGGAGGACCAAAACGTGAGAGGAAGAATCGGCAGTAGCTGCTGGTGCGTTTTTTGAGAGAGAACTTCTCTCTAGAATCATGGGAGATCCGTAGTAGCGATGTCGATAAGGAACTGAAAGGAGAAAGTATCTCTGCGAGAGAGGCCTACGCGTACGGTCTGAGTTTAAGGAGTTTAGACAAAACTCATAGGTGGGATTATCTCTTGGTTTTAATTACTAACAATTATCTTCATGATGTTTGAGTTGATTGAGGCCGATGAGAAGACGGATTTAGGTGAATCTGAAAACTTGGGACCGAATTAAATTAATTTAGTTCAAGTGGACAATCGTGATTGTCCACGATTTTCTTAGGTTATTGCAATTTTGGTGCTATAAATGGTGCTTTAATGTGTATAGGACCGTGTGGCCGCGAAATTCGAGTTCTGAAGTGAGCAGACGAGTGATTTTCGGGAATAATGGCAGGGTTTCACTATTCTAGGAATATGTTCACAAAATAAAATTTTGTGAATTAATGTGTTTGGTCGATAATTCAAGATACGTTACGTGGCAGATCGATGGCCAACCGAAACTAATTACCGAAGTGTGATGAAATGCGAAATTATATAACATGGTGTGTGATTTAATTTTGAATATATGCATGTTTATGCTGTTGCATGTGTTATAGGCGTAATGGAATTGGCATCATGTATTCCATGCCTTTGGGACACCCTAGGGCGGTAGGAGTGAGTGCATGAGATGAGTCTAGAAAATTCAGTTAAGAGGGTTTGTCTAAAAATGATAATTATCGGGTAATCATACAAATATCGATCGTCGAACTGGCTTGATTATTCCACATCGGTGAATCATAAATAATATCAATCGTCGAGAGAGCGGCCAATTGATATATATACATGGTTATCCTGAATAAATGGCGAATTCTCATACGAGGCTTAAATGAGTGTGAGTCAGTGAGGACACAGGTGAGGTGATGGTTGACATTCAGTAGGATGTCGACCTGGCGATGTGTGTTCACTTTAGACATTGCATATGCACTTGGAGTGGAGAGTAGCCCACTTGGGTGATTCCACTCTGCGAGACATTAGCTCCTGCATGGGGATGTCTTACAAGATCAGGGGACATCAGGAGACGGCTCATCCTGAGATTGGAAAGGCTTTAGAAGAAGCCCAGGGATTGTGGCTTTGGAGTTTATGATGTATGACATGTATTAGAATTCTCTAATTTTAATATATGTGTTGTAGAAAAATGAATTTGAACTCTTGAAACTATTAGATATAGTTGGATATATATGTTTTATGAGTATTGTTCATGGGGCCAAGTGGTCGTTTTACTCATGTTATTGTTATATTGATGTTTGGGACAGGTTATATGCAGGGTTTGTATTTGGGTAGAGCTCCTCGTACAAAGGAGACTCTTGCCAGGTCCCTAATCCGCTGGTCCACTAGGCATTCTGATGCATGGGTTGGCGGGTGATCAAGTGGATCCCCCGGGAGATGGGGCGTCACAACTCCAAACCGTTTTGAAAATATTTTTTCAAAAATACAAACGAGCCTTTCCTTTTAAGTGGAAAACGCATAATATCAAAAAATGTGGAGTCCTACCGCTATAATTCTGAGTGATCATTTTGTTGATTTGAGAATAAAATGACTAGTTATATGGATTAAATAATTAAGAAAATCAAAAAACGATAAAATGAAAACTATAAAATACTTCAACCTGCAGCGAGCGTGACATTTATAATGAAATAATAAAATAAATGAAGTGGAAGACAAGAGTAAAATAGATGACAATGAATATAAATGAAAAAAAAAAAACGAGGAGAAGAAAGAAAAGGAAATCAATCTTAAGCTCCACGGTTGCATACTCTGATAATCTCGACCCATCTCGACTCTGCTCTACATGTTTCGCTGGAACCCACGCATCATGATCTAACGATTCGACATATCGCGCAAAACTCAAAGCACAACACCTTCCATCAGCGGCCTGATAGAATGGCGGTGGTCACCTCTCATTTGCACATATAGCACATCCACAACACGAGGTCCTCATCATGAGCCACCCACCACCAGTATCGAGCAAACCAAAGGAAAATGAAACCATCTCTAGTGAATCAGTGAAGATAAAAAAGAAATTGATTGTCTTCGTTTCTTTTATTTTAAACCGAGATTCCTCTTTCATAGAATATCAAAATGGGGGACATAATCATACAAGAGTGGATGCTAATCTTGAAACCAATAAAAGCCTTAAAACGAGGTTATAAATCAAGCAGTTGTTGACGAGATTAGATTCGAAGCAGTATAAGCATTATCTCTTTTCTTTGTGCTTTATTTTCCTCGAGCAAGAGGGTGATTTTTTTTATCATTTTTACACAGAAATCCACCCCTCTAAATCTTTTTTCTTTCATTTTTCTTACTTAATAAAGTGGCTCTTCCACAAAGATTTAGGTTTATTTTGTTTTGTGTTGTGTCATTTTATGTGGTTGGTTTGTCATCGTTTTATCGATGTTTGGTTTGTTGTCGTTTTATCGAGGTTTGGTTGGTCATCGTTTTATCGACGTGGTGTTGTTAAATCTCGATCTTGTTGCGACATTTATCTATGTGGGGGGCGTTTCGGGCATGCAGAAATGATTTGATCGATCCCGAAGATATCAAATTATAAGCGTCAGTATGTTGAAGAACTAGAGTTGCAAATATTCTAGTCATTATTTTTGTGACGCCCCTATCCCGGGAGTCCCGTTGACAACGTCAACGCAACGAAACACCTTAAATATCGAGATTTTATCAGATATCCTCATTCTGCATATTTAATTCACAAATATACAAAAATATATCTTATACATTATTTACATGTAAAGCGGATATTTATCCAAAACATTTTAAAATAACTGAATAGGCCACAAGCCGTTTAAGTCTATGTGAGCTTGAAACCGGTTCCTCCCCCCTGCTTTTTGAAAAATAATTCCCCATGGGGTGGCTGATGCGGTAGAAAGTTTTCCTCTGAGGGTTACTCCGCCCTAAAATGCAAATACGATAGCGTACATAAACATCAATCACATTGCATACAATTTATGCAACATTATATGAAATGTCGTTTCATGCGAGATCACGACCCCTCATGCTCCTGACACGAGTCCCATTGAGACTCCCCCACCTGGTGCCAAGTGTAAACCGGCCATTGGTATTTAACTTGATGACTTAAACCATTAGACCCGACCACGAATTTTAATTTATCATTTCATGATTTTCTTTTTTTCTTTTGTGGGCCCGCAGTTTCGGGTTTTCATCGGGACGTCGTGCGCCTTTCCGACATTTTATGAGCTTATATCGTCGGGTTCTGTCTATATGAATAACATTTGGGTCTTTCTGCAGGGGATCTACCACGACCTCGAAACATGTAATTTATCATTTTGATCATTTTACACTCTCGTGAATCTCTACCTTGGACTTAGTCTCATTTACTGAGCTCACGACCCATTCACCCACACCGGTGAATAAACAAGACCATGCACCACGCTTTGGAGCTCAGCGCGATGTGACCATGCATCTTAAATGCGTGATGTGCGATGCATTTTCCTTACGTGTACATGTATATATGATCTTCTGTGAAACATTAATACACCGTGGACAATTATAATTTTTACATATAATTTACATCCATGCGGCCGATCCGTGGTAATACATCGAATAGTAACATGATTTTTACACCTGACAGCATGTTATTTAATATTTTACAACGATAGCACACAAAGGCCCCGAATGTCGGACCCGTATAAAGCGGGGCACCTCTTGATCCTTGCGGTTCGTCCTTCGAATTCTTGTGATACCAAAACACACCGTAAAGCAAGACATCAGTCTCGGAATCAAAACGAACCGAACTCGATCCAAGCGCGCTTGATCCGAAATTTTGCTTTGGACTGTCTAACTGATCCAGAAAATTTATCGGGAGCGTAAAAATAGTCCCCAATTGTCCAGGAATGTCGAACGTTAAAATTTCTAAAAATTTCTCGCTCAGTCCGAAAAATTAGGGAATGAAATTTATCGCCTCTCACGACCTCTAAGAAAATCCCAAGCCATTAAATGGCCTTTACGCTAGAAATAATACAAGTAGGAAAATTCCCTACCTCGTGGAGTTTGACAAAACTCCAAGATTTTGCTACCCCGCGCGTAGCTCTCGGTGCGTGAGCAGAGCTTTGTCTTTACTACGTGAAAACCTCTGTTGATCATAAGTGATCTTAGAGAGACGAAGAATAAAAAGAAAACAAAATTTTCTCTCTCTACCACGTTCTTTTAATAAGTCCGTACTCATGACTTTTGATTTTATCTTCTTTTTATTATTATTATTATTATTATTATTATTATTATTGGATCTGTATAATCCTCTTGGCACATTCGGTCGATTTTTACCCAGGAAACAATTTATTTATTTTCCATTCTTGCTATTTTGTGTAGGCATAATGGCCGAATTACATTTCAGTTTTGCTTAAAATCTCATCTGAGAATCCTTCATAACTTATCGCGAGAAAATCATAAAATATTCTGCTTGTCTCATAATTCAACGAAACTTTTATGGGTCACTAGATTTCGCGAGATGAATTTAAGCTGCCTTGATCAGTTTTATCATCAATCTGAAATTAGGACACTGGCCAAGAAATTACAGGTTTCCTTTTTCGAAAATTGATTTTACGGGGTTTCTGAATTTTATCAAATTATAGGCTTTATCTTAGATTTATTATCTTTATTAACAGGTATTGTTTCATCTTGTATGCTTTTTAGCTATTTGTATCTTGGATCTATCGATATATTGCAAGTTTGAATCAATAATATTATTATATTGCAAGTTTGAATCAATAATATTATTATATTGCAAGTTTGAATCAATAATATTATTTTTCCTTTAAAAAAAAAATGAGATTGAGAAATGGTATATGAATAGAACAATCGAGTCTTGAATACATACAAATATATAAATCCCTCCTCACACACTCCCCTTTGAAAAGCCCCCTCCTCTCGTCTTTTTCTCCCCAAAAGAATCTCACCTCAATCCTAAAATCCAGCCCCCCAATGCTTCCATGTGTCATCCTATAAATGGGTCAAAAGTTCTTAACAATTACCATACAAATAAAATAAAGTAAACACTAATTTGGGTGCAACTTTGTTACGATGTAGTAAAAAGCGTCTTGATGGGACTCAAACTTAGGACCCGTCCACGGATCTCCTACCTTTCAAAACTTTGGAAACGCTACACTAGGCATGTGGACTAAGTTTCTATATAACTAATAAAGCCTAATTAGAGAAATGAAAGTAATTATATGGTAGATAGTGGCGTTTGCTAAAAATAAAATACCTAAACAAAAAATATATTTATGTTTATGCTAAAATTTTAAAGTGAGACAGTGTAAAGAGTTACTTATTTAAAAAAGGAAAAAATAGATTCCCAATATCAAGTAATAAATATCACTACAACTTCTTTTTAAAAAAACACTAAACTATTTGTTTAACCTATTTCTCTTAATCAATTAATAAAAATCAAGCATGAAAATTGTAGCTAAAAACATAAATCTTATAGGTTAAATGAAAATCTCAATCCTATTCATAATAAAGTTCCTTACTTCCTTACCACAAAGAATATGTCAATTTAGGCTATTTAGATTTTATGTACGAGAAATTTAACCTTTAAAGTCATTATTCTTTAGCAATGATAAGTGATTTTAAGTCCAATCTCAAAAAAAAAGTCCTTAGAATGATGGATGTTATTAAATCTTATGTCTAAGCTTTAACCTTTAAAATCACTATTCTTTACCACTCCTTGATTTTAAGTCCTAGAATAATGGGGTGTGTGTAGATTTTATGTCTAAGCTTTAACATTTAAAGTCACTATTCTTTACCACAAATGATTTTAAGTTCTAAAGTAATGATGTGTGTATTGGGCGTGTTGGTAGTGCATTTTGTGGAAGTAGGCATCAAATTTTGATTTTTAAGTCTATGTGATGCCAAAAATAGTACATGAAATACTTCAACGCGAATTCAGTCTCTAAAATATTATAAGCGATATCTTACCCAGTGAGTCTAGTGTGTAATATTGGCTTAGTTCTTTAAGCATGAATGAAGTTGGAAAAATAAAACAAATTAATATTAGTGTGATTAACTTGGGCTTGATTCTCTCGACATTCTCTTCAAACCCCGCGCACCCGCCAGCGAAGAGGTGATTTTTAGTACTTTGTGTTTTTCGTCGTCGTCTTATTGCGGCGTATATTCGTGTTTTCGTCATCATCTTATTGCAGCGTGTTTGTTTTGTGTTGGCTTTAGACAGCTTACTACGACGGTAATAGTGTTTTGGGCGATTCAGATGACAAAACATATTTGATTAGACAAAAACATCAATCCAAATTAGGTCGTCAATATGATATGAAATGGGAATCCCATGAAGTCTTGTCATAATAGAATTCAAATGTATAGGTTTTATACCGAGTCATTATGTTCAAACGATTAACACAGATGTTCGTCATCCTTTGATGTTTTAGTGAATTTGGAGTGTATGTGTCTCAATTAGATGTATTACTAGTTTGAATCAATAACATTTCTATTTCAAAAAAAAAAAAATCTTCAAGCTTAAGAAAAGTTTAAAATCAAAGTTTCAATCATCGGTTTGAAGGGAGAAAACAAAGGAAGCAAAAAAAAAAAGGAGAGAGTGAAATAGCGGAAGCGAGTATTGGAGCAATAGAAACAATAAACAAAGAAAGGATATGGATTTCTAAAATGCGAACTTCTTTATTCTAACGAGAAAAACTCCTCTCTCAAAGTTACAAGTGCATCCTTAAATAGAAGAAATTGATTCCTAAACATTCTCAACTTCAGTTGCGGCACTAAACTGACTATGGACATCCTGACCACGATGGAAGCGTGCTTCAATTAAAAGTGTAGCAATGATGGATTATTTGACAACTTGATTTCTTTGGCTCTAAACAAAGGGACTTCCATAACATAATACTCATACTTGGTAAAAATAGGCCTAAAGTCAATAATAAAAATAACTTTGACAAATTAGTGGCATAATTTGCGGCCTCCCCATAGTCTGAATGGTATCAACAACACAGAGAGCACTTCCAATTTCTCGACTTATCTCTCAAATAGAAAAGCTTTGGTAAGGCATTCGACAACTTGATCATTTTTGATTTCACTTTCTTAACCTGATATCTTTGAACAACCTTTTCACGAACAAGAAGTAGTGTGAACTTCCAGTATGCTTTGTGCGCATGAAAAGCGGGTTGCTCGCCAACTTATTTGTGCTTTCATTATCACGACTTATGGGAGTGGATCATTCAGCAACAATTGATATCTTGAAGAGAAGTCGTTTAAGTCAGAAATACATCCTTGTGCTCTACGATGGCTACCTGTTGCTTCAATGCTTGAAATGTATGTTGCCTTTTACTACACGAGAAATCATGGTAGAACCAATACTAAAACAATATCAGGAGTTTATTGTTGATACATATTTCACCTTGTCTGTGTGTTTGCATAACCATGAAAAGAGAAAGATACATTTTCCTTGTAAAAGAGACCATACTTCAATGTCCTTTCACATATCGAAGAATTCTCTTTACCTTGATCAAATGACCCACACAAGGACTCTCATATTGAGACATAACTCGGCAACATATACTATATCGGGCACAGTGGCAATTTAGATGAACAAACTACCAGCGAAGTTGGTACTTTATTTACATCATTTTAATGGCTCTCCTTCAATTTTACGCAGCTTGGTTGTGGCTCCATTGGAGTAATGCGGTATGGAATCTCATACCCAGTGGTGACAAACTTGAAGCATAAGATCTACGAAATGAAAAATCCATTGTCTTGACTTTTTCTAAGCGAAGAGATGAACTTCTCCAGTTTTTCATTTTCAAAAAGAATGGATAACTCATCACGAAGTTGTGAAACGATTTGGCGTTGTTATCACCGATAATAATCATATCTTCCACATAAAGAATAAGTATAGTATAAATGGATGAAGTGAATTTCACAAATAAACTAGGATCATAACTTGCGGGTGAAGCCCGCAAAAATGAGAGATACTAAGCAATTTGACCATACCAGGCATGTGGAGCTTGCTTGAGACCATATAATGCCTTTTTGAGCTGACACACATGATAGGGGAATTCATGTGAGATGAATCCTTGAGGCTACTCCATATAAATTTCACGATTCAGCTCACCATAGAGGAAAGCATTTTTCATGGGATTTGTCTTACACTCATTTCTTACACCACATGATGACATTACACTGCAATTGTCCTGCATCTTGGCAAGCCGGCGAAGGTTTCCTCATAATCCAATCCATATTGTGAGAAAATCGCGTGCGACCAAGTGGAGCCTTATATGCATGAATCAACCATTCGCATTTTCTTGACTTGTAAACCCGTTTACATGTAATTTTCAGCATCTTTTGGTTTTGGTACTAGATCACGTACCATTTTATGCAAGGCAATTTCTTCATTCATAGCGACTTCCATTCAACCACTCCTTGTGCATCTCTATAACACTTTGGTTCATCATCACATATATCGACCCCATTAAAAACAAAAGAGGTCCTTTGTAGAGTAATTCGAGTTGAACTTCATAATCATCCAAGTAACTAGAACTGCTCTCCTTGTTAGATCTTCGAACAAACGAGTTTCATTTTAGCAATTAGTGTTATTCATTTTGTCGAGTTAGTGCTCCCCCCTTTCGCTAGATTATATATCACTAGAAAATGGCTCAAGTAGGCGCCTTACTTCTTCAAATACGAGAAATATGATGTTGTCTCATTAAAAACACATCGTGAGAAATAACAAATATTTTGTCTACGAATCCATGCAGCCATCCTTTTCTCCTAGTGTCATGGCAATAGACACATTTTGAGCCTTTGAATGTCGAGCTTAGTGAGACTCTTTTTATATATAGACATAACATAATGACACAAACTATAAAATAATTTACATTTGGCTTAGTATTATAAGAGCTTCAAAGGAGATACCTCTTTTCACGGCCATAGGGCTGACGATTTAGTGACATAAGCACATAGAAATGCTTTGCCCTGGATTCCCACAAGCGATTTTTATCATGTAGCCATGATAAGCACATGGAAATTAGGTGAGCTAGCTTCCGTTCAACAATGCCATTTTGCTGAGGGGTATTTGGGCAAGTCATTTGCCTTCCAATTCCATGCTTCTCACAGTATGTGAGGAATTCTTCAAACATGTACTCGCCTCCATTATTAGTTCACATACACTTTATATTACAGTCTTATTAAATTCTTACTCCACACAGTGTCTTAAGGCGAATAAATTGAAAAAACTTCGAGTTTTGTCTTTGCCAAAAAAATTAAATCAAAGTGTACTGGAAAAGTCATCCCACCACGATCATTGCATATTGTAACAGTGTTCTTGTAGGCCACAATAAATCTAAGTGTATGGCGAAGCATAGAGGATGCTATATTTGGTTTGGAAAGGTCGTGAGATTTTCCATATTGGCGACTGACCACGGACCACATATGTATTAAAATTCTTGAAAATAGGAACACCGTTGAGCAGATTTTTTGTTGACATTTGTTGTAGCAATTGATATGATATGACCAAGGCATGCCGTAGAAGGACTCATGTTCCTGCTTGACTTTCGAACATGCGCATCACTAATAGTGTGACGCCCCAAACCCGAGGGTCCATTGACAATCCGTTAACTCGTGGAATACATGTAGCCATTGAGTGTCTCAATGCCACAAAATGAGTGTCTCTCTAGCCGAGACTCAAACATAAGTAAAAATGGCCATGTCGGGCCCATACATCCATACTCACCAAAATATAACCAACTATATTACAATAGTTTCAAGAGTTAACTACACTCCTACACAGACATGTATCAATCAGAATGTTTCATACATGTTTTACAAAATATATAATCAAAGCCACATGTCATCTTTCTTCTCAAAAGCGACCTCTAGTGAGCGTTGACTTCCTAAATACTCCATGTACCTGAAAGTGGGGTCCCACGACGAGGTGAGCAATTTCTAGTAGTCAAATTTTCCTACAAGGGCTACTCCCCTCCTAAAATGCACATGCAATGGAACACCACAATCATCTACATTCCATACAATTTGCAATTTACACATGGAATGCTTTATATCATGCATGAGATGAAACCACTCCTGACAAACCCGAGTCCCAATAGAGCTCCCTCACTTTCCATGGGAGGAGTGTGAAAAATAGTCATTGGTGTTCCACCAAGTGACTCACTCATTGGACCAACCTCCAATACACGTTGAATCGTTGTCAAATTCCGTGTGTTTATTTATTTATGGGCCACGTCTTTTTAGGAGTCTACCGTGGGATTGACATGCCTTCCCAACATTTTTCACGGACTTTTGAGTCGAGTCATGTCTAGCAGGTATGTGAATTTGGGACTTTCACCCCAAGGGGGGGGGAGGAATCTACGACTTGCTCGGACGACACACGATGATTTTTATTTTTTCCAATTTTTGGGCCAGGTAGGTCGACCTTGGGCCGTTGTCCATTTAGAGCCCATCACACCCGTTCACGAATGGTGAATTCAAATCACAATTCTCCTAACGACCGATGCGATGCTACATGCCTATGAATGCAATCATGCCAATTCATATATTCTATTCTCATGGTTCATAAGCAATTATATTTCATATAATTCAAACAATCATGTTAACACATCAATTTAGCATGCAATATGAGCGATTATTTTTTCCTTTGATTCATGCTATTCAGATTCAAGTAATGTCATGCAAGCAACACACATGGACAATTTTTAGTCCAATCACTTTGGTTGTCTGAAAACGAGTCCCACGAATCATGTTTGTCAGGGACAATCCCCTCATCAAGCATTCGGTCCCATTTCTTGGGATTTGAATGCATGGCCATTCCCGGCCTCATAACTCCCAAATAATTTTCATGGCTTTTGGGCGGGAATAAGTAGGAAAACCCCTACCTCTTGGAGTTTTTCGAAACTCCACAACTCCGGTCTCTGTGCAAAGCCCTTGCAGTGAGGATGAACTCTTCTTCTTGCTCGACTGAAGCATTAGGTCGATCGGCCAGGAAATCTAAAGAGAAGATTGGTGTCTCTCTCTGCAAACTCTCTTTTCCTTCCCTTTTCTTTTATGTTCCTTTCCCACTCTCACTCTCCATCTCCTTGTTTTGGTCGAGTTGGGCCAGTGGGGAGAAGTACTTCTTATACATGTCGACCCTATCATTGGCTCATTTAGATCCACCTTATCCTTTATCCATCTGCTGGATTTCCATCAATCAGTGGTGCCACATGTCTCCTATGTCCCAGCCAGGCCTTTGTTTGAGACATGTTGCACTTGACACATGGCGCATTGTGATCCACTCTTCACGTGCGGTGTCGTCATCTCGGTCTTGCCGAAATGCGTGAAATTTTGACTATCTCGGAATTCTACGAAATTTGAAGTGGTAGCTAGATTTTGTGAGACAAATTCAACGACGAGGTCCATTTCATCATCCAATATCTAGAAAAATTTCGAATCTTCAACCGAAATTACCGTTTTACCATTTCTCAGGAAATTTGAATTTCCTTAGGTTTTACAAATAGATAGGACATACAATAAATTCTTCTTTTTTCTAGTCACAAGGACATCAACATCAACATATTTTAAATTGTCATAAAATTTCACATCATTCGGACCAAACAAAACATCCTTACCATTGTTGGTTATTTGTGAGACAAATGTAAGATTCCTTTTAAGGCTTGGAACATGATACACGTCCTTGAGGGAAACAACTTAATGACCTTTTGAGTTGTCATCATCATTGAAATTTCCTTCAAAATTTCCTTTTTTCATTACAGTGCAATGAGTTGTGTCGGTGTGACAATAACTCACTCGCCAGTGAATTAACATTAGAAAGCGGTTCGCATCCTCTTGTAGCATGATCACGAAGACATCAGTCGACAATCCAATCATTTTCATAATCAATGGCGAGTCGGAGATGCGTTAGGGAAGCCATATTTTTTGGTTGATCAATGACTTCAATAGAAAAACATTGCTCCCATTTTCGAGCATCAGAATCTTCATAGGTTACATTTGCTTTCGCACCACGAAGCTTGACTCGACAATTTTTCTTGATAGGGCCTGATTTACCACATCGAGAACAAGTCACCTTCACTCGACAATCACGCTTTATATGCCTTCTTTCCACATACGTAACAAATTTTAAGAATTGCACCTTGTCTCCTTCTACGTTATAATGCTTGTCTCCATGGATTCTTCAGCAGGAAGGCACGCTTTCGCCGAACTCTAGTAGAGAACATTATCTTCTTACGATGAAGATTTCTTTGGACATCACATTTCAAAAGAGCTTCTTGATTTGAAAGTAAATTTTTCCAGCTCCATGATAGAGGTTGGTTGCCCATTCTTGCAGAATAGATGGCATGAACTCTTTCCTCAAGTCACGGATAAGATAACGACGTAGGCGTGCATTGCTAATAGGCTCAAATGAATCTAACTTTGAAATTTCAGAACATAAGGATTTAACTTTCAAAAAATACTCCGGGATCCACATATTACCTTGAACCATTCCAACAAGTTCATTCTCCAAATACTGTACCTGCATTGTGTTCTTTTGAGTGGAGAGTTTTTCAGGAGTCTCTCATATCTCCTTTGGTGAATTCATATCCCGAACATGCTAAATGTATTCTCAATTTATAGAAGTCCTCAAGGAACATAGAGGTTTCCCGCATTTAATCTTCCATTTCTGACGAAGATCAGCATTTTGTGGAGTGTCCTCTGGAATTACCGCATCTGCACCAAAGACTAGGTCCCACAAATCTTGGCCTTGTAAATAAGCTTCCATACAAAGCTGATAATTGTAGTTGTCACCCACGGCTTCTCGAGCGCAAGTTGGGAATGAAGGCTATTTCCACCATTCATCTTGGCTTGAAGTCAAATGCTCAAAATGGTACTTGAACTCACAAAGTAATAAGATCAAACTTACCTTGTGGGCGATCTGCTCGATACCATGAAACAAATAGCATAGCAAATGATGGAACAAAAACGAGAGAAACAATAAACGAGAGAGAAGGAGATGGATTTAAATTCAGGAACTGCTATTCTAACGAAAAACTCCTCTCAAAGTTACAAGATGCATCCCTTAAATAGAAAAATTAGTCTAACATTCTATTAAGTTGCTGACACTAACCTAACTATCGGAGGCATCACGGCACTAGGCAGTAGATAAAGTGCGGCAACACGATCCTAGACTATTTGACGAAGCCAATTTACAAACTCTAAACAAAAGAGACCACAGAACATACTACCATTACTTAGTAAAAATAAAGCCTAAGTCAATAATAAAAATAACTTTGACAAATTCGTGACACTAATTTGCAACAAAGCCATGTTTTTCCTAAATAAGAAGCGAAAACCAGGTTTGTAATTTGAATGAACATTAATCATAACTAAAAAAAGCCATTTCATCAAACCGAGTTAATCTTAAATCAGTAATAGTAAAAAAAATTATACATAATAGTGGCGAGGCAGCGGTCAGACAACCTCTAAGTAGTAAAAAATATAATTTCACATATTGTGTTAAATAAAAGCGAAAAATAAATTATTGCGATTTATCTTCTAGAATTTTTAAGGATGATTCGCAAGTTTTTCCGAAATAGCCTCGTAGTGCATAAATGAATAATTTTTTGTCGACCTTACATTCAACTATTAAGGTAAAAGTAAGAGCTTAAAAAAAAACTTAGATATGTTTGATTTTTTTTTTTAAGTTAGTTTTTTTAAATAACTATACATTTAATATCATTTTCAAATATTATAAAAAAAAAATTGCTTCATGAATTTGATGGATGTTTTTATGGTGTTTAGACTCGATATTATTCCGTTGAATATGTTACGTCAAACCCTAACTCTTGATGGCATGCAAGTGGTCAACCATAAAAGCTACCAGCCACAAAAATTTGATTTCCCTAATTTTTATGGAGTTTATATATAACAGTTTTAGTTACAATATAGTAAATTGTCCTCAATAGGACTTGAACTTAAAACCCTTCCCTTTTTTATGTCCTACTTTTATGAAACGTTAAGCACTCTACTACGTGAACTACGCATTATGGACTAATTTCTTAAAATTCAAGAATACAGTACAATATACTACATCTCTGTCTCATGTTTGGAGGAAAATTGATGATTATATAGGGTGATTTGATTAAAAGATCTTTTGAAAGCCCAATTTGACCCTCCATTAATTTTGAGCATGATTTTGATAAAAATAACTGCCATAAATATATGGAAATGAAAAATGAGTATTTTGATTTAAAATAGGTTATTTCAAGAAGAAAAACATGAGAATTTATAATCATAAATTTTATTATTTGATGTCTTTTAACTAAATATTTCCATTAATGTTCAAATACATATTCGACAAACTACACTAGTTAGCATTGGATCCAAGCGTTTAAATGTCGTGTTGTTGAAACCTATTCACCCATTTGAACTAAATTTTGAGACCCTTTTTCTCATATCAATCTAAACAAGTTAATGGGCAAAAATCATTATTGTTGGTTTGTATCAAATCTATAGTTGCATGAGTTCCTTGAAGCCATCTTGATCTAAGATTTATTTTAGTTGATTAAAGACCTTTTGAAAGTCTAATCGAAAATTTGACCCTCCATCAATTTTTGGCATGAAGTTGACAAAAATAGTATTCTTATTTTCTTGCAAAAATAACCTTTTTTTAAGAGATAATATAATTACATGAAATGAAAATGTTTTTTTTTTTTCTAAAATAGGTTATTTTTCAAGAAAAAATATGAAAATATTAAGTCATAAATTTTGAATTATTTAATGTCTTTTAACCAAATATTTGTCCATCATGCTTACCTCTTGTAACTAAAGTGTTTAGCTATAAAAAAAAAATCAAATACTTCATTCATTTCTTTCATTAGGAAGTTAAAAAACCTTGCAAGTAAATCTGGAACGTTGTACCCTTCTACTCAACCAAAAAAAAAAAACTACTCATGTGACACTAGTCCAGAGTCCGGGTTGACAACCCGTTAGCAGGCGAAACCTATAAATATCAGTTGTCGATATCACACTCATTTGTCTCATATATTGAGACTCATTCTATAATATTTAAATACGAAAATATATGATAGATTATTTAACCAACGGTCCCTTTTATACAACAAGGTATACATGTTTGAGTTACCTTTCGAATATAATACAAGACAAAAACAAAACATAACAAAGCCGCATAGAGCTCTCATCCCTCTGTCACGGTCCCATATGCGAGTCGGCTTTTACTTATTGGACCTATGCACGAAAGGGGGTCCCCTGACAGGTAAGCAATGCCCGAGTAGAAAAATATTCCCTCTGAGGTTACTCCGCCTAAGTGCACAAGCAGTAGCACACCACACATTCAAGCAAAACATGTATGTCCCTACTCAAATGTCTACGTTTTATAGATGAGAATGTGACTCACCCTTCCCACATCCCAAGCCTCTCTAACTCCTCACGCACATATGCGAGTGTGAGAAAACGCATTTTCAAAACAAAAAAGGTTTGTTCTTGAAAACATGTTAAACTCAATTACCGATAAAATTCTTTTGGACAACCCTCCAAACAAATACGTTGGACAATCCTCCGAGGTGAATTGTTGGACAACTCTCCGAAACAGTCCATTGGACATCCTCCGACGTGAACTGTTGGACAACTCTCCGAAACAATTCTTCGAACAACTTTCCGATATAATTTTCTTTGACAACCCTCATATTTTTATTCGTTTGTGGACATGCTGATAATCCAATTGTAGTCGACCCTCAGAAAAACATGTCATGTACTCACACCCTACGGTTCCTAGAATTGCCCAGTGCATATAGCTACAATATGCCATTTTCCATACAATACATGTTAATATATCAAGCATGTATATATTAACAAAAAATTAACACAACAACATGTTATTCATCATAGAGGCAATTACCTGAAAATCGGCTCATAGAGCGATAGAAAATCGACCAGGTTGACTTGAGTGCTTGTCGAATCATCATAAACACCTGATCAAGACCTACACGAGAGGCAAATCTCGAAACCTGACTAAACATGCGAACCAGTCCAAATTTCTAACACTACGTCGCTCAGGAACCAAAACACGACGCTAGGCGAAACACCTGACCATTTGTATGGTTCTTAGATAAGAACTAAACCATGTGGAAAAACCCTACCTCGGGAGTTGCGAGGAAACTCCCTTGTCTCGGTGCCGCATAGCGGTTGTGAGTGGGGATCAAGCTTTCTTGCTTGTCTCGTGGGTTGAAGGGCCGATCGTCGGGAAAATCTAGAGAGAAATAAACTCTCTCTGCAAATCTCTTCTTCTTCTTCTCCTCTTTCACCTATACTCTCTATTTTTCCCTCTCTTTTCTCCCATCCAATCCGGTTGGGTCAAGAGAATTGTCCTCTCACTTGCCACATGTCCAATTCTCATTGGCTCTTAGGATTTCTTTATCCTCTTATCCATTTACCATATATTTCTACCCAATCACAAGGTGCCATGTGTCTCTCATGGGTCCCATTTGAGCTCATGTTTGACTCATTCTGCACATGACACATGGCACCTCTTAACCGCTCGCAATGTGCGAGTGTCCTTTTGACTCCGGTGTCTGTGAAAAATGTGAGAAATTCCCGGTATCTCGAATTCGAAGTCGACGTGGTAGCTAGATTTCGCGAGACGATTCCAACGGTGAAGTCTGTTTCATCATCCGAGATGTAGAAAAATTCCGGATTTTGACTGAAATTACCATTTTATCCTTTTTCAGAAAATTAGAATTTTATGGGGTCTTACAACTCACTCATAATCAAGTCACATAACTAAATACTCAGCATTATAAAGATATGAAAATTGAAATTACTACATAAAGAATCTGATTTTCTACAAGATTGGTCTAATTAATTTTTTCCAAAAAGTAAGGACATACACACCTTTGTTTAGGGTTGTCACGACTTGCCACGAGAACATACATGAATTGATTGAAATGTAAGTAAGTTAAATCTCAAAAATATTTATTTACGGCTTTAGAGCGAAAATGAAATAAATAAATAACGAGCATATTCTAGATTAGGGCCAGGCATATTGTAGAAATTTCTGCCGTTTCAAACGACCCTCAACATAAAACCTCTTCATTTTTCCAAATAGTGGACTTCTCTCTTCATCTAGTCGTTGATTTTGACTACAAAAACATAAATCAAAAGCATCAATTTGAGTACACATTTTTGAAGAAATATAATATTTTATTAGTCAATATCAGTATAGCATTGGCCAGAAAAAGGTATATGAAACCATGATGCTTTTGATAAGCGTCACAACCTATCCCATTGTAGGATAAATAAAGAGCTTTTCAAAAGCGTCTAGGAATTGAACATCATAATTTGAGATTTTCTTTAGTAGTGCACCTATATGAAAAAGTTCTAAGATTAGCACACATCATTTTGAGCATTAAAAACCACCCTTGAGTATCAATCGTAGCTAGGGAAAATATTTTTAAGATTAGTGCACACACATAGAGCACATATATATATATATATATATATATATATATATATATATGAGTTGGAATAACAAAAAGATTTATTTGGGATATATTAAGTTTATAGAAGTACTAAAGAAAATATGATGAAGAAATAGTTGCTTGACAAAAAATCTTAAGCGAAATAAAATATAATGATTAGTTTGAAGTGGGAAATTTAAAAAATATATTAGGTTTAATTCTATTTTATTTTTATTCATTTTTCTTTTCTTCTATTTTTTCCTTTGCATTTTCCCTGAATTTTGTGAGAACCAAACTTATGGAAGTTTCTTATTAAATAGTCATTTTTTTCCTCCAATACACATTTTAATTAAAAGTACTTTTTCAATAAATACAACTTAGTCTCCTTCCCTTAGCTTTCAAAGTCTCTTCACTATTCTTCCAATTTCTTCTTGCCAAAACCCAAAAAATCTCTCCTTTTCAAGCCTCATTCTCCTTCTCTTGCTCTCTCTCTAATTCTCCTTCTCTTGCTCTCTCTACAATTCCTTTTTCCTTCATACTCTTCTTCTCTCCTCCTTTTCCTCTTGCTCTTAAGACAACCCCTTTAAATATGCCCTTAACAAAATAAAGACCTCAAGATCCAAGGCCTAAGATAATAGTGGCAAAAACTAAGGGATTGCTCGATGGGATTCATGAATATAGTGAACAATAAAGTGAAAGAAAGTGTGAAAGTTAAAGGCTGAATAAATTTATTGAAGAACAAATAAGATTCCTAAAAGTGTCCAAGATGAACACAGTCTCGCTCAATCCAAGCAAGCAGAAGGGACTCGAGGCGAGTTGAGGGTAAACAACAAAGGAAAACTCCTTAAAACAAAATAAAAAACCGGAATCTCTCCAAATGTTCTCTAAAAGTAGTTAAAGAATCATTGTCGAGGTTGAAGAACAATCAAACCACTAATAGTAAATGAATAAAATGTTGATTACGACTCATAACGGAGAATTTTGAGGGCTTAACTCAAATTTTGTCTTATCGAAGAAGAAATCATAATCTCCTTAGCTATTGTGTAAAGACATCCATCTCCTTCGCTATTGTGTAAAGGCGAGGGTCTTATAGGAGTTACTTTTTTCCATTTTGGTTGTTACCCTTGTTGGAGTGACACATAATAGGTTGATATGGTTCTTTCATGGGCAAAAAGCATTGGCGGGGTTGGAAACCTAAAGTCTAAAAAATTCTTTTATTTATCTATTTTTTTGGCAAAAAATAAAGTTGTTTATAAATGATGTTCGTACAACTCTTTTCAGTTTTTTCAATTGATTGAGATTTGTTAAATGTGGTATGCATGTTTTTAGATTATCAATCCAAGCTAACAAACATCTGGAATACTGTTTCTCAATAACCATGATGAGGTAATAGTAAATTAGAGCTCTTAGTTTTTTAATATTTTTTTGTGTTGTCATGTTGTCTATTTGATTTTAGTTCAGATAGCATTATTATTATTTTTCTAAAAACAATTATTAAAACACCTAAAAGAAGAATACAGTCATCTTTTGGAAATCAATCAAAAGACTTTTTCAAAACTTGTGCAAAACTTGTGCAAAGTAAAGTTAAAAGTATAAAAAAAAATGGAGATGAGAAAACTTGACATAGATAGGCCTAAAGATCAGTGGCACTCATTTGATTTGTCTTTGGAAGTGAAGGGTTTATTTCTATTGGACTCGATTTTTAAGTTTTATCCGAAAAGGGACACCTATTTATTTTACGAAAACCATGAATCATTTGGGGAATGGTGCAAGGAACATCATATTTTGGATCTAATAAGCGATAGACTCAATCCTACATTCCTCAAAATAATTAGGTGATGTCTTTCTTTCTTTTCTAAAATTTCTTTAATTTTGGCATAATACTTGTGTGATGATATACTTTGCATGGATGGTATGATCTTTTACCCAACGTAGGCCTGAGATCATGGGAACTTTTTATCGCGTCTTTTAATTTAATAGTTATATATTTTAAACAGGGGTTGATTTACAAATTTATGGAACCATCCCGTTTTCATATGTCCTGGTCAAAGGATAGCATATAGAATACTTATTAATACAAGTATTTTATAGGCGTTGGCTTGCCAATTTATGGAACCATCCGGTTTTCATGTGTCATGATCAAAGGATAGCATATAGAATGCTTATTAACACAAGTATTCTATATTCTATTGTTATCTTTTGGAAATCAATTAAAAGACTGGGTAAAAACTTGTGTATAGTAAAGGTAAAAAGTATAAAAAAGAAATGGTGATGAGAAAACTTGATATAGAGAGGCCTGAAGATCATTGACAATTATTTGATTAATTGATCTGTCTTTGAAAGTGAAGAGTTCATTTATATTGGACTCAATTTTTAAGTTTTATACAAAAGTGACACCTATTTATTTTAGGAAGACCGTGAACCATTTGAAGAATGGTGCGAGGAACATCATATTTTGGATGTACTAAGTAGTAGACCTAATCCTACATTTCTCAAAATGATTAGGTAACATATGAAATTTTCTTTCTTTTTCCATAAATTTTCTTTAATTTTGGCACATAATACCTATGCGGTGATGATTTTCATGGACTCTCATCTACACTTACCATGGCTCTCACGCGTCTCATGGAAACTTTTCAAGACATATTCATTGGAAAAAAGTATTAATGGTAAGTTTTCAATTTGGAAACGTATCTTTTAATTTAATATTTAATATTTTAAACAAGCGTCAACTTGCCAATTTATGGAACCATCCAACCTTTATGCATCCCGGTCACTGTCTTAGTAGAAGGAGATGAGTTTACATTGAACATCTTTTAAATGGAAAATGCAGTAAAAAAAAACGCAATTTTACATGAAAGTATAGAATACCCAATTAGATTAAGAAATTTCACTATTAGGGTCGCTACTTTGTCATGAAATTTTTTACACCTAGCGTCGACTTCTATTAGAAAAGAAAATACAAAACTCATGCCTTACATTTTTTAAATTCTCGAGGAACGTGTGTATACACATTAAAGAGTTGTGTATACAACTATACTCTGAGTTATTTAGTTCTACCACATGAATCTTTTATTTATTATTTATTCTTTTTTTGCATTAAGTGGTCATTAAGATTGATAAAAATTTGAATATGTTGTGGTTGAGATTTATCCCTTATATACCATTCATTTAAGATCCTTGGCTTCGATTTCTTAGTCGATTAGATGTTGTAGCCATGCGTTGACTTTGTTATAATATTGAGTGTTAGAGTTTGGTAACTCAAATTCTATCTCATCCAACGAAAGTTTTGTAGTGTGACATTATGGACTTTTGGGATTAATTACTAGTCGGGGTTTGAGTTGTGTAGGTCATCCAAGAGTCGTGCTTGAGTTGTGCTTAGGTCGTGCAAAGGTTATGCTTTGCCCTTGTGATATGGGTATGCTCAAATTTGGTATACCTATATGTTCAAATTTTGTGACTCTATAAATTAATAATCACCATAGGCTAATCTTGTACTCAATTATGTTGAAATGGTGCAAGGAATATCATGTTTTGGATCTAATGAACGGTAGACTCAATCCTACATTCCTCAAAATAATTAGGTGATGTCTTTCTTTCTTTTCTAAAATTTCTTTAATTTTGGCTTAATACTTGTGCAACGGCTTATGTGTGATTTAAGAGATGACTTATAAAACAATCTGCTAATCTTAATCTTCAAGAGTTTTTTCTTTGAAAATCGAGTAATTGTGGATAAAAATGTCTTTTTACCGTTTCATGTATTTACATGTGTCCTTGAAAATATGGTTATTTATACAAAAATAGTGAGGGTATTTTTGTCAAAAATTAATAAAAAGTTAGATTCCCGAAATTTAGCTTTGAAAAGGTCTTTTAATCAAATCACTCTAAAGTTTACCCTTATAAGTAGAGTTATGAACCAGATCAAAGAAAAAACTTTGGAAGATTAAGATTAACAGATTGCTTTATAAGTCATCTCTTAAATGACAATGCTTTCACTCTTGCACTTTCTAAATTGCAAAGCAAAACTCATATAGAACTTAATCCTCCACAAACCTCTCAACTTTTCGATGCCGGTGATGATCAAGTGCTAGAGCAGCGGGTTCGATTCTTGAAGTCTGGCACTTGAAAGAGAGAGGACAATTAGATCATCCCCCTCTTCGCGGTCCTTCACATTGCAGCCTTAGCCGTGTTTATCAATGATCATGGCAAATCACCATGATTGCTATCAAGGTTCTTGACGCTTGTCCTTTCAAACCCACTCTTTGAGAATTTGTTGTTTCTACCTTCTTATCCAAGTGAGTCATTTATTCTTCGCTCTTGATCATTTTATTTCTTACTTCAACTGATGTTTGGTTGCTGCGAAAGTCTCACATAAAGGAAAAAAAGTGTTGGATTTCTTTTCTTTTCCCTTCTTATATTGCAGTGCTTTTGGATAATCGGTAATGTGATTCTTGAAATTATTGTTTTATTTGTTCTATCATGTTCCTTCCTAAGAATGTTTAAAAGAGAAAATGAAAGATTTTGGTTCTCTGATCTTGATGACATGATATTTTTGCCCTAATTAACCATTTGATTCTTAGGGTATTCAATCTTTATTCAATATTTCTATTATTTTCATTGTGGCTCTACTGCTTGCTCGTTGTGAAGACTCTTGCGAGAGGTCCGTATTTTGTTTTCACCGGATTGGGGTATTCAACCACCGATAATTAGATTAGACAGAAGTTCTCAGAATCCCCGAAATATACCCTAATCGTTTTCGACGTGTTTAGGGTATTTTATAGACATAATTTGAAATTTTCATAATTATTATTTTACTAAGTGAGAAAATTTCGAAAACCCGAATTTGTACAAGATAAGCAAGGGTAAGTTTGTAATTTGTCAAATGGGACATAAAAGTCATAAGACAAGAAGAGGAGAGGCTATTCTAGAAATAGCATAGGATGTAGAGAAAATATAAAGAGATGCGGGACTTAAGTGCAAATAAAAAGGCAAATTTAATATAAAATGGGGTGAAGACCAAGTTTGGTCTCATTTTTGGCTAAAGCAAAACGTGAAGGAAAGAAGAAGAGAGAAAGGAAGAGAAGAGAAGAAGAAGAGGGAGAAGAACAAAGGTATGGAAGTCTAGGTTTTGTAATGGAAAATTATGGATTTTAGTATGGAATGCTCTGAATTTGTGTATGGAACTTTGATGGGTGTCTATGTTTTGTATGTGGTAACCAAACCATAAACCCATTTTGATGAATTCCGGGGTCTAAAAGAACCCTACTTTGTATATCGTGGTGTTTTGATTCGGGGTTGGTTGGATTGTAATCCCCATGAGGAATATTTGTATTAAGGAAATACTGGCTCAGGAGATGTCACAAAATTTCTCCAACTTTGGATGGCCATAATTTCTTCGTTCAAACTCCGTTTCTGATGTTCTTGGACTCTATGGAAATCCCTTTGAGTCTAGAATCTATTCATATATAGCTTGATAATATTGGAACTCATATTAGGTCTAGAAATCACAAAAACAGTAGGCCCTGTTAGTTGCTCGTGAGCTGAATGCTCATGGGAAGCCTTCAACTCGCATAAAACAGTAATTTCTTCAGTCCGAACTCCGCTTTTGGATGTTCTTAGGACTCTATGGAAATCCCTTTGATTCTAGTATCCATTCATATATACCGATGTATCGGGAACCCATAGATGAAGGTCCATAAATTAAAAATGCAGGGCCCCGCCGGTGTTGCTCGTAGCCACCGCTCGCGGAAGCCTCCAACTTATCGGCTATAATTTCCCTTCGCCCAACATCGTTCGATGTTCTGCACTCTATGGAAAACTTTGGCCTAGAATACATCCATAAGGCTTGATGAAATTTGGAATGATAGTAAATAGCTCATAAGCATACATGGTGTAACCATAGTTATTCATGCATATAATGAGATATGAAAATGCAAAGATATTAAATAAATGATCAGAAATATCACATACGATTACCGGATTTATAAATAATTATTCGAATACGGTGATATGTAATTTAACATAAAATTCACATAGATCATTCGCTTAGAACTGCAGACGGATAGATGGGTATGTTTATTGTAGAAAACAAGCCGCAGAACATACCGACAATAGCTCTGTAGCTTGGTTGGCTATAACGCAGTTCTTATAGATTTGGCCATTGTCTCATACACGATAATAGTGCTTTCTCAAGTTCTTATAAATGGTCATTGTCTCACAATGATACAGCGATTGTCTTATGTAATTAAATGTTTACATAAAGGAGTATAAATGTAATGAATTCGTATCTGGGGCCAATACAGTTTGCAAACACGCCAATTCAAGTTTGACTAAGTTTGACCAATTTTGATCAGGTTTGACCAACACTCAGAGGTTGACCAAAGTTGACTTTTTCTGGGTTGATACACCTTTGGGTTTACTAAGACACCATTTCGTAGGCCTCAGCTGACACGAGTTCATAGGACTGTCGAACGTCCAAATCCGACTCTACGATAAAAGTTATAACCCCGGTAATTTTTGTAAAATGCCAGTTGTTTTAATGTTGTCCAAACTGTCTTCAAATTTTTACCCGAAAGCGACCCTAGGCCTATATAAACATAACTTTGGATGCCAAATGAAACCCTAGCCCCAAAACACCATTTTGAACTCCAAAACCCTAGAGAAGTTTCCAAAACTGCGGACCCGAAATAATATTTCTGACCATTCATGAAGTCGCGGAGATCGGGACTTCAAACTAGGCACCACCTACCACCACATCGTACACACGGACAGATGGGAGGATGACATTCAGACGGCTTCGCCAGAAAATTTCACTCCGCCAACTGGCCGCCGACGAGTTTGATCGGCCTACGTGGTTCAAGCATGTTTGGCACCAGTCACCTAATTTCTGACTTTCTCCGGCCATTTCCGGCCGCCTGTGCCACCCCATAGCTCCTTTCCATCATTTTTGGCCCCTCTGAACTCATTTCCGTGGTCCTTTTCTCCATATTTATCACCGTTTGAAAGATACGACAAAAACAAATTCGGCCGATCGTTGGATCGAAGTTTCGGGCCACTAATAACAACCTTGGACCAAGGCGAGGCTACTGATGTGTTCCCCGGTCTCGTCTTTCCATTGATATGTTGTTTGTGTTCTGACGCCGTTGGTTAGTTTTCCATTTTTAGGTCAAGCTCGTACCACGAGAAGCCTGGATCTAAATAGAGTACCAATTAGTCAAATTTGGTACATTGAAGTTGGATTAGTGAAATCGCGTTTTTAGGAATTATCGAATCCGCTCAATTCTCGAGAAATCAGCCCTGATGAAAGCCCCACTCTGGGTACCGGCCCACAGTGGCACGCCGTGTAATCGACCGTCTGAGTCCAATTAGGGATGATTTCTTAGTTCTAAAATTACTCTAAGGCCTTAGGGGCATTCCAATGTCAGCGGCTCAATTACCGAGTCTATGGTATTTATTTATATTACGTGCACTCACGGCCGAGACGACGCTGTGAGTCGTAACCGAGATCTATAGTCAAAGGAGTGGTCTACTTGTTTTTAGAATGTTTTGGGGGTATTATTATGATATATATATTTTCGCGGTTAGTTATTTCATATATAACTTATCTGATCGGATCATTGCTGCGTGATAAACGAACGCATTTATAAAAACAAAGCTTATCATTTCATGTGAATTTTGTCAACATTTTAAATATTTGGAATTTTTACAAAGTTCATGGATGTGAGTGGTTTATGTTTTAAATGATTTGGGATATGATGGTGATATATCTATGGTGATTAAATATTTTACATATATACTGCTTTGATCAAATGGTCAAGTTGTATGCAAATGTGATTATCGGTCTCATATAAAACAAGTTACCATTTCATGAGTTTTGGTCATCATTTTAAATATTTGAAAGTTTTACCGAGTTCCCCGGATGAGTCTCGTGGTATTAGAATATTTTGGGTACGTGCGGGATTGAGGTTTTAAACCGCTGAAAACTCATTGTTTTAGGAAAGAGATTTCGAGGTCTTCAGGAAATGATTATGATACGCTGTCATTTGGAAAGTAATTTGTGGAGTAAAAATACCAATATATATTAATTACACTACCGTGGAGGGTCTGATTACCGACTTCGCTATATGCCACGATGTCGAGAGATTTGCTATATTAATTCCACTGGCCGTGGAGGTCGATTACCGACTACAGGCGTCACTTCATGTCGGTGGGATTTGTTATATATTAATTACACGATCGTGAGGCCTGATACCGATTTGGTATGCCACGATGTCGTGAGTTTAGTTATATATTATTTCCATACTGGCCGTGAGGCCTGACACCGACTACAGGCGCCACGATGTCGAGATTTGTTATATATTAATTCCACTGGTCAGCGAGGCCTGACACCGATCACAGGCGCCACGATGTCGTGAGGTCTGGGTTTTTACTCTGGATGGTATATGATGGGTATATAATACTTCATGATAGCTGATATGTACGTACATTGTTGATCTCTCGATTACATAAGCTTTTTCATATTTATAGTTGTGGTATTTTCATGGTTATTTTTACGACATGATGGTTATGGCGGTATTATGCTCAATTGTATGTCAGAAATGATTCTGTGTTTCATGTTCTTGAAAAATGATGCTCAAGTAAATTTCGAGCATACTTCATATTGTTGGGCTTTGCAAGCTTAGGGTTTTATGGAAACTTGCTAAAACTGAACATTACAAAAGAGTGGACGGAGGTCTTGAGAGAAGGAATTTTTCTAAACAAAAACATTATTTCCATATATAAATTATGCCACTCACCGAGCTTCTTTTCTCTTCACGTTTATTGTTTTAATATCCGTTCCCAGTCCGCAAATGTAGGCCTACTCTCTCGGGCGATTCAACACGTCTATCTCGCGATACCGCAGATCATCCCACCTATATGTCTTTGTTTTGTCGACCTATTTAATCTCATTTGTAACCCTTTTTTTTTTTTTTAAATTAAATACTCTCGACGCTTCCGATATTCGTATCGAACGTTTACGTCCTTATCTATATATGTGGTGGACTTTTATATATAATCGAGGTATTGTGGTACTCGTATGTGTTCACTTCTTTAGGTGGGGTCCCTTTTGTGCATTCCCTAGGGCTGTACTAAATGGAAACCCCACTAGCGACCACACTGGGAACCCGAGGGTATCCCCGTCGGTCCCGCCTGGTATCGAGCTCTAGGTTTCCCGAATTCCTGGGCTGTACACCGCCGTGCAACTCATCCGTTGTATACCTTCATAACCTTATCCTTGGAATTGTTTATGTTTCATTTCTTTTCATGGAATATAGTTCTTCTTCCCGATGGCACTTGGGGAGGTCAGAGTAGACTACAGATAGCTGAATAAGGTCACCATTCAGAATCAATATATCCTTTGCCTCGATCGATGACCTATTTGATCAGCTCCAGGGTACAAGAGTGTTCTCCAAGGGTGACTCGGGGTCAAGTCCCATCAAGCATGATTGGGTGAATCTGACATTCAAGACGACATTCAAGACGAGATATGGGCGTTATGAGTTTCTAGTGATCGCCTTCGACTCACCAATGCCCCGCTAGAATTTTCATGGATGATGAACCTGCCCTTCCGTCCATACTTGGGACAAGTTGATGGTTTGAAATGGCAAAACCTCTACCTTCTTGTTTAAGGTGTGTTTCTGGAAGATGTTTCGTGCCGAATAGAGTGGTTCTCATGTGTGTTTGAGTGTTCGGGGTTGATCTGAGAACTTATAAAAAGCTGGCCATAAGCCGCAGACATATCTCAAGCTCGGGTGCTCGACCGGGTGATTCCAGCTTAAAAGAACTCCTTAAAGACTTATCTTCAAATGAGTAATGTGCAGATAGAATACAAGAGGTGTTTGAAAGGTCGAAAGGCGCTGTTTAGTGTGAACCCTAATAATGAGTGTTAAATTGTTGATCCTAGTAAGCAAAGAGAGATGCGAACTCGTGACTGGCCATGAGCGCTAGTTGCATATGGGATATATGTGAGTCGAGTGGTGATAGCATAGGACCACTTGAATAATTTTATGATGCACACGGACAGAGAGGCCAAGGAATCTTATGATTTGTTATTTGTGCACTTTGGAGTAGCCTAAGGCTCTAATTTCCTCGAGACTCATGACTTTTGAATTCAAGGGAGGTAGGATCTTGGCAACTCTTCATTCCCCTAAGCCAGACCGTGGCTCGATGTCAGTGGGAACTCAGATCATTCCAAGTTTGACCAGATTTTTCTAGTGATATAAACGTATATTTTATATATATGGAAATCTTTGAATTAACCGGTACATGATATTTTAAATATCCAAGTGTGGATTAAAAGTATGATACGGGTGGGCTGAGACTGTATGAGCTTCTGATTGATGTAGTGGACACTCTGGCGATGACTAGTCCTCGGGCTGTAGTCCCGCAAAGGTCGCGCATATACAGATGTGGGCATATCCTTAGATGGTAAGTCCGAGCAATTTGTCGTTAAACCCATGTGGGCATATCCTCGTGGTAAGTCCCAAAGACTTTGTCGTTGTTCCGGGATGATCTGCAATAGTCCCCGGGTGAAAGCCCAAAGGAGTCAACATGAGGGGTTGAGACGGTAGATTTTGATTCGGTGTTTCCATCCTCAACCTATTATTGCAGATGCTCATGTTTACGATATCATGAATTATGTATAAATTGAAATGTTTTTATGAGCATGGCTTGTTAGGATTCACTATCGAAGGCTGAACTCAATTTCATTATTTCCCCTCCAACTTAGATGTAAAATGACCACTACAGAATACAAAGCCGACCTCGTAGGGTTTTTTAGGATGGAAAGATTGTATGCCAACCTTAGCTTGTTGGTGGTTGAGTATACATTTTGGATGAATATTTAGCATTATGTGGATATTCACATCAGATATCGATGCTGGTATCTTTTGTGGATCATCAGATATTTCGCTTCGGTAGCCACTTGCCTTGGAACCTCAGGTAAATGTTATTTTCGATCAAGTGTAAGTGCATAGTTTCTCAGTACTACTGAGGAATCAACTTTCAGACCGATACGTGTGTAGGCTCGAGACCCGAGGAGTGTTTACTTGAAATTTCCAGGTGATTACTTTAGCGGAGTTTGACTCAAGTTTGCGGACATAAAAATAGTAACATAAACCACATTTAGTGGATTTTATAAGATAAGTCAAACACTCAAGCATTGAAATGTCACGTTTATGAGGCATTGTATGGGAAACAATGTCGCACTCCCTTATGTTGGAATGAGACTGGCGAAAGAAAATTACTAGGTCCTGAGATTGTACAGCGAACTGGGGAACTGGGAGGAACAATGCGGCCGCACTTCTATCTCTTCCATGATTATTGCATGAATTTCAGGACGCAATTTTTTCTTTAAGGGGGTAGATTGTAAATGACCAATTAAATAATACAAGTTTGCAACACGCTTGACCAAGTTTGACTAAGTTTTGGACTAAAATTGATCAGGGTTTGACCAACACTTAGAGGTTGGCCAAAGTTGACTTTTTTTTTTCGTGATGAATAATTTGGTTTACTAAGACACCATTTCGTAGCTCAGCCTGATACAGTTCATGACTGGTCAACGTCCAAATCCGACCCATTTAATAAAAAGTTATAACTCCCGTAATTTCAAATGAAAGTTGTTTTAACAGCGTTAGTCCAAACCGTCAAATTTTTACCCAAAGGTCCTTGTGGCCTATATAAACATAACTTTGGATGCCAAACATACCCTAGCCCCCAAAATACCATTTTGAACTCCAAAACCCTAGAGAAGCTCTCCAAAACTCAGGGACCCGAAGTCAATATTTTGACTATTTGCGAGTCGTGGGATTAACCTAACGAGGCACCACCGCCACTATCAACGTACACGCCGACAGATGGGAGGATGACATCCGCACGGGCCGACAAAGGAAATTTACCAAGCAACCCGCACGGACGCAGTCGATCGCCATAAGCAAGCACATGGCAATCTGGTCACCAATTTCTTTGATTTTCCACCCATTCTCGCGCCTCGTGCCACCCCATAGCTCCTTTTCTTTCCACCATTTTTGGACCCTCTGAATTCATTTCGTGGTCCTTTTCTCCATATTCACTCATCAAGCAAAGATAATAAACAAATTCGCCGATCGTTGATCGAAGCCACACCACAAAGAACTTTGACCAAGGTGAGGCTACTGATGTTCCTGGTCTCAAGTCATTGATATGGTTTCTGTAAATTTGGACGCCATTTGCTAGTTTTCCATTTTAGGTTGAGCGTAATTACCGAAGCCTGGGACTAATAGAGTACCAATTAGTCAAATGGTAAAATTGAAGTTGGATTAGTGAATAAAAGTTTTTAGAATTATTGAAAGGTTCACTTTTTTAGAAATCAGTCTTGGATGAAAGCCCCAATTTTCGGGGTACCGGCCTATTAGAGACGCTGTAATTGACCCGCGAGTCCACTAGGATGATTTCTAGTTCTAAAAATTACCTAAGGCCTTGGGGCATTCCAATGTCGTTGGTTCAATTATCGGAGTCTAAGTGGTATTTTATTTATGGGCGCTGCACTCACGCAGGTGTATTTGAGACGATCCGACAGGGGAAATGTAATCGAAAGATCTATACAAATGTTTACCACTTTGTTTTCGTATCGTTTGGGTATTATTAAGGATATATATTTTCATGCTAGTTATTTCATATATAACTTATTTGATCTGGATTACATGTATAAATGAAAATGTTCGCTTATAAAACAAGTTATCATTTCATGTGAATTTTATCAACATTTTAAATATTCGAATTTACAAAGGTTCATGGATGTGGAGGGTTTATATGTTTAAATGATTTGGGATATGATGGTGATATATCTGTGATTAAATATTTTACATATATACTGTTTTGATCAATGGTTATCAGATGCGTGATTATCATCCTATAAACAAGTTACTCATTTCATGAGTTTTAGTCATCATTTTAAATATTTGGAAGTTTTACTGAGTTCCTGGATGAGTCTGTGGTATTTGAATATTTTGGGTACGTGGATTGAGGTTTTAAACCGCTTTGAAAACTCACTGTTTAAGGAAAGAGATTTCGAGGTCTGTTGAAATGATTATGATACAGTGTCGTTTGGAAAAGTACTTGTGAGTAAAAATACGAATATATATTAATTACATCTATCGTGAGGGCCTGACATCGACTGCTGGTATGCCAATGGTACCAGAGATTTGCTATATATTAATTCCATCAATGCGGAGGCCTGACATCGATTGGCTGGTATGCCACATGTTTAGGCATTTGGTTATATATTAATTACATCTACGTGAGGCCTACACTGACTGGCTGGTATGCCAATGATGTCGTGAGTTTAGTTATATATTTCCACTACCGTGGAGGGCCTGACAATGACCCGCTGGTGGTATGCCAATGCATGTCGAGAGATTTGAAAGAGACACACTCCACTGGCCGTGAGGCTGGATTTTCACCGACCACAGGCGCTAACATGTCAGGAGGCTCCAAGCCACCCGATGGTATACAGACGGTATATACACATGACAAAGGGATATATGTGCCGTATTACTGTTGGTCTCTAATTAAGTATAAGCTTTTCCATTATATTTATAGTCAGGTATTTTCATGGTTATTTTACGACATGATGGTTTATTATATTTATGCCTGAACTGTATGTTGTGAAACAGCTTCTGTGTTTTGTCTCTGAAAATGATGTAATACTATAATTTTTGTTACAGACTCTAATATTGTCGGGGCTTTGGTAAAGTCAGGTTTTATAAACGTTTCGCTAAACTAGAGAACATTACAAAAGGAGGACTGAGGTCTTAGAGAAGAATCTTTGAAACAAAAAAACATTATTTTCCATAAATTTATGCCACTCCACTCGAGATTCTTTCACGTTTATTGTTTCAATATCCGTCTCAGGTCCCGCAACGTAGGGCCTAATTCCTTGCCCAACTAACACGTCTATCCGCGACAAATCATGTGACTCATCCCACCCATATGGGCCTCGCTTTCATAACTACTAATCTCATTTGTAACCCTAAATTTGCAAATACCTGTAATGCTCCCATATTCTGGTATTGAACGCTACGTCCATTCATACATAAAAAAGTGGACTCTTTATATATAACGAGGTATCGCGGGTACTGCATGTGTTCACTTTTTTAGGTAGTCCTCGTACATTCCTGTGGATTTGCCAATGGAACTCACTAGGCGGATCAACCTGAGGAACCCGGAGGATCTGCCTGTCCCTGCCATAGCGCCTCAGCCCTTATAGTTTCCTTTTATCTACTTTAAGGCTATGTGCATGAAACATAAATAAAGACATTCAATATGACATACAAACTGACATGATATTTAATAGAAGATAGCACCATTATGCGATGACAAGTATATCGTGACAAGAACATGGCTGTAAATAAGAAATGAAACATAAAAAGGATATAATATAATATATACATGTTTAAATTGATGGATATGTTAGATGTGTATGCATGTGGGAGAAGTGGTGATGACCCCATGTGGTCATCCATATGTATTAATCTCACTAAGCTATAAGCCTGGGGAATCTCAAAGTCATCCATAGAGGTAATGGTATGAAGTGAAAAGAGAAGTCCTGGATGACCTACATCAACAACCAAGGCCAACACACTATTAAAGCCCACTAAAGACCTTTTTGGTTTATTTGTATATGTTTTGTTTTTTTGTAAATAATGTAAATATTGCAATGTTGAACACTTCATATATGGAGCTTGTACACAATCCTACGCGTAATATAGTACAAGTTAAATGTTTAATCATGAATGAACAAGCGTAAAAGCTATAAGTTGAGGTAAAAACAAAACATATCTCACACAATTTGCTCGTCAGCCGCAGCTTATGTGATCTTATGTCTATCTTCGATAGAGTTTTTATTAGTTGCTTCTAAGGTCTCGGGAATTTGGAGGCATTTTTCTAGTAGTTTTGAATGATTCAAAGCTTATTATGAAAGATAGACTTAATTACATGCTGAGAGTCGAGGTAGAGAACATACCAATACAAGGGCAAAAGGTGAAAGACAAAGACAATAAAAGTGGAATCCTAAATATACTTAATGCGCCTCAAGATGGTGTGCGTAAATGTCACTAATCTTGTTACATATGGAAAGGAGGAGAGGCCAAATGTAGATTTGGTATGTACCACAAGAAGTCACCATATTAGAGACATGAACAACACGCTATCGTACGATCGAACTGTGTCATGAATAAAACGATAACTAACGCGCGCTGCTTACGCAGAATAAAGACATGGACCACTAGACAAGAAGTTCCGGCAAGATGATTTCACCCATTGCAAATTTCTGAAGGTGAAGAATACAACAAGATACTTAAATTTCTTAAGTGGAAGAATCAGCAAATGCTCTGATGCTAGAACCTCCGTGAGACTGGATTAAAAACCAAGGAATATAAGAAAAGCACCTATGGGAGGTATTAGACTTCACTGGTTACTAACGGGCCGATTAGAGAAACCATGCAATGTTCCAAGAGTGTTTTGGAAGAAGTCGATACCGAGGATCTTGCGCTATTGCGATGAACGGCAAACGCTGGACCTCTCCTGTCGAGTGCCTGAAGCAGTATGCACAACTGGGAGGAGTTTATTCATGACAAAGGAAATATTCCAGCCGAAGTCATCCGAGATAGTTTGAGCCAATGTAACCACTTTACAATGTAAGCCACCGGCGCGCTCAACATGAGTAAAGAAGAAGTACCACATGTTTGCAGAGAGCAGTTTGGAGCGCGATGTTAGGCTCGTCAGAGACTAATGATATACTTACAGACTCAGAGAAGATCCCTTTTGAAAGTAGCCAAAACTCTACCACGTAAGTAAGATACGCCCGAGACTGGGTGGAGAATTTTGAGTCGTTGCTAAATAGTGAGTGTCAATGCTGAGGGGTCACTCCCGGTAATAATCAAATCATCAACATAGACCAAGAAGTAGAGAAGTGCATTACTACGAGAATGAACAAAGAGAGACGAGTCTGCATGGGATGTAACAAATCCAAGAGAGCAAGAAAGTGCAAAGTTTCGGAAAATGCTTTTCTGTGGAGCTGTTCGAGCATATAAACAGCCTCAGGTAAACGAGGAGCAGACATGATGAAGATAATTGGTGTCAAGGCATGCCCTACTACGTCCCATAGACCTCCTCCGTAGATTCCCATTAAGAAAGGCATTATTTACTTGGCTGGCAAGGCCCACTTGCAATGCTAAGAAATCGCACGAACAAGATTTGATTTATCACGGACCTAAAGTCCTACGAAGGTCAATAATTACCAGTCAGAAAGTCTTTAGCAATAAGTCGAGCTTTATACCTGCAAAGAGAGCCATCGGGATTTGCTGATACAACACCCCCATTCGTCAGCCTTCCAGACCAACTTTCTGGCCCATGTTTTGATCACAGTTGGTCACCCTGCTCTTTAACGCTACATGTATCTTGGTATTCTTCTGATACTTGTATCCATGAGTCGCCCAACCATTACCCCTGGGCTTGCAGCATCGTTTCTGTGGCCTTGTGGTGACTATTCGAGGAGTGTTGACTCATATTGTGACTTTGTTGGCTTAGACCTCGTTTTTTTGTTGCTTGCTTCGAGTGTTTGCTTCCTTCGCTTCACTTTGATCATGTTGTTTTTCTTTTCACCATTCAGGATTCGATTCTTCGATAGATATCTTATTTCACTTAACTTCAGATATAGTTTACCCATTTTCAGATTCATATAATTCTTATGAACTCATCAAAGATTTGGGCACATTTGTAGACCCCCAAAGCGGTTCTTCGATGAGTTTCTTTTTTTCCTTGAGATATTCGAGTTCCACATCGGAAAGTGAGAGAGCCAGGAGACTTCTCAACAGGCGAAGAGACTCAAACTTTCGTGAGAAGGAAGTGGAAACTACGGGAAGCCTCCCACCAAAGATGAGATCTAATAGTTTCTTGAATTGGGACATGGGTCAAGATACTAGCTCCTGCAACCCTTAAGTTTGTTTTAAGGTTACCATGGGCCCCTCATTGAATAGGAGTTTCTACGGCTCCTAAAGCGAAAGTTTTTTTAATAAGATAGACAAAGGTAATCTTGCTCAAGACAAACCCTGGGACGATCCTAAACTTTGAAGGCAATTAATTTTGGGAATAACCCCACCTGTGGAGGAGCCTACTGTGTACCGTGTAAGTTTCCTTTGACTTTCTTTGTTATAGAAATTATTCTTATATAATTATTTTTAATTAATGTCTCTGTATATATATTTTAATTATTGCATTTAATTTAGTCATTTAATTTATTAACTTATTATTTAATTTTCCAGAGTGTTGTATTGTTGCTTTTTTATTAGTCGACTAAACTATTGTTGAAGTTTTAATAATTTAATGATTTTTCCTAATTACATGAACCATCACTCACCTTTATCTATTAAAATCCCAAAATTTAAAAAATCAAATTCTAAATTTCATTTCTCAATTTTAAATTCATGTTCAAATTAAAACTAAATTTTAAATTCTCATTTTCAAATTCAATTTTTCAATTTTAAAATTCAAGTCCTCCAACCTAAATTTATGTAATCAACTTTTAAATTCTCATTTCATTTTAAAAAATTCTTGTGTCCAATTTTAAATTCAAATTAAATTCTCATTTTCTAAAATTCAACTTTAATGAAACTAATCTCCCCAGTTTTCACTCAACTTCATATTAATTTCAATGAAAATTCCTGACCTGTAATTCAAGTGCCTAATTTCAATTTAATCAATCTTTAATTCAATTTTTTTCTGACTCAAATTTAGAAAATCACGCCTTAATTCCAAATTCAATCTCTAATCTCAATGATCAATTTTCAAGTTTCCACTAAAATACAAATTCTAATTTCAAATTTCAAATACTATACTCCCAAAATTCAAATCTCTCAATTTCTAATTCTTCAACCCTAAATTCCAACTCCAAATTTTCAAATCAAATTTATAAAATCAAGTTCTTATTTTCAGAAATCCCAATTCAGTACCAAACTCAAATCACTTCAAGACTCTCAATTTTTAAATCAGCTTTTCAAAATGTCAATCACATGATTAATTCTACAATTCCTATAAATAGAATATTATGAAGCCAATTTGTGTAAATAAATAAATGGGCTTGGTAGGTCCGATATCTCCATGTATCATTTTAATAGATAATTTGACAATTGGATTTATAACTGAATTTCTGAATTGATTTTAAATATTTTGTATTTTATTATTAAACTTAATAATGTTTATAAATTGATATCGCCCATGTACACATTTTTCGTATCTAACTTTCGCTTATTTATTTATTTATTTACTAGTCTATTTATTTATATATGTTCGAGTGTTGTTATATTATCATTGCTTATCTTTTGGTATTCTCCATTGATCGACAACTCAAAAAGTCGTGATTTTCCTTAGTTTGTTTAGGTAGGAGACTAACTTTAGTGGCAAATGGCCATATAAATTACACTCCGTACTTCCCGCTAAATAACATGACCCTAAGATGATGTGACTCGATTTTTCTCGACGCTTTTCCATATGATTCATACTTATAATTTTTATTTTTATTTTATTTTCTTTAATTAAAAACAAAAATAAAGTCAGATTTACCCAAACCATTTAAATATTTTTTCAAAATACAAACGACCTTTCCCTTTTAAGTGGAAAACGCATAATATCAAAAAAATGTTGGGTCCATTAATTATAATTAGAGGCACTACATGCACATTTTATTAGAGAATAAATACTAGTTATAAGGACAAATAATTAAGAAAAATCTGAAAAATGGTTAAAATTTGAAACTATAAAATATGAAAACACACGGCAAACACATTGACATACAAATAGAAACAATAGAAAAAAGTGGGAGAATAGAAGAGTAAAATAGATGACAAAATGAATATAAATGAAAAAAAAAACAGAACAAAGAAAAGGAAATCGATCTTAAAGCTCCACAGCTGCATACTACAATAACAACAAACCCTCCGTTGCACCACGACCAAAATCTCGACCCATCTCCAACTCTTTCTCTCTCTATGTTTGCTGGAACCCACACATCACAATCCTAACAATTCAAGATATCACCCATAAAACTCAAAGCACAACACCTTCCATCAGCAGCACACAATGAGCAGTGGTCACTCCTCTCACTGCACATATAATGAATCACAACACAGGTCTCATCACGCCGAATTGCTCCACCACTCAGTATCGAGCAAACCAAAGGAAAATGAAACCATCTCCAGTTAACTGATAAGAAAAAAAGACATTGATTGTATTCCGTTCTTTTTATTTTTAACCGAGATTCCTCTTTCATAGAATATCAAATGGTACATAATTATACAAGAGTGATGTTAATTTGAAATCCTAATAAGAGCCTTTAAAACAGGTTATCAAATGCTGTTGAGCAAGATATTAGATTCAGCAACGTATAGCTGCCCTTATCTCCTTTTTCTTGTAGCCTATTTTTTCTCAGAACAAAGAGAGGTGATTTTTTTTTGCCATTTTTTGACCGAATCACCTCTAAATCTTATTTCTTTCTATTTTCTTACTTAATAAAGTTTTCATTCTTCCACGCGCATATATGTTTTATTTTGTTTTTGCATTGAGCCACCTTTTATCAACGTCGTTTGTCATTGTTTTGGTCGATGTTTGGTTTGGCTGCCGCTATCGACATTTGGTTTGTCGTCATTTTATCAACGTGGTACTATTCGTCGTCTTGTTACGGCGCTTTATCTCAGCAAGTGGTCAGATAGTGAAGCATAAATTGACAATAAGATATCAAATTATGGGCCAGTTTCATATCAAGAACTGGAGTTAAAGATATTCTGGGCCACTATTTTATCAAATTTGTAGTTTTTACGCCGATTTATTACGCTATTAACCCGTATATCGTTTATCTCGTATGATTTTAGCCATTCGTATCTCGACTCATCGTATATAGCTCGCAAAGCTTTGAATCAATATAATTATTTTTTCTTTAAAAAAAAAAAGATTGAGAAACAGTATATGAATGAAACAACAATCCGTCAACATAATACATACAAATATGTCAAGGTCCCTCCACCTACCATCTCCTTCCTCCAATAATGTGGGCCAGCCCCGATGAATGGCCTAAGGAAGTTAGCTCCTCATGAAACCCCTAGCCTCTCATCTTTTTCTCCCCAAAAGAATCTCACCTCAATCCTAAAATCCAACCCCCAAATGCTTCCATGTGTCATCCTATAACTAGGTCAAAAGTTCTTAAATAATTAATGTTATAATAAAATAAAATAAAGTAAATATTAATTCTTGGTGGTCTACAACTTTCGTTACAATACAAAGAACTGGTCTCATTGATACTGAATCCTAGGACCTGCCCCTGATCTCTACCTTTTCAAAACTTCGAACGGTCTAGTACTAGGCATGTGGACTAAATTTGAGATCAAACACTTATATGATAAAGCCTAATTGAGAAATGAAAGTAATTATGGTAGATAGTGGTTTGGTTAAAACAAAATACCTAAACAAAATATATTTATTTATGCTGTAATTTAAAGTGATAGACATAGTAAAAAAAGGTTACTTTGTTTGGTGGAAAAAAAAAGATTCACAATATCAAGTAATAAATATCACTACAACTTCTTTAAAAAAAAAACACTACAACTATTTGTTTAACCTATTTCTCTTAATCGATTAATAAAAATCAAGCATGAAAATTATACAACTAAAAGCATAAATCTTATAGGTTAATTGAAAATCTCAATCCTATGCATAATAAAGTTCCTTACTTCCTTACCACAAAAGAATATGTCAATTTAGTCTATTTAGATTTTATGTCTGAAATTTTAACCTTTAAAGTCATTATTCTTTAGCAATGATCGTGATTTTAAGTCCAGTCTCCTCAAAAAAAAAAGTCCTAGAATGATGGGATGTATGTAAATCTTATGTCTAAGCTTTAACCTTTAAAACCACTAATGATTTTAAGTCCTAGAATAATGGGGTGTGTGTAGATTTTATGTCTAAGCTTTAACATTTAAAGTCACTATTTTACCAATAAATGATTTTAAGTTCTAGTAATGATGTGTGTGTGGGGCTTGTTGGTGGGTGTGTTTCGTGGAAGTAGGCATCAAATGTTGATTTTTGGGTCCTATGACGATGCAAAAAATAGTAGCGTAAATACTTCAACACACAATATTGATCTCTAAATATTATAAAGCGATATCTTACGAAGTAGATCTAGTGTGCATATTAAACTGCTTTGCCATAAATGAAGCTGGAAAATAAACAAGTTAATATTTGTGTGATTAACTTTCTGCTTAAGTTCACAACTTGTTCTCTTCCAAACCCTTTTCCTCGAAGCAAGAAGAGATCTTGTAGCCTTATTGGCCTAAAATCACTCATCTGCATCTCCTTCTTTCATTTTCCTACACAATAAAGTGGTTCTTCCACATAAATCTCTTATTTATTTTGTTTTTTCAAAGCGCTCCCTTTATTATGCGTGTATTCGTGTTCTTCGCTATCATCTTATCAAATGTGTTTGTTTTGTGTTTTCTTTAGTCACTAACTAACACAATAATAGTGTTTTCGGGCTTATTCGCACGACAAAACATATTTAATCGTACAAAAACCAATTTAAATTAAGTCACAATACGCTACAGAGTTGAATCAAGTATACTTCATAATAATTTTTCTAAATGTATAGGATTTATGTTGAGTCATTATGTTAGAGCTATTAACCTAGATGTTGTAAGTCATCTTAGTCAGTTTTCTTTGAAGAAATTTGATTATGTGTCTCTAATTAAACGTGACATTAGTTTAATCAATAACATTTATTTAAAAAAATAATTCTTCAAGCTAAGAAAAGTTTAAATCAAAGTTTCAATCACTCGCTTGAAGGGAGAAAACAAAGGAAGCAAAAAAAAAAAAAAAGAAGATATACTCAATTGCACGTTTGATGTTTTTCCAAAATAAGAGATGAAACAAATAGCAGAGCAAATGATGAAACAAGAAATGAGAAACAATAAACAGAGAAAGGATATGGATTTCTAAAATCGAACTTCTCTTATTCTAAATGTAAAAACTCTCAAAGTTATAAGAATGCATCTCTAAATAGAAAAATTAGTCCTAAACATTCTCAACTAAGTTGCAGACATAGATCTAAACCACATCTGAGGCAACACAAATACATAGAGCAAAAGAGGCTAAAAAGTAAAATAACACTCAGATCCCACTTATTCTAACGTTTAACTTGGTTGTCTCCTAAACAAAAGGACTTAACATAATACCTTATGGTTTACTAAAATAAAGCCTAAGTCAATAATAAAAATAACTTTGACAAATTCGTGGCATTGATTTGCAACACTCCTCCTTAGTGAAAATGAACTGTCAACAACACCAAGAGCACTTCGAAATTTCTCAAACTTAGCTCTCGACGGAGCTTTGGTGAAGACATCATCAACTTGATCATTTGTTCCCACTTTCTTCAACACAATCTCTTGTTTCAACATTTTTTCACGAACAAAATGGTAATGGACTTCACGGTTACCGGCATGAAACACCCGGTCGTTTGCCAACTTATTTATGCTTTCATCATCACAACCGATAACTGATACCAAGTTTGAACCAAATTTCACAGTCGCTTAATCCAAATACATTCTTGTGTCGCAACAAAGGGCTGCCAGCATATTTAGCCTTAATGCTTAAGAGAGAGACAATTTGTTGCCTGACGTACCAAGAAATCATGGCAGAACCAATACTAAAACAATATCCTGAGGTTGATCATCAATCTATGACATTTCCAGCCCAATCTATATCTACATAACCATGAAAAGAGAAATATACATTTTTCTTGTAAATGAGACCATACTCCAATGTTCCTCTTTCTACATATCGTGGCACCCCCTTTATAACAACTTCAGCCACCTCGCACAAGGACTCTCCCATAAATCAGATTATTATAATCTAAGAAGATATACTATATTAGGGCTTGGTAATAGTTGACAGCCAATTTACCCACAAGCCATCGCAAGATTGGTGACATCATTTAATGGCTCTCTATTTTCGAGAACTTAGTCAGGCCCACTGATGGCTGGCTGGTGTGGGAATCTCCAATAAATTGAGTCACAAACTTGAAGCATAAGATCTTGAGAAATGAAAATCCATTTGTCTTGACTATTTATAAGCCGCAAAGGAATGAATCCCATTTTTCATTTCAAAACGAATGGATAAATCCTATCACAAAGTTAGTTACTTCAAGATTGCTACTACTCTAGACAATCATATCAATCACATAAAGATAAGGGCTATTATAAATGGATAAAGTGAATTTCACAAATAAACTAGGATCATAAACTTGAAGAATTAAAGCCACAAATATAGGTAGATACTTAAGCACTCACATACTGCAATGAGTCATTCGAGACCATATAATGCCTTTTGAGCTGAAGACATTACATAGGGGAATCATGTGAGATGAATACCGAGGTTGTCGAAGGTAAATTTCGCAATGATTTAGCTCACCATAGAAAGTACTTTTTCATATCAAGTTGTCATACACCCATTTACACCCGCCAATGACATTACACTACGAATTGTCACCATCTCGTAAACTGGATCAAGGTTTCCTCTAGCCTAATCCATTGTCAAAACCCCCTGTAACCGGCTGAGTTTTACATTATGAACTCGAATCTTATATGTACTTTAGCTTAAACCTACTTATGTAATATTTCAGCATCTTTGGTTTTGAAAATGATCCATTAGTGCCATTTTATGCAAGCCTCAATTTCTTCATTCATAAAAAGCAGCCTTCCCATTCAACCACTCCTTGTGCATCTCTCTATATCACTTTGGTCTGTATCATCACATATCGACCTATAAAAACAAGAGGTCACTGCAGAGCAACTGCTTGAACTCTGCAATCATCCAAGTAACTAGGGTCAGTTTTCTTTCTCCCTTGTTGATCTTCTCGAACAACGCCCATTTTGCTAAATTATGTTGTTTCATTTTTCGCTTAGTCTCTTTTCACTAGATTCTATATCACTAGAAAATGGCTCAAGAGGGGCTACCTAACTTCTTCCAGATGCAAGGAAATATGATGATGTCTCATCAAAAACCACATTGTGAGAAATAACAAACTGTTTTGTCTCTAGATCCATGCACCGCCATCCTTTTCTCCTTTGTGTGGTCACAGCGCCAACAAAGACATTTTCGGTTTTTGATCGAAGTTTAGTGTCACCCTTGTTTATTTATGAATTAAAACATAACACCAAAACCTCGAAAATAATTTACATTTGGCTTTAGTTTATATAAAGAGCCTAAAAGGAGATAATTCTCTTCTCGCCATGGGGGCACGACACACAGGAAGCAAGCACATAGGAAATGCTTCCATCAGCAGTTCTCAGTGATTGTTATCGTGTAGCCATTATAGTTAACACAACAAATAGGGTGAGCTAGCTTCCGTTCAACAATGCCATTTTACTGAGGGGTATTTAGGCAAGTCATTTGCCTTCCAATTCCATGCTTCTCACAGCATGTGAGGAATTCCTCGCATATGGCCTTCGCCCACATAGTCTCGCATACACTTTATATTACGCCTTCAATAAATTCTGTTCCACACGTGTCTTAAACTAAATAAATTGAGAAACGCACACTTTGCGGCCGCAAATAATAAATTGAAGTGTACTTGGAAAAGTCATCCACCACGATCATTGCATATTGAAAACCACTATAACTTGTTGTTCTTGTAGGTTCTAATAAATCTAAGTGTATGAACTGAAGCATAGAGGATTCTCTATTTGTTCATTTCTGGAAAGGGAGTCGATGAGATTTTCCATATTTGTCAGCTGTGGAAGACACACCACATCAGATAAAATTCATGAACATAGGAACACCATTGAGCAGATTTTTTGTTGAAATTTGTTGTAGCAATTGATAACCAATATGACCCAACCGAGCATGCCAAACTGAAGGACTTGTGTTCTGCTTGTCATTCCCAATACACGACTACCACTACAGATAGGACATACAATGAATTCTTCTTTTTCCAATCATAAGGGACATCAATATCAACATATTAAATTGTCAAAAATTTCACATCATTCGACCAAACAAAACATACTTACCACTGTTGGTTATTTGTGAGACAGATGTAAGATTCCTTTTAAGGCTTAGAACATGATACACATCCTTGAGGGAAACAACTTCATCACCTTTTGAGTTGTCATCATCATTGAAATTTCCTTTTTTTCATTACAGGGTGCAATGAGTTGTCAGCTGTGACAATAACTTGCTTTCCTTTGTGTGGTCTAACATTAGAAAGCATTTTAACATCTCCTGTAGCATGATGCGAACATCCAGAGTCAACAATCCAATCATTTTCATAATCAATAAAGTCACCAGGATGCGTTAGGGAAGCCATATTTTCATTGATCAGAATGACTTCATTAGAAACACTGCTCCCATTTGGAGCATCAGAATCTTCATGGGCTGCATTTTCTTCTGCACCACGGCTTCTGACTCCAACAATTCTTTCTTAATATGGCATGATTTACTACATCGAGAACAAGTCACCTTCACTCCGACAATCACGCTTTATATGCCCTTCCTTCCACATCTATAACAAATTTAAAACTGGCGACTTTGTCTCCTTCTCTGTTCCAGAATGTTTGTTCTCCACTTGAATTCTGCTTTAGGAAAGGCTTTGCTCTTTTCCTTGAACTCTAGTATAGAGAACATTAACTTCTTGGTAATGAAGATTTGTTGACATCTGTTTCAAAAGGTTTTGATTTGAAAGTAAATTTTCCAACTTAACAATAGAGGGTTGATGTGCCCATTCTTGCACCAAAGAAATGAAAGGCATGAACTCTTTCCTTAAGCCACGGATAAGATAACGATGTTGCCGTGCATTGCTAATAGGCTCAGATAAATGTTACTCTGAAATTTCAGGACATAAGGATTTAACTTTCAAAAATACTGGGATCCATATTACCTTGAACCATTCCAGCAAGTTCATTCTCCAAATACTGTAACCGCATTGTGTTCTTTTGAGTGAAGAGTTTTTCAAGAGTCTCTCCAATACCTCCTTTGGTGAATTCATATCTCGAACATGCTGAATGTATTCTCTATTTATAGAAGTCCTCAAGGCAAAGAGAGCTTTCTCGCATTTAATCTCCCATTTCCGACGAAGATTAGCATTTTGTGGAGTATCCTCTGAATTACCATCTGCACTATAGACTAGGTCCCACAAATCTTGGCCTTGTAAATAAGCTTTCATACAAAGCTTTCAATAATTCTAGTTGTCACCACCTCAACTTCAACTGCAAGCTGAGACAAAACTATTTCCACCATTTATCTGAAAAAACAGAGATAAAATGCTCAAAATGGTACAACGAACTGACGGAGTAATAAGATCAAACACCTTGTGGGTAGTCTGGCTCTGATACCATGAAACAAATAGTAGAGCAAATGATGGAACAAGAAACAGAGAAACAATAAATAGAGAAAGGAGATGGTTTTCTAAAATCCGAACTTCTTTATTCTAACAGAAAAACTCCTCTCAAAGTTACAAGAATGCATCCCTTAAATAGAAAAATTAGTCCTAAACATTCTCAACTAAGTTGCAACACTAACCCAACTATCGGAGGCATCACAGCACATAGAGCAGTAGATAAAGTGCAACAACACGACCTAATTTATTTGACTAAACCAATTACTGTCTTTAAACAAAAGGGACTTTCAGAACAGAATAATTACTACTTAGTAAAATAAAGCCTAAGTCAATAATAAAAATAACTTTGACAAATTCGTGACACTAATTTGCAACAGAGCCATGTTTTTCCTAAATAAGAAGCGAAAACCAGGTTTGTAATTTGAATGAACATTAATCATAACTAAAAAAAGCCATTTCATCAAACCAGGTTAGTACTGAATCTAGTAATAGAAAACAAATTATACATAATAGTGGGAAAGGCAAGCAAAAACTGGGCCGACAACCTCTAAGTAGTAAAAAATATAATTCACATATTATGTTAAAATAAAAGCAAAAACATAAATTATTGCCAATTTATCTTCTAGAATTTTTAAAATTTTTAAGGAAGATTCGCAAGTTTTTCTCAAAGAGCCTCGAAGTGCATAAATGAATAATTTTTTGCCGACCTTACACTCAACTATTAAGGTAAAAGTAAAGCTTAAAAACATAGATATGTTTGATTATATTTTTTTTAAATAACTATATATTTAATATCATTTTCAGATATTATAAAAAAAAATTGCTTCATGAATTTGATGGATGTTTTTATGGTGTTTAGACTCAATATTATTCTGTTGGATCTGTTACGCCTAACCCTAACTCTTGATGGCATGTACGGTCAACCATAAATACCAGCCACAAAATTTGATTTCCTAATTTTTATGTGGAGGTTTTTTTTTTTTTTTATATTTAAACAATTTTAATTACAATGTAAGAATTGTCCTCAATAGGATTTGAACTCAAAACCCTCCCTTTTTATGTCCTACTTTATGAAACATTGAAAGATTCTACTACGTACTGTGCATGATGGACTCCGACATTTCTTATAATTCAAGAATATAATAATATATAAAGTATATGTCGGTACAATATACTACATCTCTCTCATGTTTGGAGTAAAATGGATGATTATATAGGGTGATTTGATTAAAAGATCTTTTAAAAGCCCACAAACTACACTAGTTAGCATTGAATCAAGCCTTTAAATGTCGATGTGATCGAAGCCTATTCACTCATTTCAAAAAGGCACAAATTTTGGTGACCTCTTTTTTCTATATCAATCTAAACAAGTTAATGGACCAAAATTATTGTTGTTCAAAAGTTGAATCAAATTATAGTTAAAGAGAGTTCCTTGAAGCCATCTTGATCTAGATTTATTTTGGTTGATTGGATTAGTGCCACTTTTGAAAGTCTAATTCAAAATTTGACCTCCATCAATTTTGGCATGAAGTTGACAAAAATACTATTCTTATTTTCTTGCAAAAATAACCCTTTTTTTAAGAGATAACATAATTACATGAAATGAAAAAGTGCTTTTTTTTTTTGTCTAAAATATGTTATTTTTCAAGAAAAAAATATGAGAAATATGAGAATCATAAATTTTGAATTATTCAATGTCTTTTAACCAAATATTTGTCCATTATGTTTACCTCATATGGTAACATTTTTAAGGGAAAGACATAATTAAGGAGGTAACATTTTACTATATTATAACTAAAGTGTTTAGCTATAAAAAAAAATCAAATTCTTCATTCATTTCTTTCATTAGGAAGTTAAAAAACCTTGCAAGTAAATCTGGAACATTGTACCCTTCTACTCAACCAAAAAAAAGCATCAACTACTCACTCATAATCAAGTCACATAACTGAATACTCAGCATTGTAAAGATATGAAAACTGAAAGTACTACATAAAAGAATCCAAATTTTATACAATATTGGTCTAATTAATTTTCCAACAAGTAAGGACACACACTTGCACTATTTGAGATTGTTACAGCTTGCCACGAGAACATCTGCACTATGAATTCGTTGAAATGTGAGTAAAGTTAAATCTCAAAAAATATGTGTTACGGCTTTGGGGCAAGAAAATGAAAGAAAGAAATAATAGAGCATATTGTAGATTGGGACAGCATATTATAGAAATTTCTACTGTCTCCAACGACCCTCAATATAAAACCTCTCCATTTTTCCAAATAGTGGACTTCTCTCTTCATCTAGTTGCTGATTTCGACTACAAAAACATAAATCAAAAATCATCAATTTGAGTTTGACAAAAAACAGAACAAATCTAAGCTAAATCTTCAACACATTTTTGAAGAGAATATAATATTTTATTAGTCAATATCAGTAGAGCATTGGCCAGAAGTCTCAACATACACCTAAACATCAGGTAGAAAAAGGTATATGAAACCATGATGCTTCTGATAAGCGTCACAGCCTATCCCATTGTAGGATAAATAAAGAGCTTTTCAAAAGTGTCGAGAAATTGAACATCAAAATTTGAGATTTTCTTTAGTAGTCCACCAATATGAAAACGTTTTAAGATTAGCACACATCATTTTGAGCATTAAAAACCACCCTTGAGTATCAATCGTAGCTAGGGAAAATGTTTTTAAGATTAGTGGCTACACATGCACATATATATATAAATATATATGAGTTGGAATAACAAAAAGATGCATTTAGGTTATATTAAGTTTATAGAAGTACTAAAGAAAGAAAATATGATGAAGAAATAGTTGCCAAACAAAAAATCTTAACCGAAATCAAATATAATGATTAGTTTGAAGTGGGAAATTTAAAAAATATATTAGGTTTAACTCTATTTTATTTTTATTCATTTTTTCTTTTCTTCTATTTTTTCCTTTGCATTTTCCCCGAATTTTATGAGAACCAAACTTACGGAAGTTTCTTATTAAATAGTCGTTTTTTTCCTCCAATACACATTTTAATTAAAAGTACTTTTTAAATAAATACAATCTCTAGTCTCCTTCCCTTAGCTTCAAAGTCTCTTCCATTTTCTTCCACTTCTTCTTACAAAACCCAAAAATCTCTCTCAAGCCTGCCTCCTCTTGCCTCTCTCTAATTCTCCTTCTCTTGCTCTCTCTACAATTCCTTTTTCCTTCATACTCTTCTTCTTCTCTCCCTCCTTTTCCTACTTTAAGACAACCCCTTCAAATATGCTCTTAACAAAATAAAGACCTCAAGATCCAAGGCCCCCAAGATGTTTCAAGTGGCAAAAAAATTAAGGTTGCCTAACAAAGTTCATGAATATAGTGAACAATAAAGTGAAACGAAAGTGTGAAAGTTAGTGAAATGCGTAGAACTTTATTGAAGAACAAATAAGATTCCTAAAAGTGTCCAAGATGAACATATTTTGGGACATGGTCAATGAATTAAACTTATGTACGTAGAGTTGGTAGTCATTCAGACCCACCCTAACCATACTGCTACAAGACGATGTGGGCGGCCTCCAGGTCTTGAACGGTGACGACGACCAATGGATCGGAATCCGTCCCATCCCGAACTCATTCTTCATCAACGTCGGCAACACCCTTGAAGTAACACCTCCTTTTTTGGCATGGTCAATGAGTTAAACTTATGTACGTAGAAACATACAATTTTAGGGATTGGATGTAAATTAACTGTAACATCTATTTTGCAGGCATGGAGTAATGGGAGACTAAGGAGTGTAGTGCATAGAGCAGTAGTGAATAAGGAGAAGCAGAGGCTATCAGTGGCATATTTTCTTAGTCCCACAAGCTCTGCCAGAAAGTATGTGAGTTTCAGTTGGGGAGATTTCAGGAAGGAGATTTTGGGACAAAAGAGGGTTGTGGGTAAAACTGCCCTCAACAGATATCTAATACCTCATTGAAGTTCTGACAGCATCTGAAACAAAAATGGTCAAACCTGCTACAACTTGCCCTTTATGCTGGTTTATTTGGATTGTTGATTTTAGAACATTAGGGCTTCTTTTGAATTCTTATTTTAGAAAATGTTATTGAGAACAAGTGCCAAAAGATGGGCAACACAATTTGAGTGTTCTCTCAAACTGCTCCTAATTCTCTAAATTTAGTATTGTGAGTGTCTTTGTGTTTTAGATAAAAAAAAAGTACATGTCGATATGTTACATGTTTCTTGTTTTTCTTTATTTTTATTTGTTTTTCGTAGCAAAACGGTTTTCAAAAGCGTAATCAAATAGATCCTTAAGGTTTGTTTAGTTCTATTTTAGAAAAACACAAATGACACTATTTTCATGTTCCTCTAAAAATTGTTTTTGTTATTTGGATTTAATAATTTCTCATGTTTTCTATTTCATAAAAAAAAAAAAAAATGGAAGCAAACTTGTTCTCCCTATTTCCTTATTCTCCAAAGAGACCCCAGCCTTTGGCTGCCCATTCATCTTAGACTAGGTGAGCTAGGGCTTGGTCATTTGCATTAGTTGAACAAATTCAGCATCTCAGATAGGGAACCGTGTTAGTTTTTTTTAGTTTTTAATAATATTTACATATAGTATATTATTTTAAGTTTTATAAAAATAAATTTAAATAATAAAAATAGTAATAAATAAATAACCAGAGTATATAGGTTTTACACAAAAAAGCACTACATAAATTTTCCTGCTAGAATAGGGTTGAAGATTAACTTTAATATCATTTTATAATGAATTCCTGGGAAGTATGACGAGAATATTAAGATCACATTTTTCTTCTGATATTGAAATTAAGTCTTACCAAATTACCATTATCGTTTTTACAAGAGTGGGGCTGCTAAATAGTGTCAAGATCCAAGAATAGAGTTCCTTGTCATATGATACTGATAGAGCTTTTGCTATTATCAAATATCATGCATGTTTAGTACAACTCAAAAATTCTCCTATTAGTTTTTTAACAAATCAAATTTAAAACATTATTACAAATGTTTAAGCCATATAGCTGATAAAGAAAATGCTAAATGCTAAGGTATTACGATAATTCCTATCTGATGATTGTTATGTATGGTGAGATCTAAACCTATTAACTGAGGGTATAAACCAATAAAACTAAGGTAAAATTGTATAAACAAATAAGATTAGGATATGAATAATGAAACTTGCCCGTAAGACCTGACTTAAGTGGTACAAAGGTGAGAACTAGAAGGGGCTACGGAAGATCCATATTCAAATTCTAGTAAGAATATGTTACTATACAAAATAAATAGATGTAAAAAAAATGATAACTTAAAATTTTTTCTCCAAGTCAGCAACTTCTCCTCAAATGTTGTCAAGTGTCCCACACGCTTTGGTCTTGCTTCAAATGGTGCCAAGTGGTCTATGCATCTTTGCAGCACTACGTCATGTCTGCTGATGAGTAAAGGTTATATCACCATGGCTAATCACCTTAGTAATTTCCCACTACATGTCGGTCATAACTCCATGTCTTATACCTCAACCTAATAGCTCCACGTGTTTACATGCTCCCTTTCCTTGAGTCTACATGCTTTAGCCAACCAGCTCACTTGTCTTACGTGCATGTTGTCACATGTTGTGTGTCTTGCTAAGTTAACACTTAGCAATAAAGACTCTGACTGTGTGCTACACGGTCTCATGATCATAACCACGACTCATGCATGTAGCCTTGCTCATATGCAACTCATGCAACAAGTTGCCCACACCACCTAACCCACATCCAGTATGTGTTAATCTCCACTCATGGCTCGGTGTCAACACTCCCATGCCTTGCCCAAGCCATTGCAAACTTGAGCGTGTGCTAGCCTTACTGGTGCTTTGCGCTTGTCTCTAGGACAGGCTAAATGTGCTTGGTTTCACTTTAGGAACAAACTTGAACATAAATGAAAAAAAAAACAGAAGAAAGAAAAGGAAATCAATCTTAAAGCTCCACAGCTGCATACTACAATAACAACAAACCCTCCCTTGTACCACGACCATAATCTCGACCCATCTCCGACTCTTTCTCTCTCTATGTTTGCTGGAACCCACACATCACAATCATAACAATTCAAGATATCACCCATAAAACTCAAAGCACAACACCTTCCATCAGCAGCACAATAGAATGGCAGTGGTCACCCCTCTCACTACATATAACATCCACAACACAGGTCCTCATCACGCCGACCACCCACCACCAGTATCAAAGGTAAACCAAAGGAAAAGATGACCATCTCCAGTGAATCAGAGAAGAAAAAAAAGAAATTGATTGTAGTCGTTTCTTTTATTTTAAACCGAGATTCCTCTTTCATAGAAGATCAAAATGGGGCACATAATTATACAAGAGTGGATGCTAATCTCGAAATCAATAAGAGCCTTAAAACAGGTTATCGTAAACAAGCTGTTGAGCAAGAGAGTAGATTCAGAAACAGTATAGCCGCCCTTATCTCTTTTTCTCTTGCTTTATTTTCGCCAGCGAGGGTGATTTTTGCTATTTTTGACCTGAAATCACCCCTCTAAATCTTTTTTCTTTTATTTTCTTAATAAAGTGGCTCTTCCACGAAGATTTATGTTTTATTTTTTGTTTTTTGTATTGTTGTCATTTTATCGACGTTTGATTTGTCATCGTTTATCAATGTTTGGTTTGTCGTTGTTTTATCGACGTTTGGTTTGTCGTCGTTTTATCGACGTGGTACTATTTGTCGTCTTGTTACGGCGTTTTATCTGTGTGGGGGCGATTCAAACAGGCAAGACAAATTTGATCAGTCGAAGATATCAAATTATAATCGTCAGTATGTTGAAGAACTAGAGTTAAAGATATTCTAGTCACTATTTTATCAAATTTATAGGCTTTATGCCGATTTATTATGCTATTAACTTGGATATTGTTTCATCTTGTATGATTTTTAGTTATTTGTATCTTTCGATATATTGCAAGTTTGAACCAATAATAATGTTTTTCCTTTTAAAAAAAAAAAGAGATTAAGAAACGGTATATGAATGAAACAACGTTCAGTCACCGAGAATATACAAACCATGTCCAAGGTCTCCCGATTTAGCTATTCCCCCAAAAAAAAATAGCCTAGTTAGCGACTGAGAGTTGTCTCCTCATGAAACCCTAGCCTCATCTTTTTCTCCCCAAAAGAATTTCACCCCAATCCTAAAATCCAGCCTCCCAAATGCTTCCATGTGTTATCCTATAAATTGATCAAAAGTTCTTAACAATTACCATACAAATAAAATAAAGTAAACACTAATTTGGGGTCTACAACTTTGTTATAATGTAGTAAACTGTCCCTCAATGGGACAAGAACTTAGAACCTGTCCCTGTATGTCCTACCTTTCAAAACTTTGAATGCTCTACTAGGCATGTGGACTAAATTTCTCTAGTAAGCACTTATATAATAAAGCCTAATTGAGAAATGAAAGTAATTATGGTAAGGTAAAGTGGTTTTGCTAAAAACAAAATACCTAAACAAAATATATTTATGCTTATGCTAAAATTTTAAAGCAAAAGACATAGTGTAAAAAAGGTTACTTATTTAAAAGGAAAAAAAAATAGATCCACAATATCAAGTAATAAATATCACTACAACTTCTTTAAAAAAAACACTACAACTATTTGTTTAACCTATTTCTCTTAATCAATTGTGATAAGCATAGAAAATTATACAACTAAAAGCATAAATACATAGGTTAAATGAAAATCTCAATCCTATTCATAATAAAGTTCCTTACTTACTTACCACAAAAGAATATGTCAATTTAGGTTATTTAAATTTTATGTCTAAAATTTAACCTTTAAAGTCATTATTCGTTAGCAATGATCATGTGTGTAAATCTTGTTGGGATTGTGAGTGACCTATGGAATATTACAACAAGCAATATTTGGGTGGCTTTACCAATCCACTGTAAATGTTAGCAATTAGGAGGCAAGGCCAATCCACAAGATAAAACAGCAATTGGGTGGCCATGTCAAACCTTTAAGAAATTAAACAACAGTTGGGTGGATGTACCAATCCACGGAAATGTAAATAAGCAGTTTGGGAGGCTGAGCCAATCCACATAAGAAAAGCAGTAAATAGATGTCAACCTTCAAGAAATCAAAGTATAGATGGATGGCTAAGCCAATCTTTAGATAAGAAGGTAAGATAATAATGACACCCGATATAACATGGTAAAACCCTCAAAATGAGGGAAACCTTTACGGGGCAAATACGAGAAAATGATCTACTATGAGATGGCGAATTATAATTTGTCACACACCGGGATATACTCACAATCCTCTCATTTTATCTACCAAATTACTACTCTCACAATGATCTTATGTCGACCTTAATCAAGTATAGATGGATGGCTAGAAACCAATCTTTAGATAAGAAGGAATAAGATAATAATGACACCCAGAATATAACATGGTAAAACCACCGAAATGAGGAAACCTTTCTAGCAGGGCAAATACGAGAAAATGATCTACTATGAGATGAAACTGGTATAAGATGTCACACACCCAGGATATGCTCACAATCCTCTCATTTTATCTCTCAGTACTCTCTCTGTGAAGTACTATGATTCTTACCTCTCCTCGATGTGATAACCCCGACTGTTTCACACCTATCTTTCAACTCTCTGTGATTAAAAGAATGATCTTTGGAACTCTTTCTAATCTCTTGGAATTCCCATTTGATTATGTTCCTCAAAGCCTATTTATAAGCAAAGGTTTGATCCTTGGATGGATTTCATTGGTAGAAATGTAAACCGATTTCATTGGCCGAAACAACGGCCAATTCTCATCCTGGCTTATGGCATCCTCAGCGCGTTAAGGTGGAAATTCTTCTCCTAAGGAAAAGGTTGTTGTTGCAGCATCCATTAATGGGGCTGGACCCCACCAATCTCCCTCTTCAGACCCATGCAACAAACAAATGGAGGTGGGAGTCTTCTTGACTCCTTAGTAAGAGTTCATGCTCGTGTTCTTGATATATCTGCCAGTTTTTCTTTTGTAATGACCTTTGTCATCATATCAGCAATATTCTCGTCAATGTGGATCTTTCTTAGTTGGAACAGTTGTTCTTCAATTGCCTTCTTGATCCAATGATATCTCAGATCTATGGGTTTCATCCTTGCATGATACATAGTGTTCTTCTTTCAATCCCATCGCTGACTATCGTAATGTACTATGTAGTCTTTATTTTAAATCCGGTTCTTGAAGAAATCGCCGTCCATGCTTTGTCCCCATTTTCCAACCGGTAGCTACTATATACTGCACGTAGTAGATAGTGAAACACATCTTTATAGCTTTGACTTCCATGATATAGCTCCCCTATGAATGTAAATAAGTACAGTGATTTTCACAATCTAGGTCTCGGCCATATCAAAATCTATATAACCTTCAAGAGATGGTTTTGATCCCCTAAAGCTTAAGCATACCCTTGAGGTACCTCTGAGATATCTAAAGATCCATTTCACTGCCTCCTAGTGTGCTTTACTAAGATTTGCTAGGAATCTGCTTACAACTCTAACTGCATAAGATATATCTGGACATGTACACACCATAGCATACATTAGACTTCCAATTACGGATGAATATGGAATGACTAACATTTCGCCTTTTTCTTTCTCCGTAGATGGACAAAGTCTCTTACTCAGCTTGAAATGAATGACCCAAGTGTTGTGGCGCTTTGAATTTTCATGAACCTTTCCAGCATCCATTCAATATTTCTTTCCTGTGACAACCACAATCTGGCTACCTTCTTATCTTGCAGAATCTCCATTCCCAAGATATGCTTTGCACTACCCAAATCCTTCATGTCAAACGTCTTTGACAATTCCATTTTTAGATTTTGGATCATATCGGCATCCTGACCCACAATCAACATATCATCTACATATAACAAGAGTATGATGAATTTATCATCATGGAATCTCCAAACATAAACACAATGATCTGCAAATGTCCTTTTATACTCCTGGCTCATCATGAAAGAGTCAAATTTCTTATACCATTGTCTTGGTGCCTGTTTAAGTCCATATAGACTTTTCTTTAACTTACAGACCATTGTCTCCTTCCCTTTCACTTTGAAGCCTTCTAGTTGCTCCATAAATATCTCTTCATCAAGATCACCATGCGAATCTTAGGTCTTAACATCAAGTTGCTCGATTCGAGATTCATCTTAATTTGCGATCCTAGTATAACTCGAATTGAACACATTTCTAGCAGCGAAAAATTTCATCAAAGTTAATACCTTGCTTTTGACTGAAACCTTTCACCGCTAAGCAGGCCTTGTACTTAATGACTTCTCGTCGTCATTCTTTAACTTAAACACCCATTTACTCTTGAGTGCTTTCTCCCTTTTGGCAGTTCTGTCAAATCGTAGGTATCATTTTTCCATAAGGAACTCATCTCTTCTCACATGGCTTTTATCCAACAGTCTTTATCTTTATGAGACTATATTTCTTAGAAGTTTTCAGGCTCCCCCTCATCAGCAATTAGAATATACTCTGAACTTAGATACCTTATAGATGGTTGACATTCTCTGGTTGTGTCTCCAGCTGAGTCAGCCTTCACAGTGGAGGGATTTGCTCCCCCTGATCAACACCTCCCATATCACTATCATAGCACTTTCTTCTCCTCGATGGCGGTTCTTGAGTTCCATCCACAGTTTACAATTCAAACATCTACTTCATTAGTGGCACTTTACGATGAAGTTTGTTCAAATGTCAGATACACCAATGCCTTCATATAAGAGTTTTGCACCCCTCACATTTTCTCATATCTTGATAGTTTAGTGTTCATGAAACCACTGACGTCTACACTTATACATTGTCTTTTGCTTCTGAATCCACGCTTTGTAGTTGAACTCCTTATCTCCATATCGATGAAAGATGCACAAGGTAGCTTTATCATCAAACTTAAACCTTTCTTGGTACACACATAGATGCTTGCATCCAAACACCTTCAAGTAAGAGTATGGAACATCTTTTTCTATCCAAACTCTTTGAAGAATATTAAAGGCTAAAGGAATTGATGTCGATCTATTGATCAGGTAGATTGTAGTGTTAATAGCTTCACCCTAAAATGACATAGGAAGTTTAGCCAATTTTAACATGCAGGACTTTTCTGTGGTAGATTCATCCTCTCTCTGACACCGTTTATCTTTGTGGTATACGAGGCAGATCTTCTGAGTGCTAATTCCATGCTTGGAGCAAAAGAAAGATTCTTTGACTCCACAGGAGATGTATTCTCCACCATTGTCGAGTTTGAAGTTGCTTGAGAGGATTTCGAATCTCTCTTTCCATCATAGCATGGAATTTCTGAAAATCTTGGAATACATGACCTTTATTGCTGCAGTATACCCATGTCTTTAAGTGAGCTTTGTCAATGAAAACAACGAGGTATTTGTTACCACCTGAATCTACCTCCATGGGTCCGCAAACATCTGACTAAACTAATTCCAATGTCTCTAGTTTTCGAGTGGAGTTTTTTTGGAATGATACTTTATGTTGCTTTCCAAATAAGCAATAGTCACAAGGGTTTGATGATTTGTCTTTGGCCATAGGAATGAGGAACTATTTGCTTAGTTGTAACCCCGCTTCGCTCATATGTGTTGGCGGCATTTTTAATCTGGAAAGTATCATCATCTTGCATTTAGTTGTCTCACTTTGCAACTTCACTTGTGTCTTGTCTGACGAACAACATAATCGCCTCGTGCCACCTGTAGACCCTCAATTTGCCCCCTCCCAACCTTGCATTTATCCTGGGCGTCACTCGCTACATCGTTCTCATATAACCATTAGGGCCCTTTTAGGTTTAATTACGTCTACGAGCCTCGGGTAGGCTTGTATGTGTAGTCCATTGAGTGAGTATGTAGTTCACTTTAGAGGTATCATCATGGCTTATTTTTTTAGTTATTGGCATCGTGCTATGGAAACAGTGGGGCCCCCTCGAGGTTTAGCTCGATCAAAGTTTATTAAGTATGTCAAATTCGAACACTTGAGCTTGTTTCGATCATATCTCCATATCCGAATAAATTGTTCACTGTTTGTTTTGTTTAATTCCTTATTTGCCAAGGAGGTTTTTGTTAAAATTTCATAATTTTTGTCAACTGTTTGACTAATCGGTTTGACTGGTTCATCATGGCAATACGTATACAACACTGTTTTTTGGGTGATTTTGGTGAGCACTCCTCCTTGTTTCGATCATATCTCCCTCATCCGGACTAACTGGAGATGGTGCACCGTTTTTTGTTGGTCTCCTTATTCTTCAGGAAACATTATATCAAAGTTTCTTAATTTTCCTCAACTGGATGGACTGGTTGTAACTGGTTCAACCGGTTAGTCGGGCTAGCAGTAACGGAGCGCTGTTTTTGTGATTTTGGAGCCGTCGTATATAGGTGGGCCATAAGCTCAAGCTCGACCATGGGCGTATTAATGGGTCCATTTGCAGGCCTTGGATTAAGTTACATACAGCCACCATGAATCCGTAATGGATACTTGGTGAGTGAAGCAAACCGAAATCTTAAGAGATTCAGCTTGCATGGGAAATAAGGAGAGGAGTTAATGGGGAAGCTGTTTCCGAGACTGAGTGGGGGCCCTTTCCAAAGCTTGAAGGTGGAAAACACCAGGTAGGTTCAGATGCTGAGGTGAGAATCAGTATAAAAGGGGAGAAAGATTAAAGTGGAAGGGATCTTGGAAGGACATTTTTCGGGTTTCAGCCTTGCGTTCTTTGATTCGACAAATGCTTAGCTTGGTTTCTTTTCTGCGCTTTGTGGAAGGGTAGATATATACCCTGGCTCTATATTCTTTAATAGACATTCTGATCAAATTTGAGGGTTTCTCATAACCGTTTGAGCCGATTTCACAACTCATACGTGAAAGTCGGTTCCAACAGTTTCTGCTGGGCAGTTTGGGTGGTTGGTTTATTTTGGTTGGTTCTCCTCATCCGAGCTGAGAATCAGTCACCGCTTATCTTGTTAGATTCCTGACTCTTTTATGGAGTTTGTGACAAATTTTGAGAGCCTCTCAATGGTATGGACTGGTTGGGAAACCAGATTAGTCGGTTCATTAGGTTAGGTTTGCGGAATGGCAGTTTAGAGGAGTTTGGTTTGACTTTGGTTGGTTCTCACTCATCCAGGCAGAATCAATCACCGTTTATCTTGTTAGATTCCTGACTCTTTTAGGAAGTTTTGACAAATTTTGAGCCTCTCTCAATGAGATGGACTGGTTTGAAAACAGATCAGTCAGTTCGTTGAGTTCGTTTGCAGGAACGGCAGTTCGGGTAGTTTTCTTTGTTTTGGTTGGTTCTCACTCATCCGAGCTGAGAATCGGTCGCCCGTTGCTCAGATTCCTGACTGTTTTTAGGAGGGTTCTGAAAAATTTGAGAGCCTCTCGAAACCGGCTGAACGGATTTGGGAAACCAGTTAATCGGTTCACTGGTCAGTTCGCTGAAACAGTATTTGGTCTTTAGGCGCTGTTTGTGTCGGTTCTCAGTCATTGGAGTTGGTTTATACTTGGTTTGTTTTTTGGATTTATTACTCCTTGAGGAAAGGTCTGACAAATTTTAGAGCCTCTCTCAACCGTCTGAACGCTGGTTGAGAACCAGATTAACCAGTTCATTGAATTCAGTTTGCTGGAATGGTAGTTTGGTAGTTTAGCCGTTTGTGTTGGTTCTTGGTCGTCGAATTAGATTGTACTCCGTTTATCTTTGAATTCCTGACTTTCTAGGAAGGTTCTGAAAGTTTGAAATCTTTTCTCAACCATCTGGACTGGTTGGGAAACAGAGCCAACGGTTCATTAGGGTTAGGTTTTCGGGCGCGGTTGGAGTACTTTGCTTTGTTTGTATTGGTTTGGTCATTCGAGTTAGGTGCACTCGATCTATTTTATTAGATTCCTGAGTCTGTGAAGGATGTTTTGACAAAGTTTCAGAATTTTTCCCAATTGTTTGGATTTGTTGAAACCGATTCAACCGGTTGTGCAAGACAGCTCATGGGCAGCCCCATATTTTAGCATGTTTCAGTCCCGAATCTATTATGGTGTGGTCTTAGTTGCCCCAAGGAATCTGCAGGCTGACTTTAGGGTCTAAGTTCAGTTTTGGCTTGAACAAAGTGAGGTAGTGGGCAATGTGGGATTTTTAAGTATGGTTTGGTTTGTGGGATTTTAAAGGGAATATGTGCTAAAGTAAGCAAACCACTTACCTCCTTTCAGCCTGCTTCCTTTCTTTTGGGTATGGGATCCAATATTTGATTTTAAATGCAAGATATTGATGTATTACACCCTACCTATTCCTGTTGTGCATGGCTAGGGACCTCGGGTACATGCTTAGGCGTTGGTATTTGTATTCATATGCGTACATGGTGTTTGGATTTTGACATTTGTGATGCATTTGGGGTTTTCTTATTATCTTATCGGCGCTTGGCTGAGGACCACGGGTATGTGCTTTAATGTGGGGTAATGAATTTCATAGATGCCTTATGTTTGGGTGTCATGCATGCTTTGCTATGTTTTGCTAACCTTTGATGCTTCGTGGCGGGGACCACAGTCTGTATTTACCCCTTTGGTTGAGTGTTTTTTAAGCATGCTAGATACCAGATAGGTTGTTCTGATCCAAGTTGTATGTTTAGCCCTAGGAGACTATCGATCTGTGACCCATATGCTCTTATGCAATTCACTAGTAGGGAATAGGAGTTAGGGCCTAGAGTGCTACCTCATATGAGGTACCTTCCCAGATGGAGTAATCGACCCCGGACCAAATCTAGTTTTTGCGAATAGCTTTTTCCACTTATTTGGAGTCATTGGGGTTTTGTTCTTACTTGGTTTCCCCTTTATAAAATAACAACAAAAGTAGTGGCGACTCAAGAAAAGCTTGTCCTCCCTCGAGGGCCAGTTTTCTAAATTCGAAAATCAATCCACATTTTTTTCCTTCCATTTAAAAGTGAGTCGCGTCGGCCTGTGGATCGGGTAATGGTCCACACCACCACCAATGATCCCTTGGTGAGCTTCCAATTTCCACTATTGATAAAGTGGTTATATACATCCTTGTCTAGAATATGCACAGAAATTAGGTTTAGAAGCAAGTCTGGAATGTGTCTCACATCTTTCAACGTTAATGTGCACCCCATACTTGTTTGTATGCAGATGTCATCAATCCCCGTGATCTAGGAAACACTTTTATTTCCCATCTTCACCTTGCCAAAGTCTCCTGCTTTGTATGTTGAGAAATATTCCCTTTTAGAGACGCAATGGTATGATGCTACCGAGTCCACTACCCACTCGACATCTTGTTCTGCTACATGACAACGATCTTCTTGATTGCAAAGTAAGGTCACCTCATTGTCACTGGTACTTGTTGTAGCGACAGTATTTTTGTCGTCTTCCTACTTCTAGCTCTTGTCTCCTCCTTGCTTAAGGATCTTTCCAATTCCTTTTCCTTGGCCTATTTTATACAATGATAACACTTTATTTTCCCTCTAAACTTGGATCTATCTCTTGACTTATTATGCCCAAATGGTCCTCTGCTTTTGCTTCGATCCTTGTTCTCCGTGACAAGGGCATGTGTATCATTGCCCAAAAAGTCCTTCCTTCAAATATCTTCATTGAATAGTCTATTTCTGACCATAGCCAATGTAACTTTTCCTTCTGGGGCTGAATTTCCCAGAGACACCACCAAAGTGTTCCAACTGTTTGGTAATGAGCCAAGTAGTAAGCATGCTCAATTCTCATCATCAAGAGAGAGACTTGCAACTGAAAACTACGTGATCATTCCTTCGAAATCATTCCAATGTTCAGCAATTGATTGGCCTTCCCTGAGTTTCAAATTCATTAGCTTCCACATCAAGAAAATCTTTGCTTGTGCGTTCTTTGTCTCATACATGTTTTCCAAGTTCTTCCAAAAAGTGTGTGGATCTGTCTCTTTGGCAACATGGTTGTAGAGACTGATGTCCACCCATTGGTGAATGGCACCCGATGTGTTCTTCTTGACTTCTTCCAATCGGCTATCGACTATGTCATAACTTGACATTATCTCCTCGATAAAGATCATAAATCCCTTCTGATTGAGGAGATCATATATGGACTTGCATAATGAATAATTTGTTGTTCAATTTAATCATGGGAACCGAATAACTTTCAGCCATGATTCCAGCCAAACTCGAACCACGCTCTAATACCAGTTGTTAGGATTGTGAGTGACCTGTGGAATATTATAACAAGTAATTTTGGGTGGTTTTGCCAATTCACTGTAAATGTTAGCAATTGAGAGGCAAAGCCAATTCACAGGATAAAACAGAAATTAGGTGGCAATGGCAAACCGTCAAGAAATTAAACAACGATTGGGTGACTATGTCAATCCACGGAAATGTAAATAAGCAGTTTGGGAGGATGAGCCAATCCACATAATAAAAGCAGTAAATGGATGGCTATGCCAACCTTCTGAAAATGAAAGTGTAGATGAATGGCTAAGCCAATCTTCATATAATAAGAAGGTAATATAATAATGACACCCGATATGACGTGATAAAACCCTCAAAATGAGGGAAACCTCTAAGGGGCAAATCAAAGAAAATAATCCACTATGAGAAGAAACTGGTACAAGATGTCAGACACCCAGGATATGCTCACAATCCTCGTTTTATCTCTCAATACTCTCTCTGTGAAGTACTATGTTTCTTGCTACTCTCCCTAGTGTGATAACCTCGACTGTTTCACACCTATCCTTTCAACTCTCTGTGATTGAAAGAATGATCTCTAGAACTCTTTCTAATATCTTGGAATTCTCATTTGATTATGTTTCCCGAAGCCTATTTATAGGCAAAGGTTTGATCCTTGGATGGATTTCATTGGTTGAAATGGAAACCAATTTCATTGGCCGAAACAACGGCCAATTCTCATCCACAAAACATGGCATCCTCGATGTAACGTCGAGGTGGAGGTGTTGCCCTATTCTCTCCTAAGGAAGGTTGTTGTTGCGACGACCGTGTGAAATTTGGAGCCCACCAAATCTTATGTCTAAGCTTTAACCTTTAAAATCACTATTCTTTACCACTAATGATTTTAAGTCCTAGAATAATAGGGTGTGTGTAGATTTTATGTCTAAGCTTTAACATTTAAAGTCACTATTCTTTACCACTAATGATTTTAAGTTCTAGAGTAATGATGTGTGTGGGGGGTGTTAGTGGGTGTGTTTGTCGAAGTAGGAATCAAATTTTGATTTTTAAGTCCTATGACGATGCAAAAAATAGTAGCATAAATACTTCAACACACAATATTGATCGATCTCTAACTATTATAAAGCGATATCTTATGAAGTAGATCTAGTATGTAATATTGAAGTTGTTTCTTTAAGCATGAATGAAGTTGGAAAATAAAACAAGTTAATACTAGTGTGATTAATCTTCAAGTTTAAGTTCTCTCAACTTATTCCCTTCAAGCCTTTTCCTCAGAAGTAAGGAGGGTGATTTTTTGCCATAAAGTGGTTTTCAATTTATTTTGTTTTTAGTGTTTTCATCGTCATCTTATTACGGCGTGTGTTGTGTTTTCATCGTCGTCTGATGCGGCATGTTGTTTTGTGTTGGCTTTGGTCGACCTCTGGTATTAGTGTGTTGGTATTAGTGTTTTGGGCGATTCAGACAGTAAAACATATTTGATCTAACAAAAACATCAATTCAAATCAGGTTGTTTGTATCTTAAAGCGGAATCTTATGAGAGATCTAGTCATGTAAAATTTTCAAATATACAAGCTTTAGCTACAGGAGTCATTATATTAGAGATATTAACCACAGATGTTTGAGCCATCCTTTAGTGTTTTTTAGCGAAGATTTGATTAAATGTGTTATCAGCTCCCGGATATATTACTAATTTAAATCAATAACATTTCTATTTCAAAAAAAAAAAAACTCTTCAACCTTAAGAAAAGTTTAAAATCAAAGTTTAAAATTTCAATCACCAGTTTTAAGGGAGAAAACAAAAGAAGCAAAAAAAAGAACGAAAAGGAAGAAATGCTTTAATTGCACCCTTAGATGTTTTTCCAAAATAAGGAAGTGTTTTTCCCTAAGTGAAGCGAAAAACCGGAGTTAGTAATTTCAATGAACATTAATCTTAGTAAAATGTGAACTGTCAAACCGAGTTAGTAATGAATCTAGTAATAGAAAAAAATTATATACATAATAGTGAGCAAACAAAAAATTGGGTAAAACAACATCTAAGTAGTAAAAAATATGATGCATATTATGTTAAAGAAAAGAAAAAAAAAATTTATTGCCAATTTATCTTGTAGAATTTTTAAGGATGATTCGCAAGTTTTTCGAAAATAGCCTCAAAGCGCATAAATGAATAATTTTTGCCGACCTTACACTCAACTATTTAGGTAAAAGTAAAGTTTACAAAAAAAAAAAAAACTTAGATGTTTAAGTTATATTTTTAAAATAACTATACATTTAATATTATTTTCAGATATTATAAAAAAAAAATTGCTTCATCAATTTGATGGATGTTTTTATGGTGTTTAGACTCGATATTATTCTGTTGGATCTGTTACGTCAAACCCTAATTGTAACGCCCCATCCCGATAGGGTGTACAGTATGGGTAACTGTAGGGTTGCATATGTGCACTAAGGGCTTCCTTAATTATTTTAGTGTCATAATAGAATTTTTGAAAGTTGTTTTTAAAGGTGAAATTATAAAGTTTTGAAGAATTGTAGCTTTACGAATTAAGAAGAAATAAAAGGGTGAAAGTACAAATTATGGAGTACAAAGGATAATAATAATAATAAATTGCAGGGAATGGTTGGGGAAGCTAGAAATTCTCTAGATCTCGAATGACAAAGCAGGACTTTCTTGTGCAGATTAGAATTGTCTGAAATCTTAGTGACCCACGAAGAAAAAATTCAGTTTGAATTAGAGACAATGGAATATTTTACGATTTTACGCATGATAGTCTGAGGACTTCGAGGGGATGGATTTTGCAATCTCGAGTCGAAAAGTGACTTATTTAAGTTCATTAACAATAAGTGACCGAAAAGAAATAAAAATTTTCGAGGGGAATAAAAATGGACTAGAAATGAGGCAGCCAAAAATCGTTTATCCAAAATAATAATTAAAGAAAAGAAAAAGAAAAATGATGAAATTTGAGACGGACATAAGGGCGTCAGAGCGAATGGCGTGAGAGGTGAGGCGATTTTTATTTTTATTTTCTTCTTTTCTGTTTTGCTTTTCTCTTATTTATGATCGGGCCGTAGATTTTGTGGGAGCGAAACGAGATTGGTCTGCAGCGACCAGAGAATACGCGTGAGGCGCAAAACCTTAACATTCGTCACACTTCAGAGGTAGGAAATTTTCCCTATTTGTGTTATTTAAGACCTAAATGCTATGTAATGGCTTGAAATTTTCTTAGAGACAGTGAAGGTCGTGACTTTGAATCCCAGAATTTTTGGGCGAGTTTAGGGATTTTTAGGAATTTTCGGGACCTGTTGAGACCGGTTCGGTGAATTTGGGGCTAATTTTAGACGGTTCGGTTGAAATTCAGGTTGTAGCGACGATTACGATAGAATTTTAAATGTTTCGGGTGTTTTTAGACTCTATGGAAAGTCCATTACAGGTCAAAGTTGGCTAAACGAGATAGTTTTATGGGGCATTTAATGTGTAGGGACATTTTGGTCAATTTTACATCCCATATTATCGATGTCCTTATCGAATGGGACTAGCATGTAAAGTTTTGTTAGAATCGAAGTTCATTCGATATAGTTGCTAAGCCACAGCTGTATGTTTATGGTTAAAACGTTGAGGCGGGGCATTTTCGTACTGTATGGATTGTGTAGGCGATTTGAGCATCGGAGTGAGAATCTAGGTGCTTGACAAGATTTGAAAGAAATTGGTGAGAAAAGGTGAGTACTCAAATCGTTTTAGAAAGCGAAAGTGTTTAAATTACAAGTTTGTAAAGTGCTTTGAAAATACAATGTAATGAGTAAAGCATTTTACCTCCCACTTGTTATACTTCGTGAAAAAGTTCGATTTCGATGTTTAAAAGCAGTTTGGCACGGTTTAGCAAAACCCCTAAATAGCCTGACTCGGTTTCGAGTCGGATGTATTTCGGATTATTGCATAAGCGAGGTTATGGGATATTATGACTAACTATATTGCACAGTCGGCAATTGGGGTTAGATACAGTATATATTTATATAGTGAAATTAAGCCCTACGCATATTCGGGGTATATAGTTAAGCCCAGCCGACTTAGTACATGGCGATGGTGTTGGTTCAGAGGTTCCATCAAGACATTTGGATTAGAGGTTCCATGATGTTTATAGAGATCTCGTCGTGTTCACGGTTCATATTAGGTGAGGTGGTGTTCGGGTTCACTCTGGAGTGCCGGAGTTACGGGTTCGGTGGCATCACGTCTAGGGTATTTAAATGGGCCACAATGGATTCAGTACTTGATTTCCGGTATAGCACTTTCGGATATTAACCACCAACCCCGAAGCAGTTTTCAACGGCGAAATAGTTTCGAACGGGTTTGTGTGAAATAGTTTGAGCAATTTTCAGAAGCAAAAATAGTTTTTGGCCACGGTTTTGAAGTGTTTCATAGCAAAAACTTCAGTTTCTCATAAGCAGTTTACAATCATTTCTATCTGATTTTCATATTAGGAGGTACATACGAGACATCAACATTTAGAACTTATAGTACTCAGGCTGTTTGGCTCCACCGGAGTTTCGGTTTTAAATAATGTTTTAGTCTTAGTCTTGAAGCCAGAAGGAACCTTTCCGGATCCTTAGTCCTAGGCAATTTGTGTTGTGATTATATAAGATAAGGTGTAAATTAAAAGTAGTAAAAGTTAAAATGTGACATTTTGTATATGTAAATATCTTTTGTAAAATATGCATGCATGGTTTTGAGAAAAACAGGTTGCGATGAAATTATGTTGGATTGATTATTATCTTATATTTTGATGAGGACCAGAGGTCCTTTTATGATTGTATTTGGATTGGAAAATACTGGGGAGGTATTTTTATATACAGTGATTTTTGTATTTTCGGCTTGACCACCATGCGCCATTATGTCAGCCGGATTTTCGTTAAATCTAAAGGTGTGATTTGATAGAAAAGTGAAAATTTTTATAACCCACGTTTTCCAAAGACACGCTGTGTTAGCTTTAACTACTTAAATTTCATGGTAACTTGTCAGTCGAGCGAGCTTAGCTGAGAGGTTACTATAGAGTTGCCGGTATATTTCCTATCACTAGGAAGAGGGTCTGTCAAGTTGGTATCAGAGCAATTTTAGGCGATAGTTCGCCTGTTTTACGCGCGTTTTCCACAGAATTGTTTTTATAATGCTTTTCCTATTGTAACCTATATTGTTTTGCTAAATCCTTGCATGCATCAAATATTGTAAAGTGTCACTGAATATTTTAATCTTGAAATTCACAGCATTATGTCTGGACGAGGTCATAAAGGTCGATCTAGGACTTCCGTACCGGAGGCACCACTAGAGAGAAATGTCGAGCACACCCTTAGATCGAAAGATGCCTCAATGAATCAAAAATTCGCCAGAACCATCGAGGTCAGACCTAAGAGCCAGACTACAGCGATGGATCAAGTTATACATATTGTTACAGCAGCTACCCATCGAGCACGGGAGCCTCCAGAAGAGTAGAGGGGCATGATAGAACGCGCTCTAAAATTAGGGGCTAAAACTTATGATGGTACTCACTCCGCAGGCAACAGAGACTTATGGTTAGGATAGGATTAGTGAAATTTATACGTTGATGGGGTGTTCGGGGATGAGCAGAAGTCCCTCTTTTCAAGGTTCTTGATGCAGGTGCCGTGGCCAAGGACCGTAGGAGGCCATTATGAGACACCTGCCAGAGTGTCACTTGGGACTAGTTCCGACAGCATTTACGCATTTTATTTTACCTAATGTGAGCTATCAGATGCAAAATAGAAGAATTCTTCAAGTTAGAGCAATGATCTCAAAGGACAAAATATGAGCAAAGGTTTTTTAATCCGTGGAATTGGTGCCTATGATACAGAAAATGAGGAACATAAGTGTAACCGATTCATGGCCTGGCTTGAACGCCGACCAAGTTCATTTGCCTCAGGGCATCTCAAAATAACTTCGAGAGTCGGTCGAGGTCGCACTAAAGGTAGAAATGACAGCCAGCTCGAACTCAGGCAGCCGACAAGAAGAGAGGTGCTCGCACTAGTCGCCCGTGCACCTCAATCTAGTAGAGAAAGGAAAGAAGTGGGACCGGCTGTGAGGCTCGGGATCGAGGAGCAAGATCTAAACAGAGATCCGCTCGATCACCGCAGCCCTGTGAGGTGGTGCAGCAAACATCTTCGGGTCATCTTTCCATTGTGCCCACATGCCGCAGGAGGTATCTCAGAGTACGTAATGAACATGACAGATGTTTCCATTGTGGGCAGAAGGTCACTTTATCCCAGAGACTGTCCACAAGCAGAATGGTAGAGACTCCGAGGTAGGTACAAAGGAAGATCTACTCCTGTGCACTACTGATCCCAAACAGTCGGTAGGGGTGGTTTAGGCAGAGGTGGCGCATAAAGACCCGGTAGAGGTCGTGTAGGGGTGCAAGAGGCAAGGCAAGAACTGAGCAGGCCGGGAGACAGAGTGTACCTGCACTGTGCTCTGGGTATTTACAATACACAAATAGAGGCGATGCATCACCGCACGTGATTACTCGGTATGATTTCACTTGGCTATCATGATGTATATGCATTAGTACCTGTGAGCCACTCATTCATTTATTTCAAGATCTATCTGACCGAGAGGCACCAGATAGAGTCCCAAATTTCATAGATGGTCGTATGGTTTCCGCATCTACTGGGGATACTATGATATCCGAAAGGATAGCCTGTGTAGTGATTACATCCGCATTAAGTGATTTTCCAAATAGACTCGAGCAGTGTTAGGTATCCATGATTTCGATATAGTCTTGGGTATGGATTGGTTATCCAAGCATAAAGCCACCTTAGATTTCTATAAGAAAGAAGTAAGATTGGTTCGACTAGAGGAACCAAGGCGTGATATTTCGGGGAATCAAAAGAGAGATTGCCCCTAGTCTCATTAATGCTACGACCGCCAAATGCTTCTCGAAAGGTCACAGGTTATTTGGCATTTGTGGTGGATAGGAGACAAGAGGGACATACCGGAAGACATCCCATAGTCAAAGAGAGTTTCTAGATGTCTTTCCAGATGATATTTCAGGTTTACCCTGTATAGAGCAATTGAGCCTCGTTATTGAACTCGGGGTTCCAAGGACTGAGCCAATATCCATTCCTCCATACGTAATGGCGTCACAGAGTTGGAAAGAATTGAAGGCACACTGAGGAATTGCTACAAGGGCTTCATCCGACCTAGTACCTCACCGTGGGGAGCTCCAGTTCCTTTGTAAAGAAGAAAGATGGAAGCTTACGGTTGTGTATAGACTATAGACAACTAAATTCCAAGCAACAATACGCAACCAGTATCCGCTTCCTCGTATAGATGAGCTATTTGACCAATTACATAGATCTCGGTATATTCTAAGATTGACCTAAGGTCAGGGCTACCATCGCCTGAGGGGTCCGATAGAATGATGTTTCTAAGACTCCAGCCTTCAGAAGAGATACTGGCCACTAATAGCTCTTAGTGATGCCATTCGATTGACTAATGCCCCAAATGCATTCGCGGATTTGATGAACAAGGCCTGGTCTCAGATTTAGATACAAGGTTTGTGATCAGATTCATTGATGACATTCTAGTATCAAATTCAGAGGAACATGCGCAGCATCTTCTACGTGATTGGCAGATTCTTAAAGAGCCGGCTTATACGCTGCTTAGTAAGTGCCGCTTGGCTTGACAGTAAATTTTGGTCATGTCATTTCAAGCAGAAGGTATTAGTGTGGATCCTCTAATATCAGTTGGCAGGAACTGGAAGCCGCCTACCTAATGTTTCGAAGTTCTCATAGCTTCTTTGATTGGCAGGTTATTACAGAAATTTGTTGAGGGATTTTCAAAGATAGCAACCTTAATAACCAATCTATTGAAAAGGATCATAAATTGAAAAGTCGATACCCGCAAGATAGTTTTGAGGAGCCGAGGCGTAGATTAACGACAACTCAGAATAGTACCTACTCGCCAGAAAGGACGGTTAAGTGTGGTATACAATGATGTCGAGAAAAGGTTAGGTGTGTTTTGATGCAGATGTAGAGTGATAGCTTATGCTTCCCGCTGGCTAAAGAAGCACGAAAGCGTAACTACCCACCTATGATTTAGAACCAGAAGCAATGGTTTTTGCTTTAAAGATCTCGGGAGGCACATTCATACGCTGTTCCCTCGTCGATGTTCATCGATCATGAGAGCTCCGTAGATATCTTCACTGTAAAGAGCTAAACTTAAGGCAGCCACGGTTGGAGTTGATTAAGGATTATGATTGCACGACAGTACCATCCGGGAAGGTCAATGTAGTGGCCGATGCTTGCTTCCAAACCTGAGGGTTCCTATGTTTATCCTGGGCAGACAAAGACATTCCATCATGGATAGAGTCGAGATCTTTAGGAGTTCGCTGAGGTAGTCGATGTGGACACTGCTGGCATCATTTTATGTTCGCCCTTCTCAGTGGATCATCAAGGAAGGTCATAGCGGTGCTTGCAGATGATTAAGTCGTAGGGCGGGAGATTGATGGTGGTAGGAAACCAGAGTTCCGTGATCGTAGACGATGGCGAATAGTTAGAGGGAGTCGAATGTGTGTACCAAATAGGTGAACTAAAAAGGGAAATCATGGAAGAGGTTCACTCTTCAAAGATACCCACGACCCCGGTAAAGACTAAGATGTATCATACCGAGGAGCATTATCGGGTGGAAGGGCATGAAAAAGGAAATTACAGATTTCGTATCCAAATGCCTAACATGTCCGCAAGTAAAGGCAGAGCACCGTATCTCGCAGAAAGATACAATTCCTTCCGATTCCCCAGATCAAGGGGATAAGATTACTATGGATTTGTTATCTAAGCCAGAACTCGTAGACAACACGATGCCACATGGGTGATAGTGATAGACTAACGAAATCCGCATTTTCCCGCTAGCAATGCATGACCCATTGGACAAGTTGGCCCAATTATATATGGAGGAGATAGTTAGGATTACATGGTGTTCCTATATCGATAGTCCTGCACAGCTGCCATGAGAGAAGCTTTGGGCAGCAGCACAAATTTAAGACCTGAACCCGTATTCACATCCGGATTTCTGTCCGCCATAGATGCCATGGGGACTCGATTGCACTTTAGCACAACTTTTCCATCCTCGTGACCGATGGTCGGCCGAGAGAACTATTCGTATTGTGAGGACATGCTTAGAGCATGCGTGACAGAGTTTAAGGGAAGCTAGAATACGCATTTATCTCTGATGGAGTTCGGCCACAACACGCTTATCAATCCTCAAAGATATAGGCATGGCTCCATTTGAAGAATTGTATGGCCGGAAGTGTCGTACTCCCGTATGCTGGGATGAAGTAGGAGAGAGGAGACTGATAAGCCCAAAGTTAGTACATATTACCTTAGATAAGATCCAGATTGTCCGAGACAGACTCAAAATAGCTAGGGACAGGCGGAAAAGTTATGCGGACAAACGCCAGTAGGATCTACGCTTGTTGTGAGCGACAGTCTTCTCTCAAAGTTTCCCTTGGAAAGGTGTCCTCATTTGGGAAGACGCGTAAAGCCGAGGCCCGCACACATAGGGCCATGAGGATTATTGCCGTAGTGGGACCAAGAGGGCATATAAATTAGACCTTCCTCCGCAGTCGTTTGCTGTCTATAATGTGTTTCATGTATCCATGTCTGGGCAACACATTCCGTGATCCCTCCCATGTACTCGTGAGATCACCAAGAGGAACTGTGCTGGACACTGACCTATATGAGCGCCTAATGCAGATAGTAGACGCAGAGAGTGCATTTTGCTGAATAAGGTCATTCCGTTAGGTCAAAGTTTTATTGGGAATTAAGGGATTAAAGAGGCTATATGGGAGTCAGAGGCTCAGATGCGCAATCAATATCCTCAATTGTTTTCAGATTATAGTATCCTCTTTATATTAGTTTTGTTCATTTCGAGGACGAAATGTTATAAAGGAGGGAGGATTTGTAACGCCATCCGATGTGGTGTACCTGCATGTGTAACCCGTAGGTCGACATGTGCAACCACAAGGGCTTCCTTTAATTATATTTTAGTGCCATAATAGAATTTTTGAAAGTTGGTTTTTAAAGGTGAAATTATAAAGTTTTTTAAAGAATTGTGGCACTTTGCAATTAAGAAAGTGAAAGGTGAAAGTACAAATTATGGAATTTCAAAGGATAATAATAATAAATTACTATAATGGTTCAGTGGAAGTCGTGAAAATTCTTTCTAGATTCGATGACGAAACGGATCGCGCCAAGCAATTGCCTCACATCTAGTGACCTTAAAATTCATGAATTCCGAGATACCAAAATATTTTACGATTTTCTCGGATGATAAGTCACTGAAGCAGGGATGAGATTTTTACAAAATCTCTAAGTCGAAGCGGTCGATTTAAGTTCATTAACAATAAAGTGAACTGAAAAGAAATAAAAATTTTCGAGGTAAAATGGACCCAAATGAGGCAATAAAAATCGTTTATCCAAATAATAATTAAAGAAAAAGAAAAAAAAAAAAAATAAAAAAAAGATAAATTGACTCATAAGATCCGGCTGCATAGAGCGTGAGAGGTGAGAGCGATTTTATTTTTATTTTCTTCTCTCGCTTTCTCTTTCTCAGACGCATGTAAATCGAACCGTAGATTTTATCGTATGCATGCTGGTCTACGCGGACGAGCTACGCGTAGTACCAAAGCTTAGCATTTCGTCACACTTCAAGAGGTAGGAAATTTTCCTATTTGTGTTATTTCGGTTTCAAATGCTATGTGGATGGCTTGAAATTTTCTTAGAGACTGCGGAAAGGTCAGAACTTCAAATTCCCAAAATTTTGAACCGAGTTTAGGAATTTTAGGAATTTTTCGACTATGTTCAACAGCTCAGTCGAATTTCGTGACTGCTGCATAGCTCTCGATTGAGCTCTCAGGATTGTAGCTTCCACAGTCTCACATAATTTTCAGAAATGTTTCCGGGTGTTTTTAGACTCTATGGAAGGTCCCTTTAGTCAAAATTTGGCTAAAACAGATAGTTTTTATGGGGCATTTAATGTGTAGGGACATTTTGGTCAATTTTACATCATATTATCGATGTCCTTATCGAATGGGACTAGACGTAAAGTTTTGTTAGAATCGAAGTTCATTCGATATAGTCGCTTTGAAAGCCATGTGTATGTTTTATGGTTAAAACGTTGAACTGAGGGCATTTTGCATTTTTGTATTTTGGATTGTGTAGGGCGACGGAGCATCCGACGAGAATCTAGAGTGCTTGACAAGATTTGAAAGAAATTAGTCGAGAAAAAGGTGAGTACTCAAAATCGTTTTCGAAAACGAGAGTGTTTAAATTACAAGTTTGTAAAGTGCTTTGAAAATACAATGTAATGAGTAAAGCATTTTTTTTACCTCCCACTTGTTATACCTGCTAAAAGTTCGATTTCAAAAGATTTAAGAAACAAGCTGGCCTGGCTTAGCAAAAACCCCTGCATGGCATGCCGCCCGGTCGATGTATTTCGGATTGTGCATGGCAAGGTTATGGGATATTATGACTAACTATATTGCCTGGTCGGCAATTGGGGATTAGATCTAGTATATATTTATATAGTGAGTCGCCCTCTGCATATTCGGGGTATATAGTTAGCGCGCTGACTTAGTACATGGCGATGAGGTGTTGGTTCCGAGGTTCCATCACCGGGCATTTTGGTTCCGAGGTTCCATGATGTTTATAGAGATCCCGCTGTGTTCACCGGACCATATTAGACGGGTAGTGTTCCGAGGTTCACTACCGATGCTAGGGTTTCGGTGTGTTCCGTGGCATCACGCCTAGGTATTTCAAATGGGCCACAAGTAGTTGGTGTACTCTGATTTCCAAGATAGCACTTTCGTATATTAAACTACCATCGAAACAAGCCAACAAACAGTAAATAGTTTTTCATCAGCTGTAAGGTAGTCAGTTTTCAAGACGCTTTGTAAATGGTTTTCTAGCAAAACTCGCTCTCATAAACGCTTACAACCATTTCGTACGTATTTTCATATCGAGTACATACAGCAGACATCAACATTTAGAACTTATAGTACTCACCGAGCCCGTTTGGCTCACAGTTTTCGATTTTTAAATAATGTTTCAGGTGCAGGTGCTGAAGCCGAAAGACCTTTCCAAGATCCTTAGTCCTAGACGTTGTGTTGTGATTATATATAAGATAAGATGTAAAGTAAAAGTAGTAAAAGTTAAAATGTGACATTTTGTATATGTAAAATATGCATGCATGGTTTTGAGAAAAACAGGTTGCGATGAAATTATGTTGGATTGATTCTTATCTTATATTTTGATGAGGACCAGAGGGTCCTTTATGATCAGAAGGATTTTGGAAAATATTATGTATTTTTTATATACAGTGATTAGATGGCCACCACCGCAATAAGAGGCCACGGATTTTCGTTAAATCTAAAGGTGCGATTTTGATAGAAAAGTGAAAAATTTTTATAACCCATCGTTTCCAAAGACAGCTTCAGCATTTTTAATCTAGCTTTAGCTTCATGGTAACTTGTCAATGAGCGAGCAATAGGTGCTACCGCGGGAGCTGCCGCCAGAGCTTCTCCCGCTTACCAGGAAGGGGGTCCGTCACTAACTCTTGATGGCATGCAAGGGTCAACCATAAAAGGCTACCAGCCGTACCCGATTCCTAATTTTATGGTTTTTTTATATCTAAAACAATAGTTACAATAGTAACCGTTTCATTATAAATTGAACTCGACCCTCCTTTATGTCCTTCTTTTATGAAATGTTGAATACTCTACTACGTGAACTAGGCATGATGGATTGATTTCTTATAATTCAAGAATATAATATATATATATTCAATATATGTATAGCAGTACAATATACTATATCTCTCTCATGTTTGAAGGAAAATGGATGATGATTATATAGGATGATTTGATTAAAAGACCTTTTGAAAACCCAATATCGGAAATTGACTCTCCATTATTTTTTAGCATGACTTTGACAAAAATAACATTCTTGTTTTCTTGCAAATTAAGAGATAATATAAAACATTAAATGAAAATTGATATTTTGATTTAAAATGGGTTATTTTTCAAGAAAAACATGGGGAAAATTAGAATCACAAATTTTGAATTATTTGATGTCTTAACCAAATATTCTAATAAATCTAAATACATATTCGACAAACTACACTAGCTAGCATTGAATCAAGCCTTTAAATGTCGATGTTCATTGGACCCTATTCAACCATTTCAAGAAGGCACAAATTTTGAGACCCTTTTTCTCATATCCATATAAACAAGTTAATGGACAAAAATCATTATTGTTCAAAAGCTGTATCAAATCTATCGTTCCATGAGTTCCTTGAAGTCATCTTGATCTAGATTTATTTTGGTTGACTTGATTAAAAGACCTTTTGAAAGCCTAATATCAAAATTTTGATCCTTCGTTAATTTTTGGCATGAAGTTGGCAAAAATACTATTCTTATTTTGTTGCCTTCTTTTTAAGAGATAATGTAATTACATGAAACGAAAAATGTTTTTTTTTTGTTTGAAATAGGTTATTTTTCAAGAAAATATATAAAAAAATGTTAGAATCACAAATATTGAATTATTTAATGCCTTTTAACCAAATATTTGTCCATCATGCTTATCTCATATAGTAACATTTTAAAAATGAAGGACATAAGGAGGGGAGGAGTCCCAATAGGGACATTTAACTACATTATAACTAAAGTGTCTAGCTATAAAAAATAAATAAATATTTCATTCATTTCTTTCATTTTGGAACATTGTACCCTTCTACTCAACCAAAAAAAAAAACTACTCACTCGTAATCAAGTCACATATCTGAATACTCGGCATTGTAAAGATCTAAAAACTGAAAGTTGATGAGAGTTAGTCACACCACCATTAGTAAGACTTGGTCAAGGAGATAAAATGGAGCTGGAGCTAAGTGGACTTTCAAAACGGAAAATCTTTTTTTTTTTAATTTTATATTTATTCCTAATTGTTGCATCTTATCTTTTATTTTTAGATAATTAGTGGAGCAAATTTAGAATCTACTAAAGCAACTAGTATGCACGTTTTCTTTTATTATTTTTGTATTTAAAGCCCTCATAATTATAGAAATGAGAGGAAGAAAATTTGTAAATTATCTCTTGTCAAACAAACCCCAAGGGTTTTATCATTTGGAGATCTAAGGAGAGACTAAAACTTTGAGATCCATGGCAAAGAACATCCAAGAAGACATGGCTAAGATGTTTCCCGAGCTGTAGGCTATCGAACTTTAAATCTGCTGGGAGAGTCAGGAGCCCTATCCAAAGCAGGATAAACAACCAGAAGAGCTTTGCAACCAATGTGCTCAAGTGTGGGAGAGGGAAGGTTTGGTTGGATCCTAATGAAGTCAACAAGATCTCCATGGCCAATTCCAGGCAAAACATTGAAAAACCAATCAAGGATGGTTTTGTTATATGGAAGTCAACTAAAATTCATACACAATCTCATGCACGTCGAATAAAGGAGACCAGGCAAATGGAACATCATCATTATGACTATATTAAGCGAAAGGGTATGACAAAGGCTAGGCTACCAACCAAAATCCCATGGATGAGGAGGATGCGTGTGCTTCGGCTCCTTCTCTGCAAGTATAGGGTATACATAAAAGTAATGCATTCAAAAAAAAAAAAACGTGTGATGATAGGAGTCGTGCAGTTTCCACCTTAAACCTTGGGGACAAGGTTTAACTTTTAGGGAGGGGTAATGATAAGAGTTAACCATGCAAGACTTGGTCAAGGAAGAAAATGGAGTTGTGCACTCAAAAGTGGAAGAATTGTTAATTTTATATTTTGGTTAATTGTTGCATTTTTTCTTTTATTTTTAGATAATTAGTGGAGTAGATGGAGTAGATTTAGGAATCCACTATATCCACTAGCATGCACATATCGGTTCTTAGTTTTGTATTTAAAGCTTCATAATTATAGAAATGGAACAAAAGAAGAAATTTGGTAAAATAAATAAAAAAAATTGCTAATTATCTGTTTGTCAAACAACAACCATCATTTGCATCGAGCCTTCATCCTAAATGGCAACCCACAAGGAGACTCGAAACTTTGGAGATCTATGTCAGCAACATCCAAGAAGTCATGACTAAGATGTTTGCTAAGATCTGACATCAAAGTCCTTTTTGAACAACCACTTCCACAGTGTTGTGAGGAAAGTTTCAACTGGGAGAGAAAAAAAAGGAGAGGAAAGGAGCGAAAGAGATGGTATTGATGAAGCTATAGAAGAGACTTCTAGTCGATGTGCTCAAGTGTGAGAGAGTGAAGGTTTGGCTAGATCCCAATAAAGTCGATGATGACAAATCTCAAGGCCAATTCCAAGCAAAATATTAGAAAACTGGTCAAGTACGTTTTTGTTACAAGGAAGCCAACTAAAATTCATTCACGATCTCATGCATGTCGGAAGAAGGAGTCCAAGCGAAATGGGCATCACTATGGTTATATCAAGTGAAAGGGTTTGATAGAGGAAATCTGGCCCATGAAACAAAATCACATGGGATGAGGAGGATACATGTGCTTAAGACACTTTCTTAAGTAAATACAAAGGAATCAAGGAAAATTGACAAACATAAGGTGGGTCATCTGGGTTTCCATCTTAAACCTTAGGGACAAGGTTCAACTTTAGAGTAGAGTAATGTTGGGAACGACCCGGCCAAGACTTGGTCGAGGATAAAATGGAGTTATAGGTTGTAGACTTCAAGCGTGGAAGAATTTTAATTTTATATTTATCTTTAATTATTTGCATTTTTTATCTTTTATCTTTTATCTTTTATCTTTATTATCTCTTTATCAAGCGAACCACTTGAGTCTTATCAAAGTACTATAAAGATCCAAATTTTCTACTAATTAATTTTCCAACAAGTAAGGACGCACACTTGCACTATTTTGAGATTGTCGGACCTTGCCATGAGAACATCTGCACTATGAATTGTTTGAAATGTGAGTAAAGTTAAATCTCAAAAATGTATTTTGACTTTGGGGAAAGAGAAAATGAAGAAAGAAATAATAGAGCATATTGTAGAAATTTCTATTTATCTCCAGCGACCCTCAACATAAAAACTCTTCATTTTTCCAGAATAGTGGACCCCATATACTCATCTAATTAGATTAGATTTAGACTACAAAACATAAATCAAAGCACTCGATTTGAGTTTGAAAAAACGAACAAATCTGACCAAATCTTCTTACATTTTTTGAAGAGAATATAGTATTTTATCGGTGATATCAATGAGGCATTGGCGAGAATTCTCAACATACAACTAAACATCAGTTAGAAAAAGATTATATGAAACCATGATGCCATTGATAAGCGTCGACAACAAGCATCATAGCCCTATCCAGCTATGCAGGATAAATAAAGAGCTTTTCAAAAGGCGTCGAAGTTAAACATCATAATTTGAATTTTCTTCCAGTAGTGCACCTATATGGCATTTTAAGATTAGCACACATCATTTTAAGCATTAATCACCACCCTTAGTATCAAGTAAATGTGGGGGAAAATGTTTTTAAGATTGCATATATATGAGTTGGAATAACAAAGATGCATTTGAGTTGTATTTAGTTTTTATAGAAAGTACTAAATAAAGAAATAAAATATGATGAAGAATAGTTGTAAACAAAAATCTCAATGAAAATCAAAAAAATTGTAAGAAATAGGTTATTTTTCAAGAAAATATATGAAATGTTAGAATCACAATTTTTGAATTATTCAATATCTTTTAACAAATATTTGTCTATCAAACACCTCGTGATAACATTTCAAAATAAAAAGACAAAAGGAGGGAGGGCCCAGTTAGGGGTTACAATAAAAGACATTTTACTCATTTAACAGCTAAGCGTTTAACAATAAAAAAAAATCAAATATTTCTTCATTTCTTTTCATTAGGAACAAAAAGCTTTGCAAGTAAATAAAACATGTATCCTTCTACTCAACCAAAAAAATATTCACTCACTCTGAAATCAAGAGTCATATCTTAGTCTCACATTGTAAAATCTAAAAGCTGAAATTACTACATAAAAGAATCCAAATTTTCACAAGATTGAATTACAATTAATTTTTCAACAAAGGCCACACTTGCACTATTTTGAGATTAATAGGACCTTGCCATGAGATCATCGATGTAACACCCCAAATTATACCCCTAAGTAGTTTTATAACATATTTAGGGTATAATAAGAAAGTAATCATATTTTAGAATTTAGATGCTAAATTGAGTAATTAAACTAGAAATTAATTCCAAGAGTTAAAGGGTAAAATAGTAAATGTCACATTAGGACCCAAAGGTCATAAATGAAGAAAAATGTGCCCAATTAGAAATAGTAATAAGTTGTGCAATTAGAATATGAAAAAGACTAGAAATAAAAAAGAGAGAAAGGATAAACAAAATTTGAAGAAAACGAGCAAAGGCCTTATAATGAAAAGATAGTAAGACCACATTTGATCCTCTGAATAGGAACATTTTCTCATTTAGGTTTTTGGGGCTAGGAGCATTTCTGGTGTAATGGAAAAGAGCCAAGTGTTTGATTCTCCATTTCTTGATCTAGCCTTGTTCGAGAAGAAGTAGAAAATGAGAAGTTTGATTCAAGTCTTTGAAGATCAAGGTATGGAAGTATGGACACTTGTATAAGTTTAATATTATGTTGTTTGGAAATTCTCAAACTCCTTTGTATGTTTGAGTTAGAAGGCTTTAACTGTATAAAGTGATTTAGGTTGAAGCAGTCGGATTTGGGTGTTTTGTTGTCTTCGATTTTGATTGATTGGTTGTGTTTAGATTGAGAATTTTTGTATAAAGAAATGTTAAGGGTTTTAGAGGGAGATCTTTGTCCAAGATTTCAAAACCCATTGTTTTTGTTTTGGCATAAAAGGCGTAAACCTAAAAGTATAGAAGGTACGAAGCAAACTGGCCCTAGTCTCATGTTTTTTTTTTGAGATTAAGAAGTTGCCTCAGGTAGCTTGCGGGTGCGTCTCTTCAGTGGATTTTGCGTATTGGTGTGATTGATTTGATATTAAATAATGGTCATTGAGCAATAGACTGAAGGCAATTTCTTGAAGCGGTATATTCAGTTGACTTGTTCTTTTAGAAATTAAGTAAGTGAGCTGTTTTGAAGTTTTGATTCTGTTTGAAAACAGATGATCTGGTTATTTGGACATATCATCTTAGGTTGGCGCTCACAGTTGGATGATTCAATTGGAGAAGAACCCTTAATCTGTAGCGATTATGATCTGAACTAGTGTCAAATGATGGGTTGAGACCCCCTGAAATGTCGGGTCTCATGATCGATTACCAGTGTAAAGTGACGAAACGAGGCGGTTGGCATTAAAATGCCATCATGATTAGGATGATTCAAATGGAGTGATTAGAATTTATGAATCAAATAGATTTATAGATGAACGATGGACTTGAAGAGCGTATTTGAGATGTCGAACTTAACATACCCAAAAATATGAGAAGTCGAGATATTTTGAGAGATGTTTGTATCTTCTACTATAGAACTTTAAAACATCCTAATATCTCTCTTATATGGTTTAATTATCTTGGGAGATGGTTTTGAATAGAATATTTGAGGTATAAAAGAATTGATAAATAAATGAAATTGCACATATGAATTATAAGAGTGGTTGTTATAAAATTGTGTACATTGACATGATTATGATAGTTTCCTGTATGATCTAATCACATGACGAGGAAATCTGACATGTTTGATATATGAATCCGTGTAAGACGATACAATGAATCACGAGGAATATATTTTTTTTTGAGCGCGGATGCTGATAAATGTGACGATATCGATAGTATAAAGATAATGATGCATAAGTATCCCATATGAATACATAGCAGTTGTAATTATCATCTCATATGGGATGCAGAAAGTCGATATCTCTAACTGGATAAAAACTTAGTAGCTCGATTGCACAACTATATTTCCAGGTGAGATGGATACGTAGGCATACTTATTAGGGATCTGATGCCACGACATGCAAATATAATTGGCCCCATTTAGGTCATTACAGTGGCGGTTTGGGTCAGCCTGTCTGAGAATAGATGGGGTGGCATGTCTGACAATGATACCCTCGGGCCATACGATTCTTTCCCATATCTTTTTGGAATATACCGGCATGACATAGATGAGATAAAATTTTTGGGAATGTTTTATAAAAGGCGTGAAACATTACAAAATGATACTAAATCAAATATGTAATTGAATTATAATGACATAGAAATAATATATAATATGAATAAAATGTATATGAAATGCATTACCTTGATAGTGTAATGGTCATCTATATTTATAAGTTCAGGTTCCCACTAGCTATAAAAACATACGGGTGTTGTCGTGCCAAATTGCAGAGGGCGTCCATGATATTCCGCATATGGGGCTGACACAGTGCAGGAGTCCACGTAGCAGGTTTGACTCGTTTTTGAAAATGTAAATGTGATTTTGGAGGCAGTGTAAATGTAAAGAAATCTGAGTAAATGGGACTCGGAATATATATCACGGAACGTTATAAATACCACTCTAAAGGTGGATGTATATGAAATATTTTGTAAGTTTATATTTTTAAGATAAATTATTTAGAATTATACAGACAACGATTTATAGTTCTCATCAAATTTTTGACACACTTTCCTAACACGAGTGCGAATACTTCTATAAATACTCAAATTATTAAATGAGTGAAGGTCAAATCTCAAAAATATATGTAATCTGGCTTTGGGAAGAAAATGAAAGAAAGAAACAATAAAAGCATATTGTAGATTGGACAAAACATATTATAGAAATTTCTACCGTCTCAGCGACACCGACATAAAGCTCTTCATTTTCATATAGTGGACTTCTCTTCATCTAGTCTTGATTTTAGGCTACAAAAACATAAATCAAAATCGTAATTTGAGTTTGACAAAAGCAGGAACAAATCAGCCAAATCTTCGTAACCACGTTTTAAAAGAGGAATATAATATTTTATGATTCAATACCGATTGACGACAGCCAGTCTCGACATACACATACAACATTCGGTTGGAAAAGATGATATTCAAACCATCTGCTGATGGCATGCTGGCGACCAGCTCCCGACTATCATTATGACTGAAATAAAGGCTTTTCAACTGATCGAGGAATTGAACATATAGTGAGATTTTCTTTAGTAGTGCACCTATAGCTGAATGGCTTTTTTAAGATTAGCACATCATTTGAGCATTAACCACTCTTGAAGGTAACTCAATCATAGCTAGAAATGTTTTTTAGGTCAAGCGTGAGCACAAACACACACACACACACACACACACACACATATATATATATATATATATATATATATATATATATATATATATATACTATATATATATACTCTCTATATATATATATATATACATATATATATATATATATATATATATATATATATATATATATGAGTGGAATAACAAAGATGCATTTAGGTCGTATTTAGTTTATAGAAAGTACTAAAGAAAGAAAATATGATGAAGAAATAGTTGCCAAACAAAAAATCTCAACGAGTAAAATAGTGAGTTGAAATAAATAAGATGAGTTTGAAGTGGAAATTTAAAAAAATATGAGTTTAACTCTATTTTGGCTTTTCATTTTTCTTTTCTTCTATTTTTCCTTTGCATTTTTCCCAATTTTGTGAGAACCAAACATATGAGTTTCTGCCCTTAACCATTCGTTTTCTCCAGTACATTTTAATTAAAAGTACTGAAATAAATCACAACAGTCTCATCGCCAGCTTTCAAAGTCTCTTCACTTTTCTTCCAATTTTCTTCTTCTGAAAACCAAAAAAACCTCTCCTTTTCAAGCCTCATTCTCTATTCTCTTGCTCTCTCTATAATTTCTTTTCCTTTGTACTCTTTTCTCTACCTTTTCTTATTTGTTTAAGACAATGCTTGAATATGCCCTTAGAAATAAGGACCTCGAGATCAGGCCACTAAGATGTGATGGCAAAAACTAGGGGTTGCTTAATGGAGGATTGTAATTATAGTAAATATCATGAGTGAAGAAATTGTGAAGTTATTACAAATGAGAAGAACTTTATTGAAGAACAAATAAGATTCCTGAGTGTCCAAGATGAACATGATATAAACTAAATCCAAAGCAAATTAAAAGAACTCAAGCATTTGAAAATTAATAACAAGAAAACTCCCTTAAAAACAAAATAAAATCTAAATCTCAATCTCCTTGCTTTATTGTATAAGACATCCACGTCTCTCATACCGCTATTATGAGATGAGGTCTTATACTAGACTACTTTTCCGTTTTGGGTTGTGACTGCCACCCTCATAGTTGAAGAACATAATAGGTTGACATGGTTTAATTCATGGGCAAAAAGCATTGGCAGGTTGGCAACCTAAAATCTAAAAAATTCTTATTTGTTATTTTTATTTTAAAACATGATTGTTTATAAATGATCATTTATTACAGCTTTTCAAATTGGTTAGGTTATTAAATAGCATTATTACTTAAGCAATTCTTGTATGCATAGACACATCTCTTTCTACATAAAAAGGCATGTTTTAGATTATCAATCCAAAAAAATAACAAATATCTGAAATATTGTTTCTGCAATAATATGATGAGATGTGATAAATTAGATCACTAGTTTTGAGGATTTTTTTTTTTGTATTAACATCATTTGTTTATAAATTCCAGTTCTGGCATTATTATTATTTTCTAAGACGGTTAATAAAACACCTAAAAGAAGAATGCGGTCGTCTTTTGGAAATCAATTAAAAGACTTGTTCATAACTTGTGCAAAGTATAAAAAAAAGATGAAGATGAGAAAACTTGACATAAGGAAACTGAAAGTCGATGGCACTCATTTGAGTTATCTTTGGAAGTGAAGAGTTCATTTCTATTGGACTCAATTTTTAAGTTTATATGAAAAATGACACCTATTTACTTTATGAAAATCCTGAATCATTTGGGAAATGATACGAGAGACATCATATTTTGGATCTGACAACCGGAGCTTTAATCCTATACATTCCTCAAAATAATTGGGTGACGTCTTTCTTTCTTTTCTAAATTTCTTTAATTTTGGCATATCGTGTTTAGTGATGCTTTTCATAGACATGATCTCTTTGCATTTGTAAGGCTCAATCCTTAGGAACTTTGTATCTTTTAATTTAATATTTATATATTTTAAACAAGGGTTGGCTTACCAATTTATGGAACTGTTACACCTCAAATTATATCTTGATAGTTTTATAACATGTTTAGGGTAAAATAAAAGTAAATGTATATTTTTCTGGAATAAAATAATGCTAAAAATAAAATAAGAAAAATCCATAATTAATACAAGAGTTAAGGGCAAATTAGTAATTTACCAATTGGGGACCCAAGGGTCATAATACCACAAGAAGATAATATGCAAGTATTAGGATTTTGATAAGTTAAATTAAGAAATAAAAATGAAATGAAGGACCAAAATGCAAAAAAGGGAAAAATTAGGCAAAATTGTATAAGGCCAAACATGGCCTTAATGTGAAAACAAAATATCTCATTTTGAGACCTAAAATGATAAGACCAAAATGTCGGTGAAAGAGGAGAAAGAAGAAGAGAGAGGAAGAAGAGAAGAAAAGAAAGAGAGGAAGAGAAAGAAGAAGAGGAAGATAAGGAAGAAGAGAAGTTCAAGGGAAAAGAAAAGCAAAGTATGGATATATGAGGAATTTTGGTATGGATTTTTGTATGAATTTTTATGTATGGATCACTTGTTTGGAGTTTAGATACATGCAGATCCTTGTTTGGAATGGTTGTTTGGTTTGGTTGTGTTCCTCGATGAAATTTGAATAGAGAAAATGTTGGGTTTTAGAGGAGATCTGTCAGTTTTTTAAACCAGTGTTTTGTTCAATGGCCATAACTTGGCCATCACTCTCATCAAATTAGTGATTCAAAATTATGAGTAAACTAGACATCTAGAAGAACAAATATCCCTGAAATAAGTGTATCTAAATTTTGACCCCCATTGGACGGAAAGTCGTCAAAGAAGTAGGACTACATTTGAATTAAATTAGGATTCTCATTTATGATACGATTTAGGTTTAACGATTTTGGTATTTAAGCCATAGTTGAGTTTCACTTATCCAAATTGAGTGATTCAAATTTTGGATAAACTAGACTTCTAGGAAGAACAAATCCTCCATGAAACCAGTGTATCAATTTTGACCCCATTGGACCCTAGAGAATTAAATCAAAATGAGGAACAATTGGTCAGCAGAAACACCTCTCAAGAACAATCCCACTGAACTTGAGTAATTCAGTTGTTTTAAATCATAACTTGAGTTATACTCATCCAAATGAGATGATTCAAATTTGCCACAAATAAACTGGAAGAAACAGCTTTCATGAAGAAAGAAATTACTTAGTCAATTATATCTCACAACATTCAAACTTCGTATAGGATACAATTCCCTAGATTCACATTCTGAAACTATCGGAGCGATTCTACGAATATTTAGACCATATCTCCCAAATTAAAGTCCAAATGACATATGATGTTTGAACCAAAAAGAAACTTAGGCATTAGGGTATATTGAGTTAGAAGATCTATTTCTCTAACAATCCAGATTCTGAGTCAAAAATTGTAATTGCGAAAGAATAAGTTTGGGTATCTTTCATGACGGTGGTTATGGAAGCTAAAATTGTATAAGATTTATATAAATGTATTTGTTATATGAAAGCTAAAGAGAATACACGTATAATTTTGTATATGAAAAGTCACGAGTACGTCGAATGTTTATAAGAGATTATTTGATAATGAATATCTTTCTAAGTATACATGATCTCAGTGAGGTATTCATGTATATAAGATATCTTTGATGCACGAAGATTGTTAAAGAAACATATCTAAGTGTTGCACACTTGCGTGACTGATTAGTTGGATGAATTGACATTTATGGGATCTGATTATTTAAACCTCGGTTGTGATCTTAGTATTGATTGATGACATAACCGATTGATTAAGATGATCTTATCTCGCGATGATGATACCATCGATTTATCAGTTTTTTTCATATCCACTTCAGTTTATCACGAGCATGTTTATCAGCTCTGAAAATATTCAAATAACATGATGAGATGTATATGATCATGATGCTGACATGAAGGAAGCATGTGTATATGGGCGTTTCTTATTATATCGTTTTAGAACAATAAATAAGGTGTAGATGACGAAGAATATAACAGGTGCGATTGTTGCCCCTGGGCGCGTGCGGCATGTCTGCGAAATCCATTTGTTACCATACAAACTAGAAGTTATGAATGGCCGTATTACTTATAAACCTCATAAAAATTTTCTTTTATTTTTTATAACAGGATTTGTAGTAAAATCTTATTGTGGAAAACTTAATGACCTGTGGTGCACCTAGTATAATTCAAATCCTATATAAATCAGTTTACTTTATATCCAAATGGCAAGTGTCGACATACTAACACATTCTCACCTTCTTTCTTACTATATACTATTTGTTTCAATGTACATATTAAGTATATTCTTACAAAATATAATTAATACAAACCATATAAATGGGGACTAAATCTATTATTATATCGCATCTTTGTCTGCCACGAAAAATAGTTTTAAGCGAAATAATGATTCAGAGAGCTGGTGAGTGTATGCTTTTAAAGGTTTTGCTTCCAGGAAAACCTCAAGCGCAAAACTTTCTTTTACAATGTTTTCCGGAGAAAAACTTTACTTTGCTTTGCCCCAGCGAAGTTTCTATAAAACTTCTCTTTGCTTGTACTTTTATCTTACTTAGCTTTTAAAGTTTATAAAACTTTTAATACTCTTAACAGCATTGTTCTTTAACGAAGCGTATAAAACTCTTATTGCTTCTTGAGTTTGCAAAACACCGATTTATCTTACTTTGCTTTATCTTTGGCGAAAGTCTTTGAAACCTTTCCTTTTGCTTTAAAGTTTCTAAAGTTGCACTAAATCCCGGGAGCCTTGGCTCGACGCGTATACTTTTGAAAGTAAAGCGGATTTGAACTCGGCAGTTTCTATCTAAATCCCACAGGAGCTTAGCTCAGCGGAGTGTTTGATCTAGCGGGGCTTGGCTCAGCAGTTTGCTTCGCTGAACTCTCTCGGAAGCACAAACGAGGAACCCGATGGTTGATTTTCAAAGTTGTATGTCATGCTCATAAGGCATCAACCCTTTGAGCTGTACGCTTATTGTACCCTAGTGGTTTCTGAGACCTGTGCTCGGCCGTGCGGTGGAAGGACCTTTGTCCAGCGTGCCTTTTTAAATTGAATATCGGTGGAATTGACCTCGTGTCGCCATCACTTGCCGCAGATTAGAGCTCGCTAGCCTTACTTATACTCTGTAAATGCCGCGGTCTCCTTTAAATGCATGATGTATGTCCCTATAGGTTTGCCGACGAGGCAAAGAAACTAAAATGCATGTATGAGATCCTAACACCACCGTGCACGTCTGGAAGCTACCTAAACGTTTGCTTGCTTAGAACTAGGAAAGGCACATTTTCACAAACATTCTTTGCTTGCTTGCTTTCTTGAAAAATGTTAATTATTCAGTCATTTGCTTAGCACTTTCTTAGCAAAATGGTTTATTATTTAGAAACCATTTGCTAGCTACTTAGCATAAAATGGTTTAATCATTCAAAACCATTTGCTTACTTATACTTCTTAGCGAAAAATGGTTTAATTATTCAAAACCATTTTGCTTGCACTTGCTTACTTGAAAAATGGTTTAACTTTTCAAAAACCATTTACTTGCTTGCTTGCTTTGCTTAAAAGTGGTTTTAAAATTTAAACCAATGCTTGCTTTTCAAAAATGGTTTTAACTTCAGAAGCCATTTGTAGCAGCTAACTCATTGCTTGAAAGAATGGTTTGCATTCAAAACCACTTGAAATACAATACCAAAACGATTTATAATATTAATAACAATACACTAGTATTTGGAAAATGAGTTTAAAACACTTAGATCTTTGTACTAAACTTAGAGCATAGTTCCACTTTCCCTTTACTTTGCTACACTCATTTGAATAAACGGCAAGATTTAATGCCTATGTAATCGCATAGTAACTTACTCCTTATGCTTAGTCATACTATCTCTTTGTGCTCACTACAAGAAAGCTGGTGTAGGTTCTATTCAACTGGAGTCACCCAAATTCCAGACACGAAACTCAAGTTCCCCATTGAAACAACCGATTCCTCTATGTCAGAAAATTTGGAACGGTGAAACATACATGGCCCACTTGGAGTGAATTTTGACCATGGGATCAAGTTTGGCTTGATTCCTATTTCCTTATGTTTGTTTCTCTTGAGTCTAGTTTAAGTAGCGACGAGAATACCAGATAGGATAAAATGAAGAGATTGTATTTTAAAATCAGGGTAAATAGGAAGACGGAAACGGTATACAGGTACACACCACGGGCGTATCTGGTACCTGGCCTCTGGGGGTGTCTGGTTGCACCTATACAATAATACCGGGTACGCTTTGTGAAATTTGCCAGTTGCTTCTTTTGCCACTTTTGCTGCCCATTAACATCATACAAACATAGTCAAGTATCTCGCCGAGAATTTACATGGAATTCTTCTAAAAACAACTCCGACACTTGAATTGGTCTTTATGGAACTTGACTCAGCATAGATGAAAAATCAAGAACTTCGACCTAAGATTACTGAATCTTTTAAACCATAATTTAGTGATTCCATGCTTACTTTACACAGGTGGGGTTTTATCTCTAACCCCAACAATTTGAGTTTGTGATCTGCAGCACAAATAGAAAATCTTCCTTGCAATACTAGGAATCAAAATATGTTGAGTTCTAAACAAGCATACCTTGATCTTTGGACTCCTCCTCTATATTTGCCCCAACCTTCTCTTCCTGTGCTCTCTCTTCTTCTCAAAACCGGCAAGCCCTAACCTTTGGAGACCAAAATGAATTATTTTGTCTGTCTCCCACATTCATATGCTAAACTTTGCCTTAATTGTGAATTTAGTCCTCATGTCTTTAATATTACAATACCAACTTTTGAAATTCCTACTATGGCCCATCTCTAACTTAATTATTTTCATATTCATGTCCTATTTGCTAAATGACCATTGTACCCTTCTTTAATACCTAGGTGGGTTCAAATTATCATTTCTACTTTAGTCTCCAAAAATACTATAATGTGATACTTGACACTCTTATACACCCTACATTATAATATACATACCGCCTCTCTCGGGAATAAGGGTGTTACAAAATCCTCCTACAAGGAACATTTAGTCCCTCGAGAATGAATAAACCTCACTCATGTGAAAGGGAAGGGGAGCCCCTCATTAGGAGAAAATGGTTGAGTGCGGCCCAGTTGCATCTGGGCCTCTGGCTCCCAAGTAGCTGCCTCCTCTCATGATTCTTCCATAAGACTTTAACTAATGGAATCACTTTGCTTCTCAAAACCTGTTCCTTGCGATCTACAATCTGCACAGGTATCTCCTCATAAGTCAAGTTCTCTTTTAACTGCAATGGCTGCTCTCTCAATACATGTGAAGGATCTGGGATATATTTCTGACATCGGCCATGGAAGTATCATGAATCCTTGATAACTCAAAATTTGCCAGCTTGTAAGCCTCACGGTCCCACTTTGCTCGTAATCTCATAAGGTCAGTATATCTGAATTTAAAGCTTTGCCTCGTTCCCAATCTGACACACCTTTCAAGGTGAAATTTTCAAAAGACTTAGTCCCTATCTCGGTGCAAGTCTTCCACGGCGGTTGCTCCATAACTGTCTATCTCTTCTTTATCTTGGGGTTATCAGACGACTTTCACTTTCACAAGTGATCTGTGCGGGTCCAGGCTACTAGTCTTCTTTCACCAACTCTGTCCGGCTGCTTTGAGTCCTGTTTCACCATCTGATTTTCAGATACAGGGCCATTTCTATCACGACGTGGCTATTGTTGTGGCGAACTCATTAGTGCTAAGTGAGTATCGACTTCTAGATTCCATCCACTATTTCGGCATATCTAGCGTCCCAAATGATCCCTCACGGCGGCTGTCCGTCGAGGATGAGAATCTTTGTCTTAAAATGTAGAGCGAGTACACCGCGTTTTACTTAGCCCAGGCCAAACACGGATGTGAACGCACAGAGGGTCTCGATCGACACCTATATCTCCGACCTTTGGAACCCATTGAGAGTACTTATTATCTCATCCACATTACAACTTAGTAACTTTTCGAGAATCCTCAACATTAATGGTAGGAAATGATGGACGCCGTTAATCGATCCAACTATCACCCATATCGCGTCCTTCTGTTGCCTCTAAGTCGTGGAAGACACAGTAACAAATCCATAGTGATCTTCTCATTTCCACATACGGAATGAGTAGCGCTATCTTCGGGCCTCGATGCCTCACTTCCTATTTGACGGTTAGGCATGAAACGAAACTTCATGATTTCTTTCTTAAATCCCCGTTTCTGATGTCTTCTTCAAAGTTCCTATACATCTTAATTTTCTGGATGCATATCATAGGATAGATGTCTTCTTCCATAATGTCTCTTTTCGATTCGCCATACTCACGGCACACATATTCTGTCCTTTCACTATCATTATGTCTCACGATGAAACTACCTTTCTTTCCCTTTTTCTATCTCTTCCTTAAATCACACATACAATCCTCGAGTGCTCGAATGTTCTCTGAACTACAGATACACTAGATATCATCTGATGATAAAAACCTATAACAGACCTATCAATGGTGAGTGCAGTTCATCAAATCCATAAACTCAGGGTGCATTAGTCAGACAAATGGCATCACGAAAACTCCATAATGCGAAGTAGCGGTGTCACAGCATCTGATCACCGGTACATCACTCCTCACCGCACCCCTCGGTAGTAATGCAGGCCTGGTATCTTGGGTATACTCGAGATCCTTGGAGTTGATCAAATAACTCATCAATCCTAGGGGAGTGAATCTGCGATTGCGGATGGTAACTCTGTTGTTGCTGTAATCTATACCATGATGAGCTCCATCTTTCTTTTTCAAGAGAAGGCGGAGCTCCCAGCAGGGATATTAACAAGTGCAATAAATCCCTTACTCCAACAATTCTTCTAAGGCCTTAGGCTCCTTAATTAACGAGGAGCTACCATCTATAAGGAGGAATGGAAATAGGCTCGATCCAGGATCAAATCAATGGTGAACTCCACTTCTCTTTACGGGAGGTAATCAGTGATATCATCAAGAGACACATCTGAACTCTAAGCATTTGGAATCATCCCACCAGCGTCCCTCTGCCCACATCTCACCACAAAAGCTGGGCATACGATAACCTTTATGGCATTTTTAAATGCTTCATGTGGAGATCATACAAGAAGATAACTACGTAATCCTCTGAACTTTGCCTCGATTTCCTGGCTGTTGACTTTGCTTCCTATTTATATGATCTAATGTGGCTATATGGCGAGACTGACCAATCCCATCACGAGAACCACCTTCGAAATCCCTCATACCTAAAATTTCATAGTCCATTTGGGAACTCATGTCCCTCGATCGAACTCTACCTCTCGACTACTGCATGCAGCGTGTAGCGGATCTCTCTCGGTGGAAGGGAAGCTCTCATACGACCCTCTGTGCGTTTGGGGTCTCTGTCGACCAATGATCCCAGAATGGTTTCGATCTGAGATGAATCGTGAGCTCCTGGTCTACTAAGGTATATCATGCATGATCAGGATAGAAATAATACCGATGACATGAATTTGCATCTGCATCTTCTTTGATCCAGCCTATATCTCCCAGCTGAGTCGAGGCCTCATCACATCCACAGAGCCTTTGCCTCTTCATTTACCACGACCGCTCTACTACTTGTTTGTGTTGGCCCCCTCTGCCAGAAACCTCTCACAAGAAGACTTGGTGTGCTCATCTACGATGCTGGGGGTAGCTAGTGAAACTACGTGTCTCGCACCAATCAGGTGAGGGCACTCCTAATAGAATGGCGCTACGTATAGTGGAAGCTCCTCTATCTTTTGAATCTCTACGCTCCCCATGGTGTCGTTTAGGCCAGCAGTGACATCTGGGAAGAATCTGCAGGTGCCTTTGCTATGGCTGGAGGCCTCAGCGATCCTGACTATAGATGGCTCCTCGACACGCACCTCGAGCTCTATAACCTCGCCACTTGTTGCTCTTTCTCACATGCATCCCGGAGTGCATTTGGGAAGTGCACAGTGCGCTCCTCACTTACCTCTTACTCTCACATGCACTGATACGCCATTTGTAGTGCTTTGCTCCAGCCCCTCAGGCTTGGCCTCAACTAAGTCCCCAAATCTATTCTGAGGAACTATTGATTAATGCACTCTGATTCGGTGTTATAGTCCTGATAAAAACCTTTTTCATTTCAGGACTTCATCTGCTTGAATATAGGGAACCAATCTAACTAATTCTGAGAACTTCTCCTCATATTCGGACACCGACATGTTCTTCTGTTCTAATTTGAAGAACTCCTCAATTTTGAATCCCCTTATAGCTCACGAGGAAAGAACTGCTCAGTGAACTCTTCTTTGGAATTGGTCCCATGATATACCATTAGGATACCTCCCTCCTATGGCCCCTGATCCTTAGCCTGTCTTCGCTGGAAAACTGGAAAACAAGACTCTTTGCTTCATCAGTGCATTGTAACTCATAAACTTTGTTTTACTTTCGATTCTAGCCATAACTTGGTGCCACGGATAACCTTACTTTGCCATCATATGGCTTGGCGCGATTTTTGTACTCTCTCTATCGTGACCTCCCGGTTCTTCCACCAACCTCTGGGTAGGCGGTGGAGGCTGCCGGCTGCTGTCGGGTCCTTCTGCTTCCTCATATCTGTGCAATTTGTACCACTGCTCTGTAAAGTAAACAATCCACAGCTACTTGGGCTCCCTGCGGGTGGCGGATGGTCAGGCTTGACTGCTTTGCTAGGGTGGTAATTGGAGCCCAGCCCCTGAGCTCGGGCTCGGGCTTGGGCTCGGATCGGCTGAAGCTCTCGAGCTTAGCTCAAATCAACAAGCCAAGCTTGAACTACAAAGTCAGGCTTGTTTCTTAACGGTAGGCAGAAACAGGCAGGAGCCCGGGCCCCAAGCAGCCTAATAAGCTTGACGTCGTTTAGCTTTTTTTTTAAAATAGAGTGCTCGGTGCAAAGCGATGTAGGTTTTGCCTTTAATATATGGAAAAAAAACCTAAACCACGAAAGTCGGCTCAACGATTACGAGATCACTCCCCATCATCATACGACGGCCCAGGACCTCGGTGAATTTGCCATTACATTTCGTCGTCCCGACTTCCTCTAGCTGACGGCGCCCGTCGAGCTTCATCTACGACCCTTATCGGTTGCCTCTCTCAGGCATGGCGGCGTCGATTGCATCTCAACACCTTTCTCCCTCTGACTGCGTGTATTTAACTCTATCCTGATTTGAAACTCATTTTAAGTGTTGAGTCCTCCTACAAATACAATCTGTTCAAGGTATTCTCTCTGATTTAATCATTTAATTGATGCCCAATAATACTCTGAATTCAATCTTGGATTCGAAGATTAGATGAAATGAAATGTCATGCAGATTTTCTTACGAATTTTCTCAATTCCAGGTGCCCCCATCCACCTCTCTCTCTTCAATCCTTGGCTTCTCTATATAGGTCCATAATCTTTTATCACCCATTTCATGTACTCTTTTTGTTTCTTTTAATATTTCTCAACAAAAAAGCTTGTACAATTTATTTGGATACTTTGCCTTCAAGTTATTTCATTATCATTTGTTCTTGGTTTCATTGTGCAGACTCTTTATACCTAACTTTATCACATGATTTATGAGTATTTGGGTTTCTTTTTATTTTATAAAGTCTTAGATAGTTATTATAACGATTCTTCCTTGTCTCATTAAATTTCTAATCATGTTTGCTTTCATAAAAGATGGGGTTTTATGTTTGTCATTGAGTCTTTTCCATAATTTTTGTTTTTATTGCATGATCTTCTTTGTTGCTTATTAGTGATTATTGGAGGTGGGATTTTTTAGAGATAATAAAGTTTACTTGCCTTGGAAGAAAATTTCCGAAATTTTGTTGAATTTGATTGCTTATACACTTTGGCCTCCCGCACTTATGCGCATCATAATATTAAAATGCATCCATGTAAATTTCAATAATTTTGCTTGCATTTTTGAAATAGTTTATGTGGATTATTTTTTTTATCAGAAATGTCTAGACCAACAAAAGCTAATATTGTGATCAATATGGAAGATGTGGATAAAGACGACAAAATGGATGAAATGGGTATAGATGCAACGAGCGAGCCAACGGGAAGAGAAAAGATCGGTAGTTTGGAAGGAATTTGAAATCGCAACAAACGGTGGCGACATGAAGGCAAGATGTAATCACTGCAAGCATAATCTTGCCTATAAGAAGGGGGGTGCAACAACTCATCTTAAAAGGCATCTAAAACTTTGCACACCTCATAAAGCTACTTTGATTTAGCAAGGATAAGGGTCCCAAGCAAAGTTTATTGTCTTTTGATATTCTTGAAGGTGATGAAATGCTATCCCGATCTTTAAGTATGATAAAGGAAAAGTAAGAGAGGAACTTGTAAAGATGTTTGTTGTCCACGAATATCCTTTTCGGATGGTAGAGCACGAGTTCTTCACTAAATTTTGTAGAAGTCTTAACCCCAAGTATGAGCCAATCAAAAGACAAACTTTGAAATCTTGATTGCATGAAGATGTATACCATCGAGAAGGAAAGTTTGAGATTTAGCATTGGCGAGCATTAATAAAATCAACTTAACCCGGTTATGGACTTCAAATCAGTCCATAGGGTATATGTGCCTCACGGGACATTTTCTGGATTCAGAATGGAAGTTGCAAAAAAGAATCCTGAATTTTTGTCCCTTGGAACCTCCTCACACTAGGCTTGCAATTGCTGATAGTATCAGTGAGTGTTTGATTGATTGGGGAATTGAAGATAGAATTTCCACCATTACACTCAATAATGCTTTTTCAAATGATTTGTAAGAGTATTGAAGAAAATTTTAGACGAAAGAAAAGCTTCACTTTGGTGGTAAATATTTCATGTCGATCTTGTACTCATATTCTAAACTTGATGGTCCAAGATGGGTTATGATACGAGATGTGATTGAGAATATTCGAAGTGTTAAGTATTTGAAGTTGTCTCCTTGAAGAGACTTTATAAGTTCAATGAAATTGTCAAAAGCTAAAAGCTATCTACCTCTAAGTAGCTTGATTCTTGATGTGCCTACGGTGGAACTCAACATATGCCATGCCGATGTGCGCCCGAGAACAATTAGTTTTTCGCGGTCTGAGGAAGGGGACTACAAGTATAAATGGTTGCCCATGGAGTAAGGATTGGAAAAGGGCGCTGTTAAGGGTTTCTAAATTTTTGGAGGGTTATTAATGATGTTACAAAAGGTGTTCCTCGGGACGAAAATGTCCTACTTCAAATTTGTTTCTTAAGTCAAATATGGAAAGTATGGAAGATGTTGAATGACATGTCTACGATAATAGAGATTTTTGTGAAGCGTATGACTACAGATGAAGGAAAGAAGTTTGTGAGTATTGGGAGAATGTAACTTGGTGATGGCAATTGGGGGGCGGTCTTGGATCCTCGGTATAAAATGAAACTCATTCTCTACTCTTGTAAAAATTTATCCGGATGATTTTCGAGGAGGCATATAGATGATAATTCGTAGTCCTTACAATTTCTTTACAAGAATATCTATCTGTAGATAGCGAATAAATAGTAGCATGGCGGTGCCATATGATTCTAACCCCTCTCAAACGAAAAACAAAGGCAGATGATTTTTGATGAGTGAGTTATAACTAATTCCTGATATCATTCACGGGAACAAAGAGTGAGATAGACATGTATTTAGATGAAGAGGTTATAAACTTTTAGTAATGAGAATATGAGGATTTTGATGCTGAATTGGTGGAAGCTAATAGTCTAAAATTTAGACACTTATCAAAGATGGCTCGAGACATATTATCCCATTCCTATTACTAAAGTTGCTTGAGTCGCAGCTTTAGTCTTTGGAGGTAGAGTACTTGACCAATATCGAAGTTCTTTAAAGCTTGAGACTGTCCAAGCTTTGATTTGTATGGGAGATTGGTTACGACAGGATTTTGGGGTTGAGTTGGCATCAGTGTAAGTACTTTTATTGACTTTAATATATGTTTATATCTATAGTTTAGTATATTTCTTGTTTTTTACATGAAGCAGTCTTGCTTCTTGTTTTTATTTAAAAGGTTGAGAATGAGTTTATGCAAGAAGGTTAGAGATGGACACTTAATTTGGGTTGTATAGTTGCAATGTGTAAGTGTTCATTACTTGTTTAATATTTTCATATTAGTTAGTTTACTTTTTTTTTATGTATTAACTATTTTTTGCTTATTATTTAATTTACGGGTTGGTGATAGTTTATACTAAAGAGATATATGACAAATTACGAAGCAAACCTAACTGTAGTTTTTGATTTATTTTGCTGCTTTTGTCATGGCTTAGACCAGGTTGTTTTTTGCTTCTTTTGTCAATGACTTGAAACGGTATTCTTGATTTCTTGTATATGAACTGACTTAGACAATTGTTTTTTACTGGGTTTAATATTTACTTTCCATTGAATCAGAATTAAGTTTTTAATGATGTATGTTTGGAAGGGTAGTAGAGTGTTCCTGTACAGTACATCTTGCAGTGATTATAGCCTTATAGGCAAACACTGTAATATTATTGTAGTGATTACAATGATTACAAGATGTAAGCATAATCTTATTAAATAATATAAGCATAATCTTGCATTGATTATGAGTATAAAGTAACTATCACAGGTTGCGCTACTAATCGAAATTCCCCAGTGGCATGAGAAAATCTAGAATTAAATGCCAAAAGTGGAGTCTCAGAGGCATATTTTAGACTCTGCTGCAAAGTCATGAAGTGTATTCTAGTGATTGTTCAGTGGAGATATTTTAGTGAGGTGCTTTGGATTGATCTACATTGGGGTGCTTATAAAGGCCCTTGAGATGGGCAGCTCTTGGACCTGCCTTTGTCAAATGGCCTTATCTGTGAAACATACTTAGTCAATATAAGTTCTTGTGTCCTTGTATGTAGAATTTTATTTTCTTTCTGAATTCCAGTTTTTTGATAACCTATCCATTTGCTGTCATTTGTTTATTGTAATTAAGTCAAGACAACTTCACACATGTTTATAGTTGAGACATTCCATTTCTTCATTTTTCTTATGGGAGCTTGGTTACGCAATGTACTTTCTTTTGATGCGAGATTTGGGGAAGATTTTACCAGAACTACAAAGTCAGCAGTAGTAAAGAGCAATATCTACAGATCAATGGGGGTGATGTCAGTCGTTCTTCAGTTATATTTAAGTAGAGACACCAATAGAAGATCTATGCAGTTTGATCTTCCAGTTATCGGACTACATTTTGAAACGGAAAGAAAATGTAATTTTATTACCTCTTCAAGGCTTTTGATGGATTTTCCCCCTTAGCATATTTGTATTTTGCAAAGGTCTTCCTGAAATACTTCCTTATTTGTGAATTTTCGGAGTGGATGTATGGGTTGGGCGAATACATATCTTTAGTAGTTGATTGGCGTCAAAGAAGCTGGGAATAATCTAAACAGATGGAAGCATTTAGATTGGAGTTCTCAATCAGGTTAGTAGTTCCAGCACATCCATTGTGGATTCCATGTATTCAGGAATAAACTTTGAGATGTATTTATTGATCATCAAGACTTAATAATCCTCCTCGTAATGGATTTCATTTGTTGAATTAATTCACATTTCAAACACTAGTTACTTGGGTCAACTAATTAGTCTCACCAGATACATATATGGAGTTCCATGAAATGTAAGGTTTTGATCTTGTATAGGATATCTTTTCACCAACACTTTTTAGTTAAGCTAATGTTACTCATTGGATTGGAAATTTATCGAGTGTAAATAGGATCACATTCTTCATGATCATTTGATTTATCCCATTGTTGCCTAGTCATCTCTAGGTTATAAATTAAGTTTGATTTTAATACATTTAGCTAGTAGCTCTGTTACTGCCTCAAAATTTATTATTCTGTATTAATACTATTTTTGATAAAAATAATGAATAAGGTAAGTGAATCTAAAAATTGCATATTTATATTATATTGAAACGATAAATTCTTTGAATTTGTGAAATGAACTAAGAATAGTATCAAAAACTCAAAGTGCAAAGAAGCCTACAACAACTGACATTCAAAGCTGATATCTCTTGTCCTTTTCACTTTTATGCAATTCTCAATTTGCTTTACTGCTCTTGCCTTTTACTTCTAATATACTTTCAAAAGTTTGTGATGATATTCAAAAGTTTGATGTGAGTGATGTCTTGCCCTACGTACAGGCACGGTCTTTGACATCCACATCTCTGAATATTCTCTCGGATGGGTGGATTATTTGCTGTGGCGGAAGGGGGTATGGGAGATGTGTCTCTTTCCTATGTTTGTGCCTCGTGTAGGCCGTGCCTTCAAGTCATGTCTTTGAATTATGATGATTAAAATGCTGGTGAGTGTAATCGAAATTTGGGGCTCGTTGATCCGCATAAAAAGTTTGATCATGGATATATCACTTGCGAGAGCCACTGCTTATCATTAATGTCTTCTTTTCTGGATTTACAGAAAGTTATGCAATGACTTTTATTTTGCTATACTTCATTCAGTATCCGCTCTTCTTTTTTTTTACGCTATTAGTTACAAAGTTATGGGAGATTCAGCCGGACGAGCGTGGGCATGGCAGTTTGGGAGTGCAACTGGAGGAGCATTCTGCAGTAGTCCGTTAAGATTCTCAAATACCAAATGCAGGAAATGATTTTCATTTCTTAATAGGAAAATCCTTATGAGGATCTAAGCATCAAAAACATTCAACAATTAATTAGATTATAGATATTTCACCCAAGTCACATGGCGATTTTTATCTTCTGAGAAAGGTCTATGGCATCCTCATTATCAATTGCCTCGATAAGTGATAGTAGTATTCTCTCATTTTTCTCTCATTTTTCTCACCTTGGCTGGCTGCCTCAAGCAAGGAAGGTAATTTCTAAAAGTTATATCCTTATCCCGATTTTAAGTTAGGTTACATAATGAGTAGGATTATCATCTCGATTTTTATGTAGTAAGTTAAAGGTCGACCAAAATATTATTGATCAAAGCTGCATGGCTGGGCTGGGCTCACAGGCTCGAGCTCAACAAACAGGCCTAAAGAAAGCGATTGGAAACTCGGAACTCGGGCTCAAAGGCTAACAAATAAACAAACCAAATCAAATGTTCAAGGCTCGGCTCGGCTCGAAACAGTTTACACCTACACTCTTGGGGCTGATTCATAGGGTTGTAGTGGGACCTGCGTGCTCATCCCTCTACGGTGCCAGGACCTCGGTGCTGGGATAAACTCTCTGGGAATGACCTCTACGTCCTCTTCACATAATCTTTGTAATTAAAATCAACCTTTGGCGACTCATAAAGTAACCTTTGGGCAAACATGTAGTTGCCAATGCCATGCTCAAATACCAGTATTTCCCACCCCCTACATTGTTGGGCGTACCCAGCCACTCCCACAAATCTGACCATTTACACTCGCATTTAGAGTTCTATGAAGCCGAAGCGTATTGCTTATGAAACCTCCTATAAAATTTTCTTGCCTTTATATAGCAGGATTTGGTAAAATCTGCGATGAAAAACGTGACAACAATGTTTGCACCAAATACCATTCGATCTATATACATCAATTTACATATATCCAAATATAATGACATCTCTTAACACATTCTCACGATAACTATCTATATACATACATATGTTCAATGCCATATTCAAAGTATGTTCTTACAAAGTATAGTGTCTGGCCTTATCTTTGATGTAAGGATAGATCCCCTGTGTGCTCCAGTCTTACGTGCACCTATGCAGAGAATAGTTTTAAAACCACAGAATAATGAGCTAAGCGAGCTCGGTGGGTGCCAATGCTTACACTAAAGGTTTGCTTTTTAGGAGAACTCAGTGTCAAAACTTTCTTTTACAATGTTTTCCCGAGCTTTTTCCTTTGCTTTGCTTGCTTGAAAGTTTCTAAAACTTTTCTTTGCCCACTTGTACTATACTTGCCTTTTTAAAGTTTATAAGGCTTTTAATGCTCTTACTTGCTTGTTGCTTTTCTTTAAGCGTATAAAACTCTGTGCTTGTATGAAGTTTATAAAACCTAAATTTCTCTCCTTACTTTATCTTGTGAAAGTCTTTTAAGACCTTTCACAAACCTTTTATTTAAACTCAAAGTTTCTCAAAACTTTTATAAATCGAGAGCCTTGGCTCCAACCGTATATGCTAGATAAGCAGGGCACAGGCTCAATTTTCCTATAAAATCCAGGAGCTTAAAATAACCGATCGTTTGAAATCTAAGCGGGAGCTTAGCTCAGCGTTTGCTTTAAAATCTCCGGAGCACAGACGGCCAAAGTTGATAGTTGATTTTCAAGCGCCTCATCATGCTCATAAAGCATCAACCAACTGGAGAGCCCTATTTTTGTATTGTACCCTAGTGAACCATGAGACCTTTATCAGCCGTCAAATTGGAAGGACCTTTATCGTCACCTTTTAAATTGAATATGTTCAGGTCTTGACCTCGTGTCGCCATCACATTATAGTTAGAATCATAACGTATATCTTTCTTGCTCGTGCCCTGCAGTCCTTCTAGATGCTTAATTGTATCCTAAGTTTGCCGACGGGGGCAGGAAGCTAAGATAAATGTGGGATCCTAACACCATAGTGCGTCTCTGGATACCTCTGGCCGGTTGCTTGCTTAGAACTAGGAGGCCTGGCTCTAAACCTTCTTTTTACTTGCGCTTGCGAAAATGGTTTAATTATTCAGAGCCATTTTATGCCTTGCTTTCTTGTAAAATGGTTTAATTATTTCAAACCATTTTGCTCACTTCATATGTAAAATGGTTGACCATTCTGAACCATTTCTTTGCCCTTAACCTAACGAAAATACGTTTAACTTTAAAACCATTTGCGCCTTACTTAGCAAAATTAGTTTAATTTAAAACCAATGTATTTCAAAAATGGTTTAGCTCGAACCATTTACTTGCTATAACTTCATTGCTTGCTTCTGAAATGGTTTGCATTCAAAACCATGGAAATACTAGTAAAACAGTTTATAATGTAATAATAAATACTAGTATTTGAAGGTAAAGTTTGAACACTCGATCTTTACTTACTAAGCTGAAACCGCGATTCCACCTTTTCCCGCCTTACACTTTGCTTTGCACTCACGATGAATGGCGTGACAAATTAATAGCCTGTAATGCATATAATAACTTCTCCTTATGTAGTCACTATCTTACTCTTTTAAAGCTAAAGGTGTACTAGAGGTTCTATTCAATAGAATCACCCAATTAGACATACAGAGCTCAGGTCACGTCAAGAAGAACCATTGGACTATCTATGGCAAGTGGAACAGAATTTAAGCATGCACGTTACTTTGGTAGATTTTAGGCCCTTGGATCAAGATTTGACAGTTCTATTTCCTTAGGTTTGGATTCTACTCATGAGTCTAGTTTAAGTGCCATGGGTCCTCCAAATCGAATAAGAGGCTGAGCCAGGTTATATTCACGTCTGATGGTGAGAATGGAAATGACGGGGTGTCTGGTGCACCACTGAACATGTCTGTTGCTGGCCTCTGGTGGGGTGTGCCGGTACACCTGTAATGTACTGGTGCACCTTTGATTTGCAGTTGCTTCTTTTGCCACTTGCTACCATTAACGGCATCCATCTGACTTCTGGATTAATATACCTCATTAGTTTATGGATTCTTCTAAAGAACAACTCTGTGCCAGATTGGTGCTATGGACCTCAAGCCTCAAAACCCTAGGTGAAGAGTCAGGAACTCAACCTAGGTCCACCAGTTCTTTTTAGAACCACGTAATTTTTGATGATTCATGCTTGCTTCCACAGTTGGGTTTTCTCTCGTGACCAAATGATTTAAAGGGTTGTGTGATCTTACAAAAGAGAGCTAGACCAAGACATCTATTCTCCTTGCCAGAAGCCTAGGAATCAGGTATATTTAGTTCCTAAGACCAGCACTTACAGTGATCCTTTTTGGACTCCTCCTCCTCCATTGCTTCCTTCTCTTATCTCCTTGCTCTCTTATTATCAGACCAATGAGTCTAACCTTTTGGAATAGAATGAATTCTTTGTTTGTCTCCCATTCATATCTTCAAACTTGTGGTGTGGAATTTAGTCATTGTCTTCCCAATATTCTGATGTTTTTTTTGAAATTCTCTTTATGGCCCATCTCTAGCAATTATTTTCATATTCATTATCTTCTTTGCTAAATGACAAACTGTACCCTTCTTTTAATACCACAAATTCCAGGAGTTTACAAATTATCATTTCCTCTTTAATTCTCAAAATGTAATGCTGATACTTGTTATCTGCCACCTCGATATCATATCTTTTGTACACCTCTTCTAGTTGAGTGTTGTGTTAAATGAAACATGTATGAAAAATAGATGCTGAAAATGGATAAATATATATGATATTTCTTGTCATAAGTATAACACATTGTATCTATGAGCGAATGATCCTTAGTAGGGGTCATCCACAGTATTATTCTACCAAGCTGAAACACTTTTGTATATTTCATTCGTGTAAGTGGAAGCAGAAGGATGACCAGGGACAATCCGCATCACGGTGAAATCAACACATCACTAGGTACCACTTGAGAGACCAATTTAGTCTAATGTATATATATTTTTGTTTCTTTTGTAAAAATTAAATGTATAAATGTGAACCTTCCATATATGGAACTTCATATATATTTTGTAATCCATACTCTGAATATAGTCTGAGTTAAATATTCTTATTATAGATCATGAGCAAAAGTTTATAAGTTTACCAATAAACGGAAAAAAAAAAGCGACACCTGCTTCAAACCTTTAGTGCAGGGTTGGGGGCATCAGGAACTATCCGATTTCCATGTATCCTAGTCAAGGATGCAGTAGAATACTTATTAACACGAGGCATTTGTGGCGTTGAGGGCGCAATTTGGAACCATCCAGGTTTCATGTGTCCAGTCAAGATAACCTTATGAATGTATTAACTGAGTCTTTACATATTCTGTTATTATCTTTGAAATCAATCAAAAGAAGACCCAAGTAAAAACTTGTGTAGAATGTGATCAAAAGTATAAAGAATAGTGATGAGAAAACTTGATAACAAGAGAGAGACTTTTAGAGATTCGTTGACCTTATTTGATTTGTCTTTAGAAGTGAAGTTCATTCTCATTGGACTCCATTTTTAAAGTTTATACAAAGGACACATATTTTATTTTTCTTTGAGAGACCATGTTGTTTGGAAATGGTGGAACATCATATTTTGGATGTATTGAGTGATAGACCTAATCCTGCATTTCTCAAAATGAATGCGTGTGAATGAAATTTTCTTTCTTTGCTTTCTAATTTCTAGTTTGGCATAATGCCTATACAGTAGTAGTTCATGATATAGCATCTCTACCATGGTACATTCATGAAAACTTTCAAGTTGTTCATTGGAAAAGTGCTATTAGTAGGTTTCAGTTTGGAAACATATCTTTTAATTTTATAACAACTCTTATTTTTACAGGCTTAGCGTCGACTGCCAGTTTATGGAATCATCCAACCTTTGTAAATCTGGTCAGGATGGCATGTAGAATCTCTGCTGAAACGTCTATGGTAGTCTTAATAAAGGGATTGAGTTTGTGTTGGACATCTTTTCGTCTTTGATCACGATGCGAAAAGCGGAGTTTACGAAGTAGGATGCGATTAGTTCAAGTTACCACGAAGGTTCTTGAAATAAATGCGGAAGTTTTGCATATCATTGGTATTTATGAGTAGAAGTATAGGAGCCTCATATCTTACATTTCTCTTGAATAGAAGACAGCGTGCTTATGCATTAAGGAAATTCATATTACCTTCTCTCAAGTTATTAGTTTCTCACATAGAATTTTTATTTATTATTTATTCTTCTTGCAGAGAACATAGTGTCATTGAGTTGATTAAAAATTGAATGTATTTGCGGCTGGAGATTTATCCATACACCCCGTGTTTGTCAGCTTGAGCTGGAGTTGTAGTCAATAAGTGTAACCATGGGCGTTGACTTTATTTTATAACATTTAGTATTACAAGTGAGAACTCAAATTCTATCCTAATCCAACCCTAAAAGAAGTTTCATGGATTCGACATTATATGGACTTTTTGGGATTAGTCACAAATCATGTTTAAGTTCTTACTGAGTCCCATTCAAGTTGTGCTAAAGTTGGCATATAGTCAGTGCAAAGTTATGCTTTGCCCTTGTAATATGGGCATGACTCAGATTTATGGTAACCTCATACCCTTAAGTTTGAGCTCTATAAATTCATCGTGACCGCTAAGACTAACAATCTGCCAGTATCAATTGTAACAGAAATGAATTGCAAGATATATCATGTTTGGATCTAATGAGCGATAAACTCAATACCATTCCTTAAAACAAGATTAAATTGATATCTTTCTTTATTTTCTAAAATTTTTAATTTTGGCATGATAACCATGTAGTGATGGCACATAGATGATATGATCCACACCATAGAGGCGCAAATCAGGAACTTTAATGTATCTTTTAATTTAATATTTATATATTTAAACAAGCATTAGCGCCAATTTATGGAACCATCGATTTTTCTATTATATCTTGGTCAAAAGGTAGCATATAAGTCTTAATGTACAAGCATTCATGGAGTGTTAAGCGCAATTTATAGACCATCCGATTTTCATGTTTCGATCGAAGGATAGTATATAGACCGCATAACACAAGCATTCTATATTCTATTATCATCATGGAAATCGATTAAAGACCGAGTAAAAACTTATATAAAGTAAAAGGCAAAAGAAAGTATAAAAAGAAATGGTGATAGGAAAACTTAGTACTTGAGAATGCTGAGATCAGTAGCCCCTTATTTGAATGGGTGAGTCTATCTTTAAGTAAGAAGAGATTCATTTCTATTGGACTCAATTTTAAAGTTTATACAGAATGGACACCTATTTATTTTAGAATATGAACCATTTAGGAGAAATAGATAAGGGAAAATTATATTTTGGATATCTTGAAGTGGTAAGACCTAATCTCCTTACATTCCTCAAAATAATTAGGTAGCATATGAAGTTTTTCTTTCTTTCTTTTCTAAATTTTCTTTAATTTGGCATAACACCTATGTGTAGTAGTTTCTTTGGAGCTTTCATCTGCACATCAGGAGCTTTGCATCATGGGAAACTTTTCAAAACATATTCATTGGAAAAAAATACTAATAGTAAGTTTTTCAATTTAAGCTTCATTATCTTTTAATTTTAATATTTGCTATTTTAAACAGAAGTATCATTCTTAGTTATGGAAGCATCTGACCTTTATGTCCCGATCAAAGAATAGCATTACTACTTTAGAAGCACATTTTCCTTCTGCGTGTCTTGAAGTATGTAGGGAAGTAGATTTATGTTGAACATCTTTTTAGATGGAGTCGATGAGAAAGTACAATTTTACACAGAAATTTATAAGATACCCAGATTAGATTAAGACACTGCACTATTAAGAGTCTTCTATTTTATCATATGAATTTTTACACACCACACTATAGATTTCTATTAGAAAGAAAATACAAAGACTCATACCTCACATTTTAAATTCTAGAGCGTGTATGCACATTAAGGCAAATATACAACTATCTAAGTTATTTAGATTCTACATTAATGGCTTTATTTAATATATATTTTCTTTTCTTGCGAAGTGGTCATTGGGGATTGATTAAAAATTTGCAGATATGTGGCGGTTATCCCTTATGCCGTTCGTTAAGGTCAACAGCTCGATTGTGATCAATGGGAACATAATATGGACGTGGCTTTATTTTTATAATGTTTAATGTTAGGTGAGGTCAGCTCAAGTTCTATCTGATCAAATGAAGTTTTATGTAGTGCGACATTATGGACTTTTTGGGATTGGTGAGTCATGTTTGGGTTATTACTTGGGTCATGCAAGGTCTGGTGCGAGTTGTGTTGGGTCGTGCAGAGGCTCAATAACATCCCGGCAGTGATATGGGCGTATCAGGTGAGTATACCTGTATCAGGATTTTGTGACTTTATAATTAATAGTCTACCGCCAATTAATCTTGTACTCAATTATGTAGAAATTGTGCAAAAGACATGTATTTTGGATCCTAATATGAAGCTGATGGGCGCAATCCTTGTACATTCCCTCGAAATAATTAGGTGATATCTTTCTTTCTTTTCTAAAATTTCTTTAATTTTAGCGCTTATATAGTGATATTTTGCATAAGACAATATGATCTTTGCATTAGGCAAGATCATGAAGCTAGCATATCTTAATTTAATATTTATATATTTTAAGCGGTAAAAACGCCAATTTGTAGAACCATCCGATTTTTCATGTGTCCCTAGTCAAAGGATAGCATAGAATATTTATTAACACAAGCATTCTATAAGTGTTGGCTTGCCAATTTATAAAACCATCCAGTTTTCATGTGTCCCAATCAAAGATGTATACCTTTCAGGTACTTATGCACAAACATTCTCTATATTCTATTACATCATCTTTTGGAAATTAATTTAAAGACAAAGTAAAAAACTTATATAGGAATGAAAAAATAAAAGTATAAAAAAAATAAATGGTGATCTGAAGAACTTAGTATAGAGAGTCTAGAAGATCATTGACATATTTGATTTGTCTTTGAAGTAGAGGAGTTTATTTCTATTGGACTCAATTTTCTAAATTTTATACCAAAGAGAGACCTATTTATTTCAGAGACCATAGACCATTTAGGAAGTATCTGAGAACATCATATTTGGATGTAAGGTAGACTTATTCCTATGCTCTACAGGTTATTTAGTTCTCTACTTGAATCTTTTATTTGTATTTATTCTTTTCTTGTAGAAAGTAGTCATGACTAGGATTGATTAAAAGAAGTTGAATATGTTGTAGTAGAGATTTATCCATATCGCCATTCATTTAAAGATCAACAACTAAGTTGCTTAGTCAATAAATGCAATAGGAAGTTGGCTTTGTTATAATGTTAGTGTGTAATAGAGTTGGATAGCTCAGATTCTATCTAATCCAACTCAAAGTTTTGTAAGTAACAAAGTATGGACTTTTTAAGAGTTAGTGCATGGAGTTAATGTATGAGTTGTGTAGGTCATGCAGTCATGTGAATTAGTGGCAGGTGATACAAGGTTATGATTTGCCTTAAGCCAGTATAAACATCCTCAAATTTAGTATGCCCTATGTGCTCAGATTTTGGGTTTATAGAACAATAGTCATCATAGACTAAATCTTGCACTCAATTATATGAGATGAGTAGACGATAGGTTTTAAAATAAAGAAAAAAAAAGGAAAAGGGAAATGTATGGATAGTGAGAAGTGTAGTTATATGGGTGGGAAAAGATAAAGAAAAAAGCGTATATAGTTGTGACATGTAATACCTTAAAGTCAAAGAGATGTTTATTCTTAGCACAAAATTAAAATTAGGCCTACAGACCTACATAAAATAGATTATCAGAAACCTACATAAAATAGTGTTATAAATTAATAAATAAATATAATACATTTGGAATATATAGACTAGTTTATAAATTCATATATTTAGTAAACATATTCTTTGGCAAAATTACATATTTTTAAATTTGAAAACTTATTTTAATACCACAGTTCACAATAAATGATGCTTTGTACTTTTTAATTGAGGATTAGGTATATTTACAGGTGAACAAAATAGTTCCATCCTGAGAATAGATTAAAGTTTAATTAGGATAAGAAGATTAAAATTAGTTTATACATTATGTTTATGTAATTATATTGGAGCAAGTCCAGAATCTCATGGTATTTATGAGTGGTTGATAATTTATAGTTACAATTTTCATTGTGACAAATGTCTCAAACCTCTAAAAATAAAAGTTTAATTATTCGTGTATATACCGGCAGTTTCACATTCATTAGGATTGATTGTATTTAGCAGGATCTGATTTTCAGTAATGCAGTGTCGTATAAATTAAAATTTTATCTTGAAAACTGAATACCAAGAAAAAAATTATAGATACAACGATATAAAATTTATTGTATATCTGACAGGTTTTCTCGTAGGCAGCCAAATATATCACAGTATTTTTCTTTCTTCCTTTGAGAAAGTGTGAGTAGCCAAATAAGCCTCAAAAGCGCACAAAATAGACAAGAAATATACAAATGCATTTACAAATGAAAAACAAAAGACAAAATTAAACAAAATATTCTCCTCCTTGCAGCTAAACAGTTGAAAAATCAGACATGCGTATTAAACTCTAAACCCCTATTTTCCACCTAGAGAGTTACAAGTCAGCAGGGATTTAAGCTTTTTAGGTAACAGTTAAATCAACAGAGATTTAAATGCAGTTTGTTACTTAACATTTCAAGTTCCTTCCTTTTCTCTTCCCATCAACTGATGAAAAATAAACACAGGACTTACCATGTTTATTGCTTTTTCCAATAAATTACTTTATCATTTCATATATTAATTATAAATGATGCAATATAAGTTTACCAAGACAGTTTTCATATAGACCATACTAGAATTAATCCCTAGTATCATGGGGTGTATCTAATTATTCAATTGGATGCTCTTATAAATATTAGTTGGAAGAATCAAATTTTGAACTTTCTTGAAGTCGTGTCATTTGATTAAATGAGGTTTTAGATGGAAGTAAGCTTTAGGAAGTCTCTTTTTGTAGTTTATTAGTCTAAATTTTTTCTTATTAATTATTATAAATTTAAGGAAATTTGTTGATTGAATATGCATCAGGGATGGGATAAAAGGTGGGAAAGGATTTGATCTTATGTGGAGATAATGTGTATATCAGTATGTATTATTGAAGGCGTACGATTTAGAGCTGAAAATATTGTATTTTATGCAATAGAGGGGCTTTATTGGAAATTGAGAAACAACGGTTTTGATTGGATAGATGACAGAGTGAAGAGAGATAATTTACCATAATCAAAATTAGTTTGTTAAAATTCAGATGATCTCAATAGTAACATGGCCTTGATAATGAGTAAGTTGATTTCTCTCAATAAGTATGTATTAGCATATATGCAGGTTATACGTAGCATCTTTTCCTTTTAGTACATCATTTGGAATTTGTCTGATTAGGGACAATGATTGACTAAAAAGTTAGGTTATTTTCGTTTTTTCTTTCTTTTTATGAATCCATGTGTCGATTGGTTTCATGGGAACTCTAATGTCACACATGCCATGTGGAATCATGGATCCTGGTGTCTATTTTTCTATTCTCTTTTTATCATTTAGAATGTTAGTTAAATTTATACTTCTTTCATATACATATCTCCTTTTGAAGGATATAATTTTGATTGCATATATTTCTGAACTAGGGAGTTATATCATTATAATTTTCTTCCCAAATGCACGTTTATTTGAATCTGAAACCACAAATGTTAAAGCGTTTTTAAGTACCTATTAGAAGTGGAAAAGTTGTTTCCTATTATCAACAAATATTTTTATAAATCTTTTGTTTTAAGTTTTGAAAGAATTTCACCATACTTTAGTTGAATTATAAACAGTATACAATTATAAAGCCTTATTTCGTGTGTGTCCAAAGTTGCTGTTTTTGATATAATTGGTCTCCATTTAAACTGGTAGAAGTAAATTATAAATGATGTTTATCTTTGGACAGAATTTATGAATTATAATGCAAAATGCAGTACAATCAATGGTGAGTGTTGACAGTTCAATGAAAGATTAAAATATCATATATTACTGTCTTTAAGGAAAGAACAAGCGCCAACAGAAGAGCATGGATGTGTTGCCGACCAACAAATCAAAACATAGTTTGCGAATTATCAATATACATGAAACAAACAAATTTAAGAAACTCTACTATTAAAAAGCAACATTAGAAATTATATGATAGAATGGACAATCAGGTTATCACGGAGGGGCGGGCACAGAGAGTGTCGAACTCTACTCTACAATAGAGGCGGCAATGATGAAGATTTAAAGAGAGAGCAAGCCATTTAGTGATGAGTGCCACAAATATAATGCAGAATGTGAAGAGAATCCTAGACACCACTATATCTTCTTCTCTTAAGCAGCTCCTGCTGGGAAGGAATAGCAGCAACAAGTATTAGCTTTGGTAGTGTAATAGTACATTCACAATCTAATAAGGAGGAACTAATTTATGGGGCCGTATTTCAATTTATTTGAAATTTGTACAACGAAAAACCTAAAACCAAGGCCCAAATCTAAATAGTTTCAAAAATATTTGATAAAGAATAAAAGTAAATTGATAAGCGTGCACCAAGCGTGGTCACTACTTTAGTAGATAAGATCTTTTAGTAGTACCCAAGTTCAGAAGAGAAAGTTTTCCACTTTTGAAGGTTCACTAGGTAGCACACAAGGTTAAGAGACATTGTATGAATTCGTCATCATCATCAAATATTATCAACCATCAAAAGTAGAAGAGGTCTAGGCAAATCTAAAGGTAGAAATAAGAAATAATAATTACTTATCTTCTAACAAGGCTAATGATAATGGAAATTACTTTTATTCATTATCTCCACTGATAAGCTCTCATTTAGGGGTATGACAAATTACTATAGATTAGATTTTAATGATAGCCTCATTTTTCCATGCATTTATAATAAATAATATCTTTTTCCCAAAAACAAGCGGACGCAAGTACACTGAGGAAAAAAATATCATGCGTACCAGTTCTTATTTGCAATTTACCTTGTTTGTCAGACAGCTCATCCCTTTCCTCCTTCAGACTCTAAGCTGAGTTCTATACAAAGGACACAGATTATTATAACATGAAACAGATTATTACAAATTGAAAGCAAAGAGATAAAGATAGGATATAGAACATTAAATCTGTTTTCCTAATATGCCTAAGGAAAATATACTTCTACAAGAGACAACTGAAAGAACGCTTATAACTACAAACTAATTCTGCCTCATGTACAGTTTCAGCTCAACAATTAGATAAGAATCCATTGCAGCAAGCACTAGCACTATTTAAATTGTGTTCTGTGATGAGAATCAGCAAATCAAAGCATGTAGTCAGAACAGCAGGGGCAGTATTGGCCTCGACACCCATTTGCATGCCATCATTCTTACAGGAAGTAGTAATGCCTATCTAAAGTAGATATCAAAAGAGTTTACAGTAAAGTAGATTATCTTTCAAGATTAGTCATAGGGAAGCCAAGAAAATGAACGAACCCTCGAAGTCAGTACTTATGACATGCAATTTAATAATCAAGAGCAAAAGAAAGGAACAAGTCAGGTGCCATGAAAAAGCTATAAACGGAGTCAACGTGAACAGGAAAGTGCTGCAGAATGACGAATAATTTTGACACAACGGATATATTTAATTCCAATTATATACCAAATAGCCAGTAATAAGGAATAAAGAAAAATCTTACAAGGCAATGGCGATTTATCCTGGAATACAAACACTTTTAGTTCATATATACTGGCATGAAACAATATAAATAGCTAAATTAATTTTTCGATAGAAACAAATGAGATGAAAATAATCATATAGAGGAAGAACATGAAAACAATCAAATATTAATCAATAGCATCAAAACTTGAAGCTGCCATTTGCTGCAATCAGAGAAAAGATAGAGATAATTGACAAAATAATAACTGACCATGAAAGAAAAATTAAGCCAACAAATTTGCATTAGCAGCAGATTAGATTTTGCTAATTATAATAGATAATATCCACAAATGCGATGGAAGAACCTTGGCAATAAAAGAAGCACAAATAAGCTCTTCTTTAGGAACTGGAAAATAAAAAATCGAAATAAAAAAACAAGCGATAATTCCACCAAATTGCACAAAATAATAGACTTTAATTCACCTTTAAGATATTAATAGAACTCACAGGGTGTAATCAAGACTTTGATTGGAGCTTATAATAATCCACATCCCACCAATTTCTAATAGCCAAGTGCCCACAACCCTAAACACTCCTCTATACCTTCCCGCTGTCATATTGAACTGCTAGCAAAATATATCAATTTCCCAAGGAAAAGTCCATCATTTATAAAATACCCAAGGAATAATATATTCAACTCAATATTAGGGCTTGTTAATCGTTAAATATTACCCACAGCATCTGCAAGACTCACATCAATATCAGTATGTAAGTACTAATACTCTATGAAAAATTTATCTTTGCACCATATCAGAGGAGATATTCTCTTTTCAAGCCGAAAGTGACTACAAATTCAAAGATTGGAAATGAATAATACACATGAGAAATCTTGAGGATCAAAGAAATATATTATGACTATCAATGTGAATTTAATTGCAGTGCAAACATCTGCCATATATGGTTGCAAGGCTAAATCAACTGGTAATCACATCAAAACTGAACCAAGATAAAAGATGTATCCACCTGAAACTACTGTTTAGCAGATGACTGTCGTACTCTACTGATGTTAAAGAAAACAACCCTTAGGATATCCTCATCTCTATTGGAAGTTGCGTAAACAAAGATAGCACCTCTAATCACTTGGCATCTAGAAACACAACACCAGTATTGAATTGAACAAAGTACTTCTTAGGTGGTATAGTTTAGCCTGCAAAAATGGAAGAGAACATATTATATTGTTAGTCACAAAGCTAAAATAGAATCAGAAGAATAGCCTAAGGAATAGGTATAGAAAAAGAAGTAAGAAAATGTGTACACATATTAGAAGGAATAGTACCTATATCAAGCAACATGATGTTCTGTGTTGTGACCCATCTAAGATCAATAACTGTTTGCTCCAGCTCAGCTGATCGGGGAATGCCATATTCATAAGTACTGGAACATTCAGAATACTGGAACAGTTTCAGAAAAGAATGAAAGAAATGGGGAGACTCATGGGTTTGGGAACTTTGAGTGCATTAAATCATTAAAGGAATGAAGTATAGACCTAGGGCCCATTCAGCCAATGTTATTCTATCATTTTATACAATCATACTCCAATCCCATGGACAGCCTCATTTCAAATAATCTAAATCCAAGCAGCAAATCGGAATAGAATGGCAATGAATTTATTCATTTCTATCAATTCCACTTATATATTTTATTTTCCTTCACTCTAATAAACATTATTGAACAAGTGTCTCTTCATGCAGTCACAAATTCTATAAGAAGGTATAGTTTCTATTATTTATACCTTTTAACTCTGTAAGATGTTTGTTACACCTTTGCTTTTAATTAGTATGCAATAGTTGGAGAACAGATAAATGATTTTGTGATTATCACCACAAATTATATCTCAGTGCAGTCAAACCTAAATTGGATTACCAGCCTCCAAAGACATATCTATCCCCTCCTGTTTTTTTTATCAAGCACAGTATTTACTATGCTCAAATATTACTAGAAAGCTAACCATCTCAGCACAAAGAGTTTGACAAGAAATCCAATAAATACAATATCATACAAGGATACATGATTGTTCCATGGATTTTGCCTTACAAAGACCAATTCTTGCTCACCTTTCCATTGCACACAACCATTTGCATGAGTCAATTGAGCTGACTCTGGTAACTATTGCCCAGAATGAATAAGATCACTAACTTCTTACAAATTATTACCAGCATTTTCGCATCCACCACTCAGTCTTTTCAAATATCCAATTAAATCATTAACTTAGATAACTCAGACCACCACCATCCACATCTGAGAAATTTCGTCATCGATGTTATCGCTTGCATCGATGGATAATAAAATGCCAATAATTGTATTGTTGCTCAACATTCCCTCATTTGTCTCAATTTCACAATTAGATGTACACCGTTTTTTAAGCTATAATTGTTCAAACCACGATCACTAATATCTGCACCTAAATTGCAGCCTATGATCATACTTATAGCACAGAGCTCAACGCATTTTATCCAAACAAGCCTGTAATATAGATAGAGAAGAATACATACTTTGAAATTTGAGTTCATCGGGCTGAACAGTGATTAATGGCTTGGTACTAGTCATGATCACACCAGATCTATCTCTGACCAATAATAGTAACTGAACCAATCAACGAAACCCTAGCACCACCACCGCCACCACCGCTACAGCCTGTCACAAACCCTAGAAAAAAAACACACCAGAAGAGCTCGGAGCAAGAACTTAGAGAGAGAAGAAAAAAAACAGAATTCTAGAGAGAAAATGAGAGGAAAGAGAGAGAGAAACATAAGAGAAACGAACATGTGGAGTTTAATAAACCAGAAAAAGGACGGAAGGGCTCGGTCCAAAACCGGTGCTTCGAAGATTCAGCCACCAAGATCGCTCTCTCTGCTCTCCGGTTGTCTATCTTGAGAAAGAAAGCTCCCAGCGGAGGTTGGGGGGGTTGGGAGGTTTTGTCCACCCATCCGTGACAGAGACACCAGAAATAACACGTGTCATGTTGAGAAGGATGGTGACAGCCGATTCAAAAGAAACAGTCTGGGTGTGTGACTTCGTGACGTGGCAATTTGTTGACGTGTCACCGCATGATTGGTGATCTGCCATTGTCGTAAAGTTAACAACTTGATTGCAAATGTGGAGAATGGGTATCCCCACCTATGCTTATTATGAGCACATTTTCAGCTCCCACCTCACATCCTAAAAGAAAAATATCAATTTAAGAATGAAATTAAATAATTATTTAGATTTTTCTTCTTTGAATAAAATATTCTTATTGAAATCAAATTAGCAAATCCATAAATAGAAACACCTAACCCAAATAGCTAAAAACGATAAATAATGAAATAACACTTGAATTAATAAAATAATAAATCAATTCAAAGCTTATAAATTTGATAATAATTTAATAAGTAACTACAGTACATATGATTCTAAGTCAACAATATATTGACAATCATAGTTTAACTTATTGTCTCTGTTTCGTCAAATATGTTTTACTCATCAAAATCATCTACCAACGAATAAAATATTGTAATAAGACGATAAAAAATAAAACATCATAACAAGACAACAACAACAAACATTGGGCTGGGTCACGGACAGTTGAGGAATAGTTCGTTACGGTTTGAACTTCTGTTTCGGAGCAGGTTTAATATCGAAATATTTGGGGCGCATATAACGGCGAGAAGTGCGTGTTGGATGTTTGTGTAGTATTACAAAAAGCTGGACTTCTGGATGGTAAGATGAAATTAACTAGGCTAAGCATGACAGGATTTATGAAACAGGGAATAAGTGATGTGTTATTATATAAATTCAATGACACTACTGAATATGTGAAGTATGCTTGATAAACTATGGAAATAATTATATCGTTGAGTTGTATAGTGACATACTATGTCTCGGCCCAAGAATATGAATTATGGCATTACTTGCCTAAGTAATGGTTTAAATTATTTTAACACATGCTTGAATGATGTGTTGACATGAATGAACTGAATGATAGAAAAGATGTAGTGCATGCTTATGTGATGTATTGATTTGAATATGTGGAATATTAACATGGCTGCGTATGTTAAAATATATGAAATATTTGTACATTAGACATGAGTGTTCATGTGGCGCTATAGTGTATGGTGTAGAATGTCCATGTAGAGAGGTCTTCATACTTGGGGCATAGGTGTGGGTCTCATACATGCATGTAGATTTTTCCATGATAGGACGACATGTATCGTGGTTAGTTTGTTGGTTTGGCGTGAAATGATCGTTTGCGTGTGCTGGGTGGGGAATAGCCCTTGTAGGATTTATCTCTGCGGGCGTTAGCTCACTCCCCGTCATTAGGACCCCTTCGGAGTCTGGGGCGGTGATGAGGCAGCTCCTTAAGTAGGGATTATAAACGGCGGTTTGTGTATAGATACTTGTTTTATGTATATATTAGAGCGAGCTAGTTTAATATATGTTTGTATTAAGTAATGTAAAATAACTTTCTTGAATCTATGAAATGTATGGTCTTGTAGGTATGGACAGTATGGATGATTGGCCCCTATTTGGTCATTTTACTAGTATACGAGTCTCACGAGCATGAGACATTGTTTCAAGAGGCCACGGCTGTCAATCTGACTTCGTTTTGGGGTGTCAGCAAATTTGAGTCGAATTACGACAACGGAGTAAGACATCACACTATCATTGGATGATGAGGCGAGGATGAGTAAAGCGACGGAGATGTGTGTATATGTATCCGGCTGATATGCACCCCGAAGGAACGGTGATGAACACGAGAATCGCACGCATCAAAAGTTAGTGAATGGAACCGAGAACAGGCTGAAGGATTTATGAGACGCAAAAGAAAAATAGGTAAATCTTTATAACTAATTCATTTTTTCACATAATTATGTATAAAATAATGTTATTTTATTTTATTTTTTTACATAATTGCAATAAGTGAGTCTTTACAACCAGGTGATCCATCAAGACGTATGCAAAGATCACAAAGTGTTTGGCATATGAATCCACCACCGCCAATTGCATCATCATTGTACAAGTCTTCGACCGCAAGACAAAAAAACCTGAAAAATATGTTCAAATGTGGTTCAATCAAGGAAACAATGGGATGATTGATTAGCAAGTTCTTCATATATGAAAGTGTTCCACCTCGAAAAGTGAACTCGCACCATTTTAAGAACATCATTTTGCACAACAAGTGTGCTCGTTTTAATTGTATAATAATACGTTTTTAATAATTTACATTATTATCTTAAATTATGATTACAAATTTGCAACCACTAATCAATTTTCCTTTAATTATATATGTAGGGATGGGCATCGAACCACTATCTCCATATGAAATCAAAAGCAAGTACTTGTAAATGAAGTATTAAGACATGAAAGCTTATGTCAACATACAAAGGGAGAAATAGGAGACATATGGATGCACAATTATGTGAGATGGATGGACCGAGCCAACCAAATTGAGCATAATTAATTTCATGGTATATTCAAAAGGAAGCATAATTTTCCCAAATCTGTTTATGCGCCGATAAGATTAAAGACAACAAATACATATATGGTTTGTTGAAGGATGTTATCGGCGAAGTCAGAAGCAAATGTGGTGCAAATTGTAATGTATAATGGATCAAAGATTTAGAAAGCTGAAAGTTGTTGATGAAGAAATACAATCTGTATTGAACTCCATGTGCAACACACTACATTGATTTAATGTTTGAATACATTGGTAAAAGGGATAGTGTTGCTCAATTGATCAGGAATTGCCGAAAGATAACCAACTTCATTTACAATCATGGTTGGTTACAAAAATGCGACAGGTCTGTGGTTGAGATATCGTACGTCCTGGAGCAACAAGATTTGCAACAAACTATATTACCCTTGACAGTCTTGTAAAAAAGATGGTTAATTTGAAGAAATTCTTTATTAGTAATGAATGAGTATCTCATAAGCTTAGCCAGACATAAGTTGGACATGAGGTTGAAAGACTCATGTTTGATCATGAATATTGGGAGAAGGTGGAGAAGCTAGTGTCCATCTATGAGGCACTATACACAATGCTTCACATTGTTTATTCAAAAGTCGTCACAACCATGTTATTTGTCTATAAGTTGATTCGGTTGATGAAGACAAATTTAGATTGACTCAAAGCTAAAGAGTGGGTGAAACATATCATGACAGATCGTTGGGATATAACCCTTAAGCATCCTCTTCATGCAGTAAGTAACTAATTAATATCCTCACATTTAATAATATTATGTTTTTTTTATTATCACATATTAATTCTCAATAACTATTACAGCATACTATCTAAATCCAAAATTTTAATATAGACATGGAGTTGGTTGCACCTTGTTACTTCAAACCGGCTTCATGATGTTTTTCTAAATTAGATCCTAATGCTGAAGGCCTTTGTAATTTTGGAAATGAGGTAAATTAATGAGTTTCTAATTCTAATTAATTAATTCAATTTATTCGATTGATTTTTTATTTTAGATTTTTTAACATTTTGAATTACGCTTTATACTATTCCCAAGATGCAAAAAGAGATTTGATCGGTAAAGAATAGTATCAAGATCAAAAATGGTTCTTGATGAGTGTTAATTCCTCACAGGCAAATTTCATAACTATTTTATTATTATATATTGAATATAAGTAATTTTTATTGCAGCTGAATAGTGGTTTTTGTATGGAAATCGTCTAACATATGAATTTGGCCTTAAAGGTTCTTTTCCTAACGTGATCATATTCAAAGATGAGAAATAAATTTGAGCACATTTACTCTAATTCATACTAAACAAAGAATTACTTTGTTTATCCAGCCTCCAACAATTGGTTTTGTTATTACAATACTTAAACTAAAGATACGTGATATGCAGGCAGAGATCACAAAGTTGTAGAAAACAATTTTCGCTTACTTGAAATTTCACCGAAGCTTGGTAAAGAAGCACAGAATCAACTATTTTAATGGGTTAGACTTCCATTTAGATGATGAAGATGGAAATTTGATCAATTTAACTGATGTACATGTAAACCCCGAAATATACTATAGCAAGCTTTTGAACATGTTTAGATATAATAAAGCTAAATGAATATTGGGAAATAAAACGAGAGACTCCAAAATTAATAATAAAGTCGATGATAAATTAGCTATTTACCAATGAGATGGATATATGAAACAAGTCAAGTTTATATGCAATTATGGAGTTTGAGAAAAGATGGAATAGAAATTAGAAAGAATAGAATGACTAAAATGTAAAAATGGGAGGATAAGACCAAAATGGTCTTTGGAATGAGATATTTTCTCATTCCCAAAGGAGAGCAAAAGAGAATCGGATGAGAGAGAGGAGAGAAAGAAGAAGAAGAAGAGAAGAAGAAGAAGAAGAGAAGTAGGGCAAAAGGTATGGATTCAAGCATGGAATTTGTCTAAAATGTATGAATACATGTTCGCTGTATGGATTCTGTAGAAACCTAACCCTAACCCCCTTCTTTGATGAATTCTGGGTTTAATGAAACCCTAACTTGGCATAGTTATGATGTTTGCTGGTTTTTAGACCAGTTTTGGGGTGGTTTTGTATAGATTACATAAATTGTTTAGATGGGTATGGATTTTTGGGTTTTACCCATGATTTCCTTTGTGTTCATGTTTAGGGTTTGGTAAAACTTATCTTGGATCGTGTTTGGATACATGTTTGGGCTTAATGAACTCCTAATTGGCAGTAAGATATGTAGATAGGTATGGATGTTCTTTTCTAGGGTTTTTGAGGGGAAACTACTCCTACCCTAGAATCGAGCGTGTTCGGGTTTGGGGAAAACCAGAGATTGTTTAAGATATGTATCAAGGAAGTCCCTTGAGTTGATTATAGTCCATAAGAAGTGTTTAGAGAATTTTAGAGTGAGTTTTGGGGATTTTCGAAATGAAAAACGCAAGGCAGAAAAGTGGGGAAAATGTTATGGCACGCCTAGGTGTGGGTACTGTTCACCCGAGCATATTTTTCTGCTTTTGTCTACAACTTCGGACGGCCATAACTTCTTCGTCCGAAGTCCGATTTGAGTGTTCTTGAACTCTATGGAAAGTCTTTTGAGTCTAGAATCCATCCTCAAGATATAGTTTGATACACCAGCTTATAATAAGTCTAAAAATGACAAAAACTAAAGGGCTGTTGCTACTCACGCAAGTGTTGCAAGTTGTTGATTTCTTTCACGGCTTGCAATTTGCATAACTCCTTCAAGTTAGGACTCGCTTGGGTGTTCTTGACCTGGCGGAAAGCCTATTGAGTCTAGAATCTAACTATATGCTATTTAATGGCATTCGTTATCCACATCTGAAAATTTGATTGTTGTACCAAGTGTACTAATCGCTTGGTTAAAGTCAATTGGAATACATGATAAGAAAAGAGATAGATATGAACAAGAAATAGCAATATACATAGATTTGATATGTAGAGGAGTATAGAAGAAAAGAATAAAATGATAAGCTCAGAGAACACGTATAATCAGGATGACCGCTCTCAAGATCGGATATCAATGACAATATATATATGATCTGCTTTCTAAGACTTACTGGGCTAATGACGCCTCTATTACGCGGGGTAGGCACGCATATGATCAATGCTCTAAGACTCCCGCTAGTGCGCTACGACGCTTCATTACGTGACAGGCACGATACATGACTAGTGCTTCGCACCCGCTAGTACTGGACACTTCTATTACGCGGGCGCTAATGGCCATGTCTGTGCATTGTATCAGACCTTCGTATATATCAGACTAGCCTCTATCTATCTCTTTATCTCCATTCAAGTGCGAATGTTTATATGTGTGTATCTGAATAAGAAAAGATAAAAAGGTAAATAGTTTGGACATGAAGGGTACCTAAGGGTATCAAAGAAGTCTATGTTCTACACTCCTACGGAGATAGATAAATCAAAGATGCGAAACGTATGCTATGCTAGAAATGTATAGGTATATGTCAATGATATGATAGTATGATAAAGTGTATGAAGATATATAACAAGATATAAGATGTTACAAGTAGATGACATGATATGAATATAAGATTATATGATATGAATATATGATAGACATACCTAAATGAATAGATGGAACATGCTAGGAACACATGATAGAAATGCATAAATGCTAAGAACGATGATAAGTGTTATGACAGCTACTGTGAATGAGTACATGTACATTAAATGATAGACATATATGAGTCATATGAATGAGTAAATGCATGCATGATAAAACATAGGAATATATGTATTATAGAGAAATATGAGAACCGTAATATGAAGCTACAGATATAAGAACGAATACAGATTCAAAGTAATGATAGTATATATTGCATAAGCAATCATGATAACAATAAGCTTATTCACGCTACAGATATGTAATCAAAATGTAATAAAACTGATTGCCTATGTCTGATCGGGTAGATGGATAGATTGGCATGCCATTAGGAATAAGTCCGCAAAGATATAAGTTGGTGATATCGAGGCCTTGTCTGGGTCGAAGGAGAAAGATCCCGTTTTGATCACTGCGGGCCCCGGAAGGGTCAATGTATAGCGCCTTCGGGCCCTTTATAGATGCAGCTGGTCATTGTCTCGCATAACGTATACGCTCCGGCTCCTTTATAGACCAACGTTTACACAAGGAGTACAAATACTTTCGCCCTTTATAGTTTCTAGTATCCACTTCTTTGGTATTTACAGGCATGAAAGAGAAAGTAATATGAAAAGTATAATGTGAAAATTGGGGTGATATGAAATAGTACATGAACAGTACATGAATACAATATATGGAAAGTACAAAGTACAATATACGAAAAGTTTATGAATAAGTACAGTACATGAAAGAGAAAGTAATATGAAAAGTATAACAGGAAAACAATATATAAAAATAGTACATGAAATAAGAGCATGAATACAAGATATGGAGGAAGTACAAAGCACAAGACATCTAAAAGTATATGAACAAGTACGTATACATGAAAAGAAAGTATTATGAAGTATAACAGAAAACAAAGATATAAAAATAGTACATGAAATGTGACATGAATAGAGTATATGAAAGTACAAAGTATAGTAATACTTTAAAAGTATATGAACAAGAATGTGAGCATGAAAATAGTCACATGAAAAGTATAACAGAAACATCATATGAAAATAAGACATGAACAAGACAAGAATACAAAGATATGAAATTAGTACATGAACAATACATGATAATGTGACGTGAAAAACAAAGATACGATGACAGTACATGATGACAATACATGATAACAGTACATGAAAATATAACATAACAAATGGTATAGTATATAACCATGAAAGTAATATATGTATACGAATATGACATACACAGAATAGGATATGTAATATGAACTATTAGAAAGATAATAGATCAAATGATAAGTACTGTATCGTTAAATAAAACGATACGAAAGCGTTATACGCCAACCGTCACATGATGTGTTGTACGTTATATGAAAATGATGATAAGTGTATCTGGCTGAGACGATCATAGTTATTTGGTTGTCCTCAGATATGTTTCCCACTAAGTCAGAAAGCCTGAAGATTTCGATTTAATCCGTGTAGTATAGAAGCAGAAGACAAGGATAGAGGACAGATATCCCACACGTGCCAGGGCAAAGCAAATTTCAGATAGTGCTTCACCGTGACTGCCTGCACTCAGATTTTTGGAATAGGTATAAGTTTTGTATATTGAGAAGTAATGAGATTCGATGTATAGAACATGAATACTCACTACTGGTACTTATAATGTAAATGTAAATGTTTTTATTTGTAGGAAAAGGCGGTGCACAGTTAAGGAGTCCGCTTAAACACAAAGTGTCGGCACTCACCATCTCCCAAAGCGTAGCGGGGCATGAGAGGGTTTTATTTGAAGAAGTTCATAGTGAAAGTTTTAGTCAAGACACAAGGAACTCATTCCAACCCTTTGTTACTTCTCGACCCTCTTTTGATTCAAGTGTTGAACATAGTAGTAGACTAAGTTTTAACGGTACTTACCACAAAGCAGATGGCTCAAGCAAAGAGTACCAACGACAGAGCGATACTAGAAATGATGGTGGGGATATTGCAGATCTACAACAAAGTCAATATCCATTGAGCCCATTCACCGGTGAAGATGATTTCTCACATGCTACACAAGATGAAGACCCATCTAGGAGAGCCGATCAGGTATTGGAGCCATTGGAAAGCAATAAGGAGTGAAAGACAAACGGGGCTGACGACACCATACAACGAGGACTGCTTTTGGCCAATTTTGAGTCCATGAAAGACGTGGAACTCAATTCAACGATTCATCAAATAAGGGCAATATATTTCCTCCTTTATACAACAGCATGATCACCTCTTCACATCCTTCGTGTTCCCATTAGCGGTTATCATTAAATTAACTATCCTCATGATCCACAAACGCCATTCCAAATTCCATATCAAATGCAATACATTTCAAACGAAAGACTGGGTGAACCCTAAGTTTCCTATCCATTGATGTGTCAGGTAAGAGCTTCAACATATTTATGCATGACATGTCTAGTTACAATCAATATCATCAAACACTATGCTCTTAGCATTTAATATCGTTCTTCATCAAGACAGATCCCTTTATCAAATAATGTAATGGAGTCACACGTAATCATTTCTGCTTTAAATGACTATCAGAATGTGAATTTCGATAAATTATAATAAATATTGTCTTCAACAAGTGTATATTTGCTTATTTATGTCTTTTTTATAGTTCAACAAAGTATTTCCATGAATTTCAAAATATTTTTGTTAATTTTTGTTTTACCGATATTTTTATCAAAATATTCACCGATATATCCATAAAATCTAAGTATTGATATATCCGTAATTACCAATATTTTATTCCTTAGCAATAAGGTTAAATTTTTTTCTTTCTTTTTTTTTCATTCAACTTTTTTAAAGTCATATCCTCTATATGGTTTAGATAGAGTTGAGTCTCCCAAACTTAGGTGTTGTTTGTCTTTTTTACTTATAACTTTTTTTTTACTTAATATTAAATAGAACTTTTTGTTTTGAGCAGTGTATTAAGTATTTAATCATTTGTTTTTCTAAAAGAAATCAATCTTTTAATTTTTTATCTAAATTTTGAAACAATAAATTTTTAAATAAAAATAATATATATATATATATATGGTTTTATTTAATTAACATTTAAACGAATCATGCAGAAATGATTTGATCATAAAAATATGATTTTTTTATGATGACACATCTAGTTTTTTCTTAATTGAAAAAAAAACATTAAGAAAAAGCCAAATATTTTGATTTTTTTATATTTAAATAAAATTTTTAAAATTTAGCACAAGTCATGAAAAAAATTAAAAACAAATAGATCGACACATCGAAAGAAATTTGCTTTCAACAAAAAGCCAAAAAAATAAACCCCACTTTATGTTGATTTCATCTTTTTCTTAAGTTCCATAATTTTTTTCATATCTATTCACTTTGCAAATTACATCGTAATACTCTATTCTGAATTCAATCATGGTTTTCTTGTATGTCCCTACCATTTTACCATTTGAGTCAAGCCTCAAGGGGCAATATAAAAAAAACCCATAATTATTATTATTATTTTTATCAAATTATAAGCAAGGGGTTAGGAGTGTTGCAAGACTAGCCATGATTTGCATCGGGCCTTGAACTAGTTTTTAAATTGGCAACCATTACAACAAATTAAGATACAATTGAATTAAGCAACAGCGATTTTTAACTAGTTGAGGAAACCCTTGTCCCTTAGTTAAAACATTGAAATGTCATTGTCGCTACTCGATCGCTTGATATTCGGCATCAAGTAAGAACGTGAACTCGCAAAAAGTAACTCGGTGCGATGGACTAGCCACATCTCTACTTATTGCTCAACAAAATACAGAGCATGTAATAAGGAAATTCAACCAATTTGGATTCATTACCTCTCATCATAGAGATGCTCCTTATTTATAGATGGTGGTTTGGAGAATCCCTCCTCTTTCCTCCAGAAAGAATCTCATTTTCTTTAGGAACGAAAAGTTCTCTTTCCTTATCAAAAACTAATTCTTCCTTATCATGGATTATCTTTCCGAGGAGTAAAGGATTCAGAAGCTGAAAAATTCGTTGATAATTTTGTTTTTACGGATTTTCCGCTTCTAGGTGTTTATTCGTAACAAACTTCTCATATGAGGTAAAATTCTCATATGTAGTCGAATGGTCGGCTGATAGATTTGAAATCTCATACGAACCACCTTAAGCAAGTCTTGGAAAAGTTTGACCTTACTTTCCCAGACAACCTCTTTAGACTCTTCTGTCTGGGAAGTGTCCGTCTGGTTTTGGTGAGGCGAGTAGAATCGGACCGTTTCTTAACACATGTCAAACGGGCTCTGGGTCCACTGAGTAACGGATCTTAAATATCATGGTACTCACAGTCATTCCATCCAGTGAAGCAATTTAACGTTTCAATTTGTTTTGTTTTTTGTCAGGCCATAAGGTGTCTTGAGCGGACTCGTGTATACACGAAAGACATTTTTAAGTTATACTACACCAAACCAATCCTCATTCGAGTTAAGGATTAATTACAAGGGCAAAGTTCTTACCACTATTAATACACTACATTCCTAGATATCGACCGGTGACCTCCGCTAAGATATTGGTGAGATCTCAATCATCTCACCTACATATTCGATGATAACGTTTCAACTTGTCGAGGACCAGTTAAAAGGATATATTCACTCACATAGTCGAGGTCCTAAACCTCGATGTTCATCTATTATCATATCATTTAATATTTAATGACTAATCGATTGCTTAAATTAGTGGCTCAATCGATCAAATCCAAGTTGCAAGTATGAGACCTTTAATTATAAAACGTATAAAAAATTTTACTAAAACTCTTCAATGTTTTTACTTCTTCTAGCATGGCATGTCCAATGCAATGCGATGCACTTGTTCTGTAGCACAATGAGACATCTATATCTATAATATTAAAAGGGAACACATGTTTTTTTGAAAGAGATAACCGTTTAAAAGGAATAAATTCAAAAATATATATATAAAATTAACCTCTTTATTTGAAATCCAAACATGAATACAAAAATACACACTACAAAAAAATGCCCTAAAATTTTAGTTATAAACTCTTCAATGTTTTTACCCTAATAAAATGTCCTCTTCTGGTATGTCCAATGCGATGCACTTATTCTAGAGAACTTTGAGACATATCAATATCTATAATATTAAAGGGGAATACAAAGGGACAAATCCAAAAAAAAAAAAGAAGTAAAATTAACCTCTTTATTTGAAATCTAAACATAATACAAAAATACATATTTTTGAATAAAAATACCCTTAAGAATTTAGTGATAGTATGAGAGATGGGAATAAATGCTTATAAGGATTTAATTATTATGGGTGTTTAGTTATCATGGGAGGATTTATCTTTGCACTTTCTTGATTAGTTTTCCTAAATGAGACATTTTCAATGTAATTTTTGAATTTATCCATTTTAAACCAATTTATCTTTATGAAATGAATAATATTAATAAGGTAAGGATGAAGACTTTAATAATTTGAATGGGTTTATTACACATAGGATAGAACTATTGACTTTGATTATGCTAATGAGATGTTATTGTGGTGATGACACCTTCCTTCTTCTAACAAAGAAGGCTGAGAGGGTTTTGCAAAAGCTCTAATGGTTTCATATTCATAACGTGTCTGTTAAACATAGAATTATTGCTATTGATTTTTATCGTCCAGATGCTACCGTGTAAAAGATGTAATGACTTCCTTACACGTTTGACTTTGTACCGAAGACGAAAGTGGGAAAATATATATATATATAAAATTTATATTGTGTTTACCAAGTAAGGGTATTTGCTGAATAAAAATGTTTTATATTGTTATTGAAATTTTTTTTTTTTTTTTTTTTTGTACAACTCTTAACCAATCCTAGTTTCTAAGTATATTGTGAGACATTATCGTTCCCTAAGATTAAATTATTCTCTTATTGAATCATTAAAAGTTTTGGAGTGATTGGTTCATATGAGATCTGTCTTTGGAGTTGGGATTCACGATGTTGGTGATTGGTCTTAAATGAGATCTGTCCTGGGAGCTGGGATTCACTTATTAAGTCATTAAAAGTTTTGAGTGATTTGTTCAAGCGAGATTTGTAGTTGGAAAGGCCTATATATGATTGATTGAAAGTTGAAACTATTATCTAAATTGTACATATGAAAATTATTTTTTTATTATAAGGGTTTGCTAATTTAAATTATAGCTTTTATTTATCCTCCATTTTCTTTAAATTATAAATAAAATCTAGATTTTGAATTTCCTTATAAATTGTTACTAGAAAACAAAAATGACAACATAAAAATTATTTAATTGAAATCAAAAACTAATTTAAAATTAATCATGTCCCAATCTTTTTTAGGAGTATCAAAGTTTTCATCTAATGTTTACTAACATTATATTAAAAAGTGATTACGTTCAACAACAAAAAAACTCAATGAATTACATTCTTTAGTAGGTTTGCTATGGTTTTATAACCAATATAAAAAGAAGTATTTATTTAATATTGACGAACATAAAATAGATAGGACGGGTTTATCAGCTGCCTAATTCGCTGTAAATGGCACAAGCAGTGGGTTCTAGATTCGAGTTATACAAAGATAATTTAACTAATGTGTATTCAAAAATAAATAAATAAAACATATAGCTAAGAATTAAAATTTAATCTTGTTATAGAAAAAAAGATTGTGATTATAACATGTTGGAAAATGAAATAATTAAATAAGAAATTGTAAGAGAATAAACAAGAAAACATGAAGGAAAATACAAAGTCTACTAATGGAAGTCAGAGGACGATTAAATTAAAGGATAATTTCATTTTAAGAATAGTTGAGCCTCCGAATTAAGAAACAAGTCACATAATTACTAACATTCTTCTACGTAACAGCAATGAAAGTTTTGAAAATTAACACAAACAATATTAATATTTTAAAATATTCAAAATGTTTTTTCCCCCTCCTAATTTGGATCAAGAACTGAAATGGGTCGTCTTATATTCAAAATTATCTTAATTTAGTTATAAATGCAATTAAAAATATGCATTATACTAATTATTTTAATTTTACTTATATTTCGTCCATTGTTAGAAACATAAATTAAAAATGAAATGGATGAACAAAGGCTTTTAAAAAAAAAGTAATATAATTTTTTCAAACTTGTAATATATCAATAGATTTGTGATACAAATAGTTAAAAACCATATATGATTAAACAATATACAAACTAATAACATAATAAATCGATATAAAGCCTATAAATTTAATAATATATGACTAAAATATCTACGACTTTTCAATATAAAATGTAATTATACTCATATATTCGACTAATCGAATCTTTCTTACTTGTCTAAATCGCCCTCACGCAAATAAAGCGTCTCAATAAGACAATGAACAGCACTACGTTGTAACATGCCATCGACATACCACATACTATAATAAGACAACGACAAACTAAACACCGATAATATGACGACAAACCAAATGCCATAATAATATAATGATAACATAAAAAACAAAACAAAAAAGTTAATATTTGTGGAAGAACCAATTTATTAAGCAAAAAACAAAAGAAAAATATGCAAACGGGAAATTTCAAGCAAATAATTACCAAAAATCACAATTAATTGCTTAAGGAAAAAGGTTATAAGAAAACAAGACAAAAGAAAATAAGAGGGGATGAATGAACAAAGTTTAGGTAATAATTTCACAGTAACTTCATATAAATATTTTTCAAAATATGTTTTAAGAATAAATTTTATATATAATATTTGTTTTTTAATAACTTTTATATTTATATTATTGCTCATAGAATAAACCTAAAACATTATTGAAAATAGATTTACATTTTTGAAAATTGCTTTCTAAATATGATAATTTTTTAGGATTCTTTATTTGATGTTATTTCTGTTAGAAGAAATTGTCTCCTTGTTGTAAACCCCAACGATAAAACTAATTGTTCAGATATTATCCAAGCAACATACACATAACGCCGCAAAAATAACGGTTATTCAAGAAAAACCAAAATAAATTAAATCAATAAGAATGAGTAATATAACAAGTTGGAGAAACAACTGGCCTTGCAAATTCACAATTTCCTTAAAACAAATTCGCCTTCCGCCGCGCTGGCATTCCAAGCAAGGTCTGGCTTCCCAGGATAAAATCCAGTGTCACTATTTACAAAGTACTTTGCCGCCACTCCGGCGAACTGATGATGTGTTTGCTCTATCACCGACAAAATGACGAAAGGAAGGAAAACTCAAGACTCGATGATCTTTTTGAGACACCTCGATGATCTCCTTAAGACAAATACCCCGACAACCTTTATATAAAGGAGAGACTTGACCTTTTGGAATGTCAAACCTTTTGGCTTCCCAAACCCTTAGAATTCTGAAATTAATTATTCATTGAATGTCACTAATTTCATTCATTGAGTGTCATTCATTGAATACCATTAATTTCTTCATTGAATGTCAATCATTTCATATAACTGAAATTCATAGAATTCGAATTTGGGTCGAATTATTTAGTGAATGTCATTCATTTCATTCACTATATCCAACAATTCCCACACGAATGAAATTGACGACTGTGCGCTAGACAATCCTGAATGATAGGCTAAACGGTTGAAACCTGCATAGTTGAGGTAGGTGTTACCCTTTAAACATTTCCTTGTAAAAATATGTTTACTCTACTAGCTAAACAGTAGACACGACTGCCCTCGAACTATTTCACACGGCGTATCGAATGATATATCTCACACAAAGCACCTTCCAAACACATTTCAGCCTTACTTTATGTCCAAGCCACACTGACACGCGCCTCGCCTCTGTTGAGCTTAATATAATCAGGCTATATTCACCCCTTTGAAGACCCCACTTCACTTTACATAGGTGATCTCTAAATTAAGAGGTAGTCATACATTCTTCCAACGTGATATTGTAGATCATTAAAAGCATAACTTAACCTACTTCAGATGAGCATCACTGCTTCATCATGTGAATTATACTACATCCCCACAATGATATAAATCCAGTCTCTTATAGTTTAGTTGTCCCTTTTGAACCTAGATCTTGAGATCTCCAGTCAACTAGGTTAGGTATCCACCATATCGACTTATTCTTTTTATGGGCTTTAGTCTCATTCCCTTTAATAACTTTTCAACTAAATCTCCATTTAACCCTTTGGTTAGCTTTATCCGCACGTTATCCTTAGATTTTACAAAATCTATGAGATAACCCACCGAGTAATTGTCTAATCTGTGATTGTGTCTACGACGCACGTGTCTAGATCTCATCATTGTACATACTATTTGTGCTCTACCAATAGAAGATTGACTATCACAAGGTATGCGTATTGGAGGCATAGGCTTCACCACCGGAAATGTCATTTAAGAATTTGCAACTGCTCTCAAATTTCTTTCCAACGCTTAATGTTATAAACTCAAATTCCACTGTGAATTTAGCAATAACCATTTGTTTTAAGAATTGTCATGAGACTGTTGCAATTCCCAATGTAAACACATAACTACTTGGGTAAATTCAGTCACAATACTTGATTGATCTAAAGATCATTTTTGAAATATTCAAGAAATGTCAATTCCAATAATTCAACACAATCCATAATTATAGCCTAAAGGTTTAGGTTCCCGATAGGCAATTAGTATATTTTACACAAGGTCTCAAGTTCGATACTTGTCCTTGTACTGTTGCCACAAGGATTTTCTAAATCAGCTAATTCCTTGTACTTTCAACAAAGATTTTCCTCCAAATCACCAATTCTTGTATGTACCTAACAAGGATTTTTCTCAAACAAACAAACCACTTGTTTATTTAGTTGTAAAATGTTTTAGTTTTCTAATTAAATGTGAGATTTTTTTTTCTCCTTAAAAAAAAAAAAAAACCTCAAAAAACTTTTTTGAATCCTTGTTCCAAACATTATTTTTCGAAATGTTATGTTTTTCCAGACACTTTTCTTTTCTTTTTCTTTTTTAAAAAAAAAAAAGAAAACTAAAAGCACAAGTAACAAACCAAATCGTTTGTTTACTTGAAGCCTGGTTCATTGTCGTCCGGTAATTAGATAATGTGATGAGTAATTCCGGGCCATCATTATTCTGCATATAATCCTCATCGCACTCTCTCAATTCCTACTCACCGTGATTCTAACTCAGCCGTAAGACAGATCCCGATTAAGAAGGACTTTTGCCACTCGAATGCTTATACATTTTTTTGTTTTTTTTGTTTTTCCCCATAGTAACAAACCAAATCGTTTGATAACCTGACCAAATGAGTTTTTCCTTTTTTTTTTTTTTCCATGTCCACAACCAAACCAATCAACTCTGAGCTCAAAATCTGTCTTAAGATCGTTAAGAAATCGCCTCCTTGTCAGTAAAACCAACGATAAACCAATTTGCTTCGACATCTCCAAAGAACATACACATAATGTCGCAAAAATAATGGTTATTCAAGAAACCAAAATAAATTAAATCAATAAGAAATGAGGGTAATATAACAAGTCGAGAATAACCGAAGCCGAAATTCACAATTTCCTTATTAAATTCGCCTTCTCCGCGGCGTTTTGAGATTCCAAGGGCTTTGCCTCCTGCGATAAAAAATGTTGCCGAATGGTCGATAAAATACTTGTCGCCACTCCGCGAATCGACGATTGCTTCGTTTATCACCGATAAACGACGAGCAAAGGAAAACTACAGACTCACGATCTTTTGAGACACCTCGATTTGATCTCCTTAAGACAAATACCCGGCCAACCTTTATATAAAGGACACTTACCTTAATGCCAAACTCGACTTCCCAAACCCTTAATTCCGAAATTAATTATTCATCGAATGTCACTACTTATTCATTGAGGTCATTCATTGAATACCATTAATTTCTTCATCAATGTCAATCATTTCATATAACTGAATTCATGTAATTTCGAACAATGAATTATTCGGGCTGAACGTCATTCATTTCATTCACTATATCCAAACAATTTCTAATATTACTAGCACTCAAAATAGTCCTTTATTTAAAACAAAATTCTTAAGAACATGTTAAACAAAATTATGGTGTGCACTCTGACTAATTTCATGAAACTCTTAAAACTAATGGTTAAATCATCAATGACTTTAAGGGAACTCGAGCTAGTGATTGTTGGATTAAAACTTTTTTTTTTTAAGGAAAATTTATTAATTCAATTTAGCAATAGAATCAATGGAAATACAAAATTAAAAGCTGATAAAAACTTTAAGATAACGAACATCTAAGCTAATAACAAAAATGATCGGACAAGGCCTACACGAATATAAAATTAAAAGTGATAAAACTTTAAAAAATTATGCAACATCTAAAGTTAATAAAGAAAATGATCGATGCATGCCTACACGGTTGATAATTCAAAAATATCTAAAATACCTAAAATTTCAAATCTACAATATATGAACGAACAAGATTTGATCTAATGATTATTGAATCGAATTTTGTCATCCAAAATGGTAATGCGAAAATCGATGAATAAATTAACTATTAACGATATAACTATCCGCAGCAACAAATCAACGACAAAATATACTATTCCAAGTCAACATAACAAGACAAGAAAAAAAAAAAAACAAACTTAAGACCTCATCAATTGAGTTATCCATTAGGTTAACAATTTTTAAAATTTATATTATTTATGAATTTTGATATTCAATTTTCCTATCTTATAATTATCTCTGTTAATTTAAATGTTCATAATTGCCCTTCAAAACTTAACTCAAATGGTAAAGGGTTATAAAATAGGTTGCCAATTTCTAAGAAAAATGAGAAATGAGAAATTTATCTCAAAAAAAAAAAAAAGGTTTAGTTATAAAAAACTCGTGATATGATAATGAGCTTTACATGTTCGATGATGTTTTATCATATAAAATTTTAATGTATATAAAGGTGGCATTTGTTTTTTTATTTAATGAATAAAATTTTTTAATTAATATCGAATAATACTTAATGTGATTTAAGATGTTCGATTATTTTTTAAATGCAGCAATGGTTCATGACAACGGAGTTACTTATTCGTATTCTCGGTCCTGCACCTCAATCTTAAATTTTATCGAAGCTGGTTTAATCAGAATCGAGTTTTAGCGGACAGCTTTATTTTTTCACCTGAGACGGTCAGTGATTACTTCCGCCGCTTCGATTATATTTTCTTTTCAAAATATTTTTTTATTATTTTATTTTATATTTTAATATAAATAATAATAATAATAATTAAAACGTTTTTAATAAATAATTTATAAAATTCATAATATTTTTATTTTCTTATGAAATATATTAATTTTAATATAATAAAAATAAAAGGTAAATATAAAAATTAAAAATTAAAAATAAAACAAAATCAAACGTGAATTACAATGTTTGCAATTTTCCTATCCTTTATTCGATCCCGCGAATTTTTTAAACGATATGCTTTCATGAATCAAAATAAACGAAATGTGGATCGTGATGAGGACATCATCTCAAACCTCCCGTTATCATTCTAGGTAGCGAGTATCATAATTCTTCTTCTTATTAGGACAACGATTTAAGCTTTTATTATTTCGATGAAAAATGATTTTTTCTAAATAAAAAAAGCTAAATATTTTCATTTTTTCTATTCACAACTTTTTTTAAAAATTTCAAGATGTTTAAAATTTTAAAATAAATTGCTTATCGCTGAGTTTCAAATAAACTTTCAATATTAAAATAAAAACAAATAATTCTAAAATCTTTATCTAACAGTGTAAAACTCGTTTTCATACGAGAATGATATTTTTCCGATTGAAAAAAAAAAAAAAAATTAATACTTGCTTTGCTGACATGGCAAGATTTGATTGGTAAGGGGACGTGGAGTTTTGTTTGAGGGGTAGTTTCGTCAGAAAAATACAAATTGCTTAGAGAAGAAGCGACATCTAGAAGAAAAGTATTTAAAAGATAGAGCAAAGTCAGAGAAGTATTTGTTCCCTTTCCAAATTACTCGAATCTTTCGGATGCATCTTTCATTTCCATCGATGCCATCCTAATTTTGTAATCTAATTTGGGATTGTGAAGAAACAAAAGGGCATTATTGTACAATCCAAGTCGATGGAAGCAACTCGGCAAGTCTCGTGAATCGACTTGTATAAATTTAGGGCAGTCTCTCTGTTTCATCGATACTTTACGAAGGAAAAAATAGAAAAGAGGATTGCTTGGAATTAGGTTCTCAATGGAAGCGTTTTCTGCGTTTTTCGATTCTCAATCGACCTCAAGGGGTCGGTGGACCTATGATTCGCTCAAGAATTTCCGCCAGATTTCTCCTGCCGTTCAAACTCATCTCAAACAGGTAATTCTTTTTGTTGGTATTCCAGGGTTTTGTTTTTCGTTTTATTTTCTATTGTTTCTATTTGGTTTCTGGTGATTTGAGGAAAGGATAGATGAAAAATCGATCTTAAGATTTGAGAAAATTTTGACTGGAGTACCGATTTCAAGAACCCATGTCGAACGGATTCTTGGATCTTCTTTCTTTTTTGGGATTTTTTTTGGAGAAAATTGGGGAAGGAAACAGTTTCGATGATGGTGTGCAAATGAAAGGCGCGACTCAATGATGGACGGTAGTGTTTCTGTTCATCTCTGGGTTCACTAGGCCCGATTTGAATTATTAATATCTGTTATATGGGATTGGATAGCGGAGGAATCTGAGAGGAAGGAACTAAGGAAATTTCTCTTATTGTGTGCTTGTGAAAGTTGAAACATCGAGTGGACATTTTGGTTGTCTTCCCAGTTTTTATGAGCTGCCAGATAGACCATTTCCGTGATTTTCTATTTAACATTTTGTTATCTTCCATTTGGATTGACAAAAATTTAGGAAAAGGGAAAGAACTGAAATGGTCTTTTTGCCTTATATAATGGGTTCGGTAGAATGGAAAAACTCACATCAGTGACAAAGTCTTGGGCTAGTCAAAGTTGAGTTGGAAGTTTTTCTCATAAACCAATGGTTTAATTCGTGCTAGGATTTGGCTTTGTATTGGTTGATTTAGTTTTGTACTCAATTTTCAATTACCTCTCTTTGGTTCAGCCTGGATTTAGTTATTTATACATCGGTGTCTCTTTTTTTGGGGTTCATAATTATCATTCACCCTTTTAATTTTTCAGTATTGTAGTTTTTTTTTTTCACTTCTATTTGTTTTGCTTTTTTAATCAACATATGTCATTCTTGATTTTGCAGGTTTATCTCTCCCTGTGCTGTGCCCTGGTTGCATCTGCTGTGGGAGCTTACCTGCATCTTCTCTGGAATATTGGTGGCCTCCTTACTACTTTTGCATGCTTCGAAACATCATGTGGCTACTATCTACACCCTGTATGAAGAGGTATTTAGTTATATTTTCCATTCTACTTTGTGACTTCAAATTTGCATTTTGGTACTTACTGATCTTGGATTCTTTTTTTGATGAGCAGAAAAGAGGGTTTCACTGTTGATGGCCACTGGCACTCTTCAGGGAGCCTCTATTGGTCCTTTGATTGACTTGGCTATCTAATTTGACCTGCAGCTTCTGATTATCAATCGAATGCTAATGTTTTTCTTGTGATTGTCGTTTGTTTTGTTTTATCTAATATTTCATTAGCTTTATGGTTTTTACTTTTTGGACGTGGTCTTTTATCTTTCCATTGGTTGGTGAATGTTATTCTTCCAGGGATTTTGACTTAGAATTTCCTTAAATTTGACTTACTCTGGTCAGCTAGGTTTTTCAAATCATTTGGTGGTTGGTTTTAACATGTGGTCTGGTCAATTTATTTTTTGGAAATTTTATTGAACTGGGCACATAACAGTGGGGTACTGGAGGTAGGCATGGGAAAAAGCTTTTTAGACTCTTTTTAGACTAGAGGTACTGGCACATGAAATGCAATTATACACATAGTTATAGGATGTCATAAAGAAAAATGGAGATAAGAGTACATTGGCTGTAATGAGAGCTTTTGAAATTATGCTTGAGAAGTTGCGGTACAGCAACTCTTTTTGAAAGTTGAGGTTCTCAACTGATTTTGATTATGGAAATTGAATATTAGAGGTGGGTCGTATCTTTTTTTTTTTATATAGACAACCCGAAACCCCCAAAAAGAGCTAGTGCACCCTATGTATAAGCTTGCGATTCACACAACATCCTGAGAAAGCACCAAACTAATACAAAAGTAGTCTTCAAAAGCAATGCAAGGCTAACTACTAGAAAAAGCATCTTCCGACCCTTATTTAACAACCAAGGGGTTGCTTGAGGCTGGCTTAGGAGCATGGGGTTGCTATTTAAGTTCATTTCTTCATTTCTTCTAAAAGCTGAGGGCCCTCTCCTCCCCTTGCCACAATGGAAGGACCCATCTTTCTCATTTTCATATGTTTTTCTCTATATACACCATCTTATCTCCACCTCTTATTTCCAACATCCAACTCACAGATGGGTTATTCATACTTCCTTTCTGAGTAGTTCACCTTTTCCGAAGGCGAAGACTGAGAAGTGAAGACATTGTCAGTCCTGAAGCAATGGTATCTTTGATAGAGTTTTACTTTCTGTTGAATGTTCCTCATATCAATTCTGATAATTCGCAGACACTACAGTGTTGGTAGAAGATGTGGTGTCAATAAGATTTCACAGTACCCCCTTCTCAGATATAAAGTAGCTTTTGAAATGATTGACTAAACCACCTACCATTGTTTATGGCCAACTAATGTATTGCTATGTTGAAAATGAAAGTGGCAGCTCAATTTCAATTCGGCCTATATTTGAATATGTGGGGCAGCCTCAAGGTTTTTACATGTCCTCTCTATCATGTTTCAATTCAGAGAACTGCCCCAAATCTCTATAATCATGTTGAGGCTCATAGTCCTAATCAAAACGAGTATTCGACAGCTATGTGATTTGCTTTGGAACAAAATTCAAACTAGCCTTGGTAGTTCTTACACATAAGAAGATGGTTGGATATAACTATCCTGTTTTAAGTCACAGAACTACCCCAAATCTCTATTATCATGTTATTAATAGTCCCTATCAAAAAAAGTATCAGGTTGGTGCTACATGTGATTTGCTTTGAACAAAATGTAAACTATTCTTCGTAGTTCTTACTCATAAGAAGATGTATATAACTATCAGTGAAGTTACTAATCAGGAAAAAAAAAAAATCGGTGAAGTTAATTTTGATTCATAAAGATCTGCAGTATTATGATAGAATTCAAGTAACTGAAAAGCCACTTTGCATTTCTTGTTAGTGTAAATAGTATTATGTATGCAGTCTGGATAATATTTGTGTTTTGTCTCCAGAAACTTGATGTGCTAATATGCAAAAACCTGTCCTGCAGCATTCTTGTTAGTGCTTTTGTGGGAACTGCAGTGGCCTTTGGTTGTTTCTCTGTGGCAGCATTGTTGGCAAGGCGCAGAGAATACCTGTACTTGGGAGGGGTTCTTTCCTCCTGCCTCTCCATCCTTTTCTGGCTGAACTTTGCCTCGTCAATGTTTGGGGGATCCACTGCCATCTATAAGATTGAGGTGAGGGAATTGATGATTGGTTTTATTTAGTCTGTTTAAATTAGAGATTTAAATAGATTATTATCCTTAATACTTTCCATACTATATTCCTGCAGCTGTATTTTGGACTTCTGGTGTTTGTGGGTTACATGGTAGTAGACACCCAGGAGATAATAGAGGAGAGCCCATCTCGGGATAGGGACTACGTGAGACATTCTTCTACTCCTTTTACTGATTTTGCCGTTTTTGTTCGAATCCTGATAATCATGGTAAGTTAAGTTTGCTTTGAATAGAAACAGAACAGAATAAATATCTTCTTCTTGTTTCTTTTAAATTATAGAACTGACCCCTTTTTATGAAGAAATGATAATGGGTTTGTGGTGTTTGGTGCAGTTGAAAGAACTCTGCTGAAAAGAATGAGAAGAAGAAGAAAAGGAGAAATTGAATGATGGTTAGACTTTAACGTGCCTCTGCTTATTCACTTGGAACTTTGTGGGTAGTACAAAAACAAGATGATATGTTTGTGTATGAAACCCCAACAAGAGAGTTGTGTGTGAACTTGATTGATGCTCTTCGTTTCTCTCTCCCCTAACTGATTGGAACTTTTGAGAATGTAATTTTCTGTGCTCTGTGTCCTTATTTTCCTTATTTGGTAAATTGTACTACTGTGTACATATGAATTTGCTCAGGAATGGCATTCTGCCTGTGAGTGAAGAATATATGGGTTTGAATTTCGCAGATTTTGGAAAAGGATTATTTACCACCATATTATTTACCACTAATACGGTGGTAAATAATAAGGTGCACCTCCAATTCCTATTTAATTGTGGAACATTATGGCCCTGTTTGGGGTTTGGGGTTGCGTTGAAAAAAAGTGCGATTTAAAAATGTGCTTTTAATAAATTATAGTTATAAAATCAAGGTTTTACAAACAAGCTAGACATCGCTTGATTAAAGTTATCATGATGTGTGACTATGTTTTTACATGTTTGATAAAATTGTGGTTAAAAGTGTTATTCAAATATAAAATTATTAAAAGGGATAGTTATTCATACTTGTATCTTTTTTTTTATGTTAATGTTAATTTTAAACTAATGTGGTTAATACAATAATAATAATAAAATAAACCAAAAAATTCATTATAATATTCAATATGAAATTAATATAATACAGGTTTTAAAGGTAAATCTTAAAGCCCCAAGCCCCAAGTAATTTATTTTTTCGTTAATGATTCTTTCGATTTAAAATTTAATACTTAAAATTCGCATTTTTCATTATGTTAATTTGTGTATCTATTTCAGAACTCGCATCTTTAAATTTTTCTTATATTTAGTTAATTCCTAGATCACATTTCCAATTAATTTGTTGTTTATAAAAAGCAACAAAATAATATAAATAAAAACTTATTAGCTTAAATTTTTACTAAGAAACTTATCGTAAGCCTTTATATCTTTGGCTCATCAGAAATATAAAAGTTATTTGGGGTTATTTTTTGTCCAAAGTTAAAATAAAAATCGCGATATTATAATCAGCTTTAAAATCAAATTACGACACTCATCACAGATTAAATTAACAAAAACATTCAAAAACTCAAGGCTAGACCTAAACACAATTTTACTATCTTAACGCAGTTTTAATTACAATCCTAAACAGAGTCTTATAATGCTCGAAGAATCTGTATGTTCCAATCTCTTTGTTTTCGTGCATAATTTTGGACCTAGTATCGACTAGGGAATTGTAGTTCATTTCCGAAGCCATCGGCTTTTGTTTTTTAAAATCAAAATGTGCATGGTGAGTTGTGATAGCTAAAAATTAGTTTTTAAATAAAAAAAAATTATTTTTTAAAGTATAATAATTATTTTAAAAATAAGTTAAAGCCATTCATATTCTACTGTATCCGGCCCAGGTTTTTGGTAATAAATAATCCATTATTTCTAAAGTAAACTGAATCTGGTTCTTCCTATCCAACTTTTAACCACAGGGCGGACCTGATTGGCAATTCACAATCGTTTTAAAAGAAATGGCTATCGAATTTGCCGCAAATCTTTGTTTTCTAACCTTGGATGATTTTTTTTTTGTTGGTAAAAAGAAAAAATTAACTACGGCGGCCGCATGTTTTCTGATGGCTAAGCTTAAAAACTAAGAAAGCAAAATTGTTGTTTAGCATTTGTTTTAAATATGGATTTTGGTAAGTTCTTTCTATATATATATATATATATATATGATGCTAATAAGTTCTAATTCTTTTTCTCTCAAAAAAAAAGTTCTAATCCTTTTTATATAAAAATATATTACAAACAATTCAAAAAATCATTGAGGCTTGGTTCAAAGTTATAACGATATAAAAAATAATAATTTGAAAACGAATATTTTTATGCCAAATTTTTTAATAAATAGATAAATACTAAAATAGTTTACTTAAAAATATTGAGGAATAAAGCTTAGCTTTTCGTAATATTAAATATAAAAAACTCATTAAAGAATTTAAATTATTAAGTATAACCTGACTATGACACATGATAGATAAAATTAGTAGAGTATATTTGGGAAAAATACTAGAGAGATATTAGAAGAGAACCAAATAATATTAATCAAATCTAATAAATAAATGGTTTAGTAAAAATTAGAAGGCGGTAAAAACAACCTATATTATTTATGTATATATATATATATATATATATATATATATATATATATATATATAAGCCGTATATCGTTGCCTGGTCGGAAATCAGAATATAGAATATTTTTGGAGGGAGGAAAAAACATCACACTAGTCTCAGAAATCAAACACCAACGCCAATATCAAATATCCCTGTATGAAATTAGGGTTTATCTATTGCCAATTTGAAATTCTAAACCCTGGCTTTTGATTCTTCTCCATTGAACAAAATTGAGTTTGCTGAATCTGAGGTTCGAGTGTGTCCGGCCATTTGGTTGAGCATAGAAATGAATAAGTTACTGGAATTCGGGAGAAAGGCAATGTTCTATGTTAGGGTTCTTTCGGGATACGAGGAGCGAAGAATCAGATCCTACAGATTGGAGCTTCAACGCCGCCTTGAACAGGTCTTTCTTTGTCTTCTTTTTTCGTCTACCGTTTTGGAAATTTATTACTCTCAGATTATGCCTTTAGTTTTCGCTTCTACTTCATTCGTTGACTGCTAAAAAAGAGTTCGGTTTGGAGAAAAGTTGAAGATTTTGATGGGAAACAGGAATATTGATGGGACATTTGATAGAGAATGTGTAGAGCCTTGGAAAAATGAATTGCAGAGGGAATGATTTGGAGAAAAGTTAAGATTTTGATTAATGTTTGTAGTTATGAGTGATGGTATGGGAAAATCTGATTCTTAGATGTCTTGTTTCAGTCCTATGTATACCCATTTGTTTGTCTGTCTGTCTTGGTTTTCCCCTCAATCTATGGGCTCGGCGGTTCAGCTCTTGATGTTATCCATTTAACTTAGATATCTTGATTTTTTTTCATTGCTGCAACTGTCTAGTGGCCTTTTCTCTACGCAAACTTTATTCTGAAGTTTATACCAGTGGACACTGTTTCAAGTATTGAGCTCTGGTTTTAAGATATTGCTGTGTTACATACCAAGAACAATAAGTTATTAAACCTAGAGATTGGTGGTGTTCAAAATGGTAATAAATTGTTATGATAAAAAAGAGTAATATTTTTAGGTTTGTTATGTTATTAATGGAGGATACATGGAAATTACCTTAGGATCTAAATATTTATGATTATCATCATATTTATAAGGAAACAAATAGAATAAAAAATTGTTTGTTTAAGAAAAATATCTATGATATAGAGTGAATCATTTGGTGGTTAAATTTTCTTAAAGATGTTATAAAGTTTTGTAGTTACAGGGTCCCTTTCCTTTTGTAGATTTTATGGATTGGTTCGTGCATCCTGAAGGGGCAGAGTTTTTGTTGGCTTTTTTTTTGGTTTTCTTTTGGTGGTGCTGTTGGTGCCCATTGTATACTCCCTGTATACCTTAGAGCGTTGCTTTTGGTGTCTTCTCTCTTATTCTAATATATTTTAATTATCAAAAAAATAAAGAAAAGGTGTTATAAAGTTTGGTTTTAAGGATTATTATGACTCATCTTTCGATCAAATCTGTAAGTATTATGTTTCATAGTCGGTTTTCGTAAAACATCAATAAAAAAAAAAAATTGTCTGGTTTTGTAAAAGAAAAAAAAAGTTATATTGAACTCATGGAGTCATAGCCTCCATGTTCAAATATTTTTTAACCTGCTCCAAGAAAAGCATTCACTTCATCTAAGGTTTGCTAAATATTTTTCCAAATAATTTGGATGTGACTTTATGTATTGTGCTTTATTTTCATAATCATTCTCCTATATTTGTGTAATTTTTTTTAAATATCTGTACAAAATTGAAAATAACTAGAAAAATTCAAATATGTTCTTAAAAAATTCAATGTCTTCATAACAGTTACTGAAAACCTAGTGTGGAATACTTGATAACTATAAGTATTTTCTGTTTATTCTAAAAAAAAAAACATTATTTTTGAGAATAACTCCTAAACATAGCTTTGGAGAGCTAATAGTATATGTCATTTGCTCTCTAATGTACCTTTTTCTATTACTAACTTATAACTACTTATTTCCATAGATTAAAAAAAAGAGCATTGGAAATTAGGGGTTTCTAGGAATCCTACCTAGAACAAAATTACCAGTCTATTTTTCTTTATTAGTAAAATTAATCGAATCTGTTCATTAAGAATGGCAAATTGTACCAAAAAAAGTATTATTCAAATTTTTTTATAAGAAAAGGCATAAATTAAAATTAAAAAACAATATTATCCATCATCAATTATTAATCTCAAGGGTAGTAAGATTGTACGGTTTCGCTTTTGAAGAAGGAAAAGGAAGGATAGGGTAGTGTGGTGAACTCTTAAATAATGTTTTTTTTTGCAAAATCTGGGGTATTTTGTCCTAGACATAGAGTCATGTTTTGGATTCCTTTCCTAGTTGGCATTGTTTGAAGTCCATGTCTCATCTAAAGTAGGTTTGATATTTTTTTTCCTCCTTCAGAAGTTAATTAAGGGAGAAGGTATTACCCATGTAAAATTGAAGTTGAATAATATGATCATTTCTTCTTTCTTAGTGCCAAAGTAAGGGTGCTATTACAACTATTTTTCTTTCTATGGGTAGGATGACTTTCTTATGTTGGCATGAATTCGTTATGAGAAGAAAACAGAAAATGTTTGGAGAACTGCCATATTATAATTTTTTGGACACTTCAGAAGGAAAGATTGAAGAGCATTAGAAAATGTGGAGCAACCTTAATCCTCCCTATTTTTGTCAAGTAGTCACATCAATCCCCTTAGAAGGTCATTGCATAGGTATTATAGAACTTCTTTGGTAACAATCGTTTTTTGATGGAAGATGGGGGAATGATTCATCTTTGGGAATTTTTCAGACCTTCGATTGAGGACAAACTTTTCAAGGATCCAGCCACTGCTATTTTTCAAAGAAGATCATGTACGTGTTGCACTGCCCGACATTGATTTTCCTTTTCACTTAGTTTGGTACTCTGTGATCCCCTCCAAATTTGGCTTTTTCGCTTAGGAAGCTTCCTGGGGAAAAGTGATCACCTTGGATCAGCTTAAACGTCGCGAAAGAGCTCTTGCAAATAGATGTTGTCTTTGTGAAGAGGACGGCAGACAATACTGCATCATTTGTTAATTCACAAAGATAGTTGATGTTTCGGGCCTTTTTGACTATAGTTGGGTCTTTCCGAGCTTAGTCCTTCAAAGCCTTCTACCATGGCAAGGAGCGCCTGTAGGGAAAAAATGAAAAAAAAATCTGGATGGCTACTCCCTTATTTCTTTTCTGGATGTTATGGTAGGAAAGAAATAGGGTGGCAGGTTTGATAATGAAGTTCACTAACGCCTCAAAACAAAATCTAACTTCTCGGGCTATCAGGACCTAGGCAACTGCATAGTGTCGACAACACTAATTCTTTAGTGGGCTTCTTTGGCTCGCTAGGTGTAGATAGGGTTGCAGCTTATTGTTGGGGTTGGTAGGTTTCTTTGCAAATTGCTCTCTTGTTGTTTTTCTTTGGCTCCTTCTCGCTTCCTCTAAGATAGCCTCCAGCCAGCATTTTTTAACCTCTTGGTTCTTGATCATTATAATCGGCTTTTTTATCGATTAAAAAAAAAAAAAAATCATATTTGGAAGACTTGTGGTCAGATCAACTCCCCATGCCTCAATTTCCAACATATTCATAGACAATTAAACATTCTTTTGAACTTATCTTTCCACCCATAAAAAAAACATTCTTCAATGTCATCTGTCTTACCACCTCTTTTTCCTTTTCTTTGGAACTTTGGAAAGACTTATAACCTCTCATCTTATGTGCACTCGCATGGTAAGTGTTTCTCATGTGAGAGTTAGGTCATTATCTTCTACAAGCCTATTCATTTTAAAATTCCTTTCGACCTTGTCCAATCTATTAGTTTCTATTCTTATCTCACTAAGAAAATTTATGTAGTAAACCTCATCCAAGGTCAAGGCCTTTGCATTGTTGGTAGCCAACTAGAAGGTTAATTCCAATTACTTGTTATAGGTGAGAAGACCTCAAAAAGCAATTAGTCTTGATTGTTTAATTACGCATATGAGGAGTGGTGAATTGATTGACCCTTCTTTATATATATATATATAAGGCAACACCCAATGACCTTGTCATTTTGGTATAAACTAACCAAGCTTGAATTGATTCCTCATTGGAGTATCAATCACGTAATGATCTTTTCATTTAGAGCTTTGAAGGGTATAACTAGAGACACTTTGGAAAATTGTATTTCTCACTTTGATTTGAATCATATGATTGAGAGGAAATAAACATGAGGAATTTATAGTGTAAGTAGAGAAGTATGGAGTTGATAGGGGTTCTTTTTTAGCCTTAACAATTTTAGCTTTTGAAAGTATTCCTTTCATTTTTATTGTAGTCAATTGGAATTTGGTATGTGAATAGAAAAGGTTAAAATAGCCTATCAAAAAAAAAAAATAGAGGAAAAAGTTAAAATAGCAATTTGATTTCCTCGGGGTCGCTTGACTAGGGTCAGAGTAGTTTATTATCTTCTCCCTCCTACATGCTATGCATTTTGTTACCCATTGTCTACGCTTTTATGTGTAAATTTCGTGTAATTTTTTTTTTAAGATTTTACCATATTTATTGCCTATTAAAAAAATTAATCTCGCTTTTGTATGTGTTAGCTTAACCTTGTTGTTGTATTAATTATTAATGTATTTTTACTTGCTCTTTACATTTATTGTAGCAATTTGCCTTGTCTTACTAAAATCCTAGAAATTAAGTAAAACAACTAAAAAAGAAGTCAAACTCCGTGTATCGACATATAAGGACTATTATTTCTTTATTAAAATGCCTAAATCTTCCAATATTGAGATTAAAAAGAGAAAAATAGTTTTCTTTTCAAAATTATAAACTTAAACTTCATAGAAACTTTTTGTGATACAAATTTTTAATGAAGGAGATTTCTAGATTTCAACAAGGACTCAAGTAGAGTCTTGAGAAAAAGACCTTTTAGAAAATAAAATGTTTAAAAATATAGAAACTTTTTATAAAGGAGAAGTTGCCTAATAAAAAGTTCCAAATTCTAAATGATTTTTTTTTCATTTAATAGTTAGAAACAAACATATGTATTAATTGGAGAATAGAAATGTAAGAAGAAATCCTCCCGATCTACAAACTTACTTAAAGAACTAAGTGACTCCATTAAACTAAGGATGGCTATAAAAGTTAAGGTGTTTAGACAAGTATAACAACTTTCATTGTGATAGTTTCAGAAAAGCCCGAACTCTACCTTCATCAGGATGATTCTGAAAAGGAAGGGGTCAAAACCTAAAGGACTTTGCACTCCATCAACCTAGTGGGGTAGCTTTTATAAGATTATTGCCAAAGTTTTGGCTAACAGTTGAAAGTATTGAACCTATGCAGGCAAAGCCTAGAATGCCTTCGTGAAGGGAGGCAAATCATGGATGCCTCCTTTAATAGCTAATGAAGTGCTAGACGCCATGGAAAAGAGAAATGAAAGGGTATTCTATGTTAGACATAGAGAAGGCCTGATCGCATAAATTGAATTTCATCTCTCATTGCTCATGGAGATGGGGTTTGGTACAATGGATCGATTGATAAGGTGGTGTATCTCTACGGCTCTTCTCGCACTCCCACGAGCCCTGGTTACTTTAGAAGCTCAAGGGGCTTAAGGCAAGGGGACCCCTTATCCCCTTACCTGTTTATCCTTGGTGTGGAAGTTTTCTCCCTTCTGGTTGACAAGGCTGTTGTTGAAGGTTTTCTAATTGGGTACACTCTAAAGGGTAGCAATGGGGCCTCGACGAATGTCTCCCATCTATTATTTGCTGATGATACCTTGATCTTTTGTAGAGACTCGATAGACCAAATGGCCAACTTAAGCTAGATCCTTCTGTGGTTTGAAGCACTCTTTGGGCTGCGGGTAAATTTAGAAAAAAGTGTTATTTTTCCTCCGATGAGCCGTGGAGAATATAGTTCATTGGTCAAGAACTAGCTTGCAAAGTAAAGTGGACACTTCGGGACGACTTAGATTACTGCCTAAGGCAAAACCTGCCAGGCATGAAGGTATCGAAGATAAGTTCAAAAGAAGACTTTCAGCTTGGAAGAGACAATATATCTCAAAAGGGGGGAGGCTCACACTTATCAATAGCACCCTTTCCAACTTACCTATTTACCTATTGTCCTTGTTTAGGATGCCCAAGAGCGTGAAAGGTAGACTGGAAAAAATTCAAAGGGATTTCCTTTGGGGAGGAGGCTCTAATGCTAGAAAAATTCATCTAGTAAATTGGAAGACTGTCAACCAGGGCAAGAGCAAGGGAGGGTTGGGCATTCGAAATCTAGACCTTGAACATAGCTTATTTAGAGAAGTGGATTCAGAGTCTTATGAGAGAATTTATTTGGAAGTCATGCATCAACATTAAATATACAACAGCCAGGGGGTCGGTTTACAAAAAGACCCGAAAGGGAGTTATGTGGTTGGCCTCTTGAAATCCATTGACAAAGAAAAAGGCTTGTTGAAGAAAGATTGCAGCCGATCCTAGGGATGGCAAAAGGATAAGATTCTCGGGAATGATTCGTGGTGTGGGGACGCTTGTGTAGAGCTTTTCCTGGGAGTCGCATAGATCGCCGTGCAAAGAGGGCTATGGCTGCGCATTGTTGGATCAGGATCGTGAGAGAGGAGCTTAGGATCCAAAGTTCAAGAGGTCTTTCAACGACTGGGAATTGGAGGCTGTCCAGGAATTGTTAAGTGTGCTTACCAATAGGTATATTTATCCCCACTTAAAAGACAAAAGTAACTTGGAAGGGCAGTAACTTGGAAGGGCTTTTTCTGTGAAAGCCTTTTTTAACATCTTGGAAGGTATCCCAACATGTTCAGCACCCTCTAAGATCTTATGGAACCCTTATATCCCCTCTAAAATAAGTTTTTTTGCTTGGGAAGCATTGTGGGGGAAAGTCTTAACGACAACTCAATTGAAGAAAAGAGGTTTCCAATTAGCTACCATCTGCCCGTTTTGCGGGAGGAAGGAAGAAGAACTGGAGCATATTCTGATACACTGCCCTGGAATTTGGGGACAGTGGACTAAGCTTCTCGCTACCTCTGATGTTAGTTGAGCGTGCCCCCTGTTGGTCAAAGATTTTAACCTTAGCTGGCAAAATTTCCCGGTTAGGAAGACGGCCAAAGTCTTGTGGAGAGCAGCCCCTTTACTTCTTTTTTAGGTAATTTGAAAAGAAAGAAACATAATTATTTTTGATGGGGTGGCCTTCTCATCTCTAAGACTAAAGAGTTCTTTCATTCGTTCCCTCCTTGTAAGGGCAGGTTGCATCCCAAATGCTGATAATTATTTTGTCAGGCTTCTTTTTTGTAGATACTATGGTTATGCCTAGGTTTTTTTCCCTCTGCTTTCTGGGGTTGGTTTGTATTTCTTATTCATTCTTTCTGCCTGGGCACCTTTTGCATACCCTCAGATACTCCGACTTCTATGAAAGGTTTTTTCTCGTTTGCCTATAAAAAAAAAATAAATAAATAAATAACAACTTTTGATTTCGTAGGCCCAATCCTAAGGTGTACAAATCGGAAGCTAACTAAGTTGAATTACACTTAAAATGATAGGGTTGAAATGTTTGTATATTGAGCCCAAAAAGAAATTAAGCAGATCTTGCATCATCTCATGCGGCTTCTAAGTGTTCTAAAATATCTTAGCATTTCTATCTCTTCATACAACATTACAACCCAGTGAAGCCACAACTAAGAGAGACATACAATCCTCCACAGAGTCTTGCATCTAGTAGAATCCTCAAAACTCTTGCAATAAATTTTTTTTTGATCGGTAAAAACACTTGCAAGAAATTACTGTCATATCCTAAATACTGTTTTACTTATGCCATCCTAACTTGTGAAAATATTCTATGTCAGTTATAATAAAGGGGGGTTTGATTATATGGGGTGAATGGATCAAGGGATGATGATGTTTCATTGTATAATATTAGGGTTATTTTGGAATTATTCAAAGCTTACTATTCTAGTTCATTAAAGGGGAATTTTCACCAAAATGCACTTTACCGCTGCACTTCCATTTTCTGTTTCAATCACCTTTAATTCATGTGCATTTTTTCTGAATCTCCTTAATACTTTTTACTGGATGATTACAACTTTATTTTATTTTACTGTTAATATTCTATCAAAGAAAAGAATAATAACCTGTCCCACTCTCTCACCTTCCTCTCTCCACTCACTATCTCTACTTTGTTATTACAAATATTTTGTCGCCATTGTTGAAGTCTTTTTTGTTTTATTTTTACTTTATGTTTGGAAAATTTTGCTCACTTTTTTTAAAAAGTGCAAACAGCAGAGAATATATTAGCAGGTATTGAACCCAAAAGCACAAAGAATATACAATTGAATTTGGGATAGTTGAAATGTATTTGACTTCGCTGTCAGGGGTTAGGAGATAAATAGAGACCTTCCTATCATTTAGGATTTAGTGTGTAAGCCTAAGGTGGAAAGGGGATTGGGATTTGAGTGCCTCTCTAGGAATCTGGTCCATTAGGAACCACTGTGGAGGTTTCATGACTTTGCTTTATGAAACCAAGTTATTCTAAGCATATATGAGACATATACTAATGGATGGAATGTCAATACTAGAGTTAGATGGTCAAATCACCATGGAAGGCTATTCCATTAGGTTTATTGAGGACTTTACCAGGTAATTCAGTTTTTGGTGGCGGATTAACTTTTGGTTTCTCAATTTCCTGGACTATTTTAGTAGCACACAAAAAGGTAAACTCTAACATCATGCTATAGTTGAGAAGACCTTACAATTCCCTTAGTTTTGATATTTGTAAATTGTTTACGGAGAACTAGTGAATCATCTTTTTTACATTGTCCTTTGATGTTGGAGCTTTGTTGCAAATTATTTAGTTTAAGTTAAATGGATAGGGTTTCCCTGAGAAGTACTTGTGACATGATGACCATTTCATATAAGGGATTGAAGAGCTCCGAAAGAGGACTATTAGAGTGGCAAACTACTTGTATTGCTTTAATTTGGGTTTGTGTGATGGCCTGATGGGAAAGAAATTAAGATTTTCTATGATCGGGCAAGGACCTATGAGCTTCTTTGGGATACCATTCATTTCCTTGCCTCTTTGTGGGCCTCTTGCACCACTTTCGAGGGCATCACCCTTGACTTGGTTATCCATGCATAGTCCAAAGGGGTTTTGTATTTGTCTAATGGTTTTTGGTTTTTGGTATTCCTTATGTTTAGCTTTTGTCTGTGGAAGGACTCCTTATTTTGTATTGTACTTCTTAATTTCTAATACAATATATCACATCGTGGTTTCTCATGAAAAAAAAAGGTTTGCACACATATTGCGATGTTTCTTGTCATGATCCTTTATTTTATAACTTTTCTCTGTGTTTGACACTCTCTCTCCAGGCTCACGAAAAGAAGGCAGCTTTAAGAAGGGTCCTGAACAAGCATTTTGATTGAGGTTCGCATGGTTGAGGAGATGCAGGCATTAAATAAGAAGTTGAGGAAACGGTAAGTTTCACTTACCAGTGGAGGCACCACAAATGAACCAAAACAGAGTTTTAAGGTTTGTGTGCTATTTTCTATTAGTTGACTTTGTCACGTGTGGAAAAATACTTAATTTTTCTATATCTTGAGATAATTGATAACAGGCAAAATGTGGGTAATTGCTTTACATTTTCTGCAAAAATCTCTAACATGACTGTGTTTTCTTTATTGAACTTGTTTGCCAGACACTCAGTAGGAGGTACTGCAATTCCCAATGATATTTGAGATAATAAAAATTCACTACTAATCTTTCAACAAAGGGTGTTATAATCACTCAAGGACATTTTTAATCAAATTGCTATCCTTGAGTCACTTTTCTCATCAATACATCATCACCCACCTAGGAGGGACCTCATGAAACTTTGTGCATTTGGTGGTGTCTATTTGGCATCACAATTTCTCGTTCAAGTCTATCCTAGGAGAGAATGCATAGAACCTTCTTGCACAAGGTTTCGTTTGTTTCTCATCATTCTTCTGGTATCCTGGAGTTGCATTTGTTCTTGTTTATTCGTCCATTTTTTTATCAATATTTCATCCGCCTCATCGCCAGTGTCATTATCACATCCCAAGTCTTTCTCGACTGGCAAGCATTTTCTACAAGTTATGGTCGCATCTATTGTAAATGCATCTCCTTGTTGATTCTGCTTTAATTCTATGTGAACTCTTCTTTAGCTCTGACAGTCTCCCATCACATCCCAAGACACAAACAGTTTATGTCTGCCACAAGGAATTTTTTAAATTTTTCTAAATCCACAATTCATGTGCAATCCATGTTCTCATCGCTACAGTAGATTCAGAAATGTGGGAAAAAGTATAATGGAAAGGAGCTGAATTAGAACCCCTCCAGAGGTTAGCTTTCTTTCTTATTTCGAATTGAGAACACTAGTTGAGGCAAGACCTCGTTTCAGTATTTTAAACTGCATCCTTGACTTCTGGACTCCGTTTCTTCCAACAGGGAATGGAAAGAAGTTCACATGATGAATGGAATTTTGTTGTAAATCTGTAATCAATATTAGTTTGCTATGATTTACCTTTCATTGGGATGATATGCAACCTTTTGCACATTCTTTCAAGAGGGTCGCTCTAAATTTTGTGGATCTACACTACTTATGACACAAATTTTATATTTTTTTGTACGGCCTGTACTCTGCTTTCTTTAAATAAGTCAGTCAGTCATCTCTAGTTTTCAGGTCTCTTAGGGAAATGCGTATTTGTGTGCAGGAAGCTGCCATTGAAGAGTACTTCAAACCTCTTGACAAGGAAGCCGAGTTCATCATGAAAATGCAGCTTGATGGAGAGGAGTCAACGAAAGAGCTGCTGGAAACCTTGCAGAAACAAGCCTTGCTTGAGAAATTAGAAGAAGAAAGAAATGCAAATACGCAAAATGGCGAAACAAGCCAACAACATAACCAGGACCCAGCATCTGCCCCCAGCCATGCTCAGATGAGATGATGATCCTGTGACCTCCCCCATCTCTTTCCTTGGCTGATTTTCTAGAATGCTGGGCTTGTAGAGAGATTTTTTGACAACCATAGTTTCCATTATGAATAAGGTAGGCCAATACCTCTTGGAAAAATATCTTGAAGAATGCCGACTCTGCTATTAAGGGCAATCAATCTTTGTTCTTTCTTCCTCTCTCATCTAATCACCATTTTTTATCCATTTACTACTCTACTAGAACCATGGAGAAGAGAAGAGATGTGTCTTGTTACAAGTGACTGTATGAGGATGGAGGGAGGAAGCACAAAAAAGCCTGGATTATTCCACAAACCCTCTGATCAAGGATTGCCATTACTGTGAAAGATTTACCAACAGCACTCAATTTTTATGATATTTGTGATTGAAAGTATGTTAATTAGTGAAAAAGGAAAAAATCTCGTATACTAATTGATTTATATTCGAAGTGTTTTTCAAAAAGTTAAAACTTTTTAAAATCCCTATCAAACATACTCTTACAAATAAGTATATAGTTTTGGGTGAGTTACAAACTTAATGGTACCTACATTTTCATTCATATTTATAAACATCTCAAAGTCATATTTTGAAGATTGAAACGTACAAGGAAAATTAACTTCATTTCCATTCATACATCCTATTGAAATAACAACAAAAAATTCATCGTTATGAAAATCCTATCATACCTCACCGTGTGTCAGAAAACACAAAGGACTATGATTCATCAATATTCTCAACTTACCTCTAAATTCCATTTCCACGTATGAATCGTACCATACCATATATCAGTAATCAAGGTGAATAATTATAATACCGACATAAATGAAAACGAAAGTACTAATTCTTTAATCTTGGTATCATGGAAACTCCAAAAGCATAGGACCCCCAATACAGCATTGTTAAGCAAAAACCAAGGCCCCATAAGCTAGAGAATGATGGTGGTTTATGGTTACCCTTCTAGAATAAATTAGAGACACATTTACAACTCATAGAGGACTTTTCCTGATTGGCCGACTTATCTTAATTACTAATTTTAATGTTTGAGAGTAGAGGATATGATTGATTTTATATGGTTTACATCAAAGAACATAGGGTTTGTTTTCACGAATTTAACATAGGGATTAGGCCCATCACTACTCACTTAGCTTGTCTGGTAATAACACAACAATAATAAGTACCATATGAATTCTTATCTGATTAGGATGTATAGGTCATATCTTACTCTTCCTACAAAAACCAATGAGCAAATTTTTTATCTTTGTTAAAGACCATGATAAAGTTTTTATACCCATTTGGTAAAAATTTACCGTCAATATCATTTTTCATTAGTGGGATGTGATATGATTAGTTAAGATATACATATATGATTTTTTTTTTTTATATATATATCATAGGTTTAAGATTTTATATGCATATAAAAATCTATTTAACTGATCCAGCCTTAGGTTTGCTTCCTAATTGTACCGGTTTGGTGTTGGAAAATGTGAATAAAAATTACGTCCTTCAGAATTAACATATGTAAATGAAATTACTACTTAATTCGAAAGTTTAAGAGTCTAAGAAGCCAAACATTACAAGATTCCAAAAGCGTTTCCTCACCTCTATATAAAAAGACGTAAAGTCTTTTCAAAATACATATTAAAGTTTTCATTCCGTCCTTCTCTCTTTCACAAGGAGTTAAACACACCATCTCAGGCATTTTCTACAAAGATATTTATTGACCCTTCGATAACTATTTTATTCTAAAAGATAGACTTCTTAGAAATCTCAAAACATTAATGAAAAGTACAAATTTGTCTTAAGGGAATTATTGCTTTAACAAGACTTGGTTGTTTATCCTATTTGGTTATTTTCTCTTTCCTTATATGATTCAGTTTGCTATTTAATCTATTATTTTTTGTTTGATCTAACCAATTTTATACCGTAAGAGGTGTTCACTTTACATTTTGGTCTTCTATGTCATTGGGGCTATTGATTGACATTAACTTCAAAGACTCCAATGATTAATCGATTTAAGACAAACACAAGAACACCGACAATTATTAAAATAAAATAAAAACAATCAGAATATCAGAATATAGAGATATATGAGATAAAATATATACATAATATAATGAATGTTGGTGGAATAAAATTAGAATTAGAAGCTTATCTCTTTTTATCTCTCTTATAAAAATATTATATCATGTGGTTGAAATTCATTCATGTCAGGTTATGTTATAAATATATGATAACATAAATAATATATGAATTGCTTTAAGTCTCTGTTTGACAGTGATTCTAAAAAGTATTTTTGATTTTGTATTCGATCCAAAATTGTAACGTCTACTTTTTTATTCGTTAATTACAATTCTTGCAGTATATTTAAAGTTTATGAAAATAAAATTCTCCAAATATTTTCTTGAAATGGAAAATTTGTTTTCCAGCAATTAATTTTATTAAATTGGTCAATTGGTATAATAACTCTCACAGTGGGACCCTTTTTGGGTGGATGCCTCAATATTTAATAGTCAAAATTAGCCCATTCTTCCCACAACAACTCTGCCCATATCTCCCTTTCTTCTTTTTGGGTCCCTAGGCTTCCCCATCTTTCAACATTTTAAACAAATATTTAAATATATATATATATATATATATATATATATATATATATATATATATATATATATAAAATCCTACATACATGTTAAATGTATTTAAAAGCATCCAAGTTTTTTTTTTTTTTGTTAATAAGACGCGCATGGCTGCTAGTGTTCTTAGACTCAGACAAGGTTAGGTGCCACAGCTTCTTGAATCTCAAATAACAAATTTATAAGATTAACAAAATTATCATGTAATAAAGTGAATAGATAAAACGAGTATAAATCTTTTTTCTGTTATGAGGCTTTAAGGTTTTCTATGTAGTATTGTATTAAAATATTTGATTTTAAAAATCATAATATAAAAATTAATTTTATTTTAAAGTAGATCTATTTCTTTGCCCTAAAGTGGTGAAAAGGGAATGCTTATACAAATGTTTGAAGTTCGAATCTCCATAAAAACAGCACAATGTTATAATACAAAATGAATAAATGTAAAAAAAATTAGAACTATTTTTTCAAAAAACAATTTCAATGTAAACTTATCTTTTCAAAATATAAATTCAATTGCTCTTAAGGTCATACTCAAATGATAAATGGTGACGAAGAGTTGAGTTTTAAAAGTAAATTTATCTTTTCAAAACATGAGTTTCATTCAAAATATATATATATATTGGATAATTATATTTATTTTTAATATAATTATGTATAGGAGGGTATAGGACACATATGGAAGGTAATAATTAAAATATTGGATATTACAAAGATTGATGGAGATGTGTATGGTCAATAGTGAGCCTCACTAAGCAAATTTCTAGTTGTCTACTTGTAAGTCAAATATCATTTAATTTAAATTTAACCTATTTAATTTATATCCTCAATTTTATTCTGGTTATGACAAGTGGTTTTTTGATGATCTCTTTTTACTACCTTTTAGAATAAATTTTTATATTTAATTAATAAAAATCACTTTTTATTATACAATATGTAGCTTTTTTTCAACCAAATCACAAGCGTATATGTGAAGCCAATTAATAAGGCTAGACTTCAATCTAATTGGGACAAAACCATGTTTAGCTACCGACCATATTGTAATTAAAATATAAATTCATTTAAATACATTTATATTTGATAAAGGGAAGCTAAAACCTTTTTTTTTTTAATTGATTGGGAAAGTCAATTGGGTTGAGCTAAAATAAAAAATGGTGGGCCATGAAAGAAGATGGTGGGAGAATTGAAGATTGAAATCTTTTCCTTGTTTTCCTCTCTCTCACACCCCTCTTGTTTTGCTATCTATTTTTCACTTTTAAATTTTACCCATTTTATTTCTAAAAAAAAAAGAATCCAGTCACGGAAAATGAAAAAAGAGAAAAATAATAATAAAAATTGGTCCTTCAAGCATGATTCAAGTGGTAGAGGATAGGATGGGCATTAACCTATTATTGAATAATATTATAACATAATATGCAAATAAATAGAAGTAAAAAAAAACCATATAGAGAAAAGATAAAATGGTAGACAAAATGAAAATAGATAAATAAATCAAATTTGATATATTATTTTATTTATTATTCAATCTTTCTATTCTTTTTACGCTTAAACATTTTAATTATAATGTAATAAATTGTTACTTGGTGATCAACTCTAGACTCTTCGCCTTCTTCTTACGTTTCTATCTTTTAAAACATTGAATACTCTCTCATGAGATGGACATTAAATATTTCTATGTATTTTAAGTCCTTAAAATAAATATTAAATTATATATATATAATTTTAATTAATTTCAATTATGTTTGGTTTTCTATGAAAATTTCAATAAAATTTTCAATGAAAATATTAAATAGTCATTTTCTTTATTATTTTTCTTTCATTAATATTAAATTTTGAAGAACCCCTTCTAAAAAGAATATTATGACTTTTGCATTTTTACTCCAAAAAAAACTTAGATAACTCTTTATTTAAAAAGTAAAATACAAGGGAATGGTTATCAACATTATAGAAAGGAAGGGTCCTTATACAAACTCCCCCTTTTTGCTTTTGTTTTATTAAAAAAATGGTAAAAATCTACAAACCCACCTTTTTTTTTTCCTTTCAAAAAGCACTCCTAAAACATGATATCCAAATTATGCAATTTTCTTTTGCTGACAATCCAAACAATGCCTTGTAACTATGCAAGTGCATTTGATGATTTATTTCTTTCTTTTTTTAAAGGATTGTGATGCTAACTTGTTATTTTTGGACCCATGTGCACCACATGTCTCATCAATTGCAATCCTGACCAGACAGACCCCACCAACCCTATTAGGGTCTGTTTGGGTACCCTCTATCCTCTTTTAAAATGTTAATTCTTTTTATTTTTATTTTCAAAAAACCTATACATTAGGAAGGCCTCTTTTTCCCTCTCACCTTGATCACACCCATTAAGGCCCTAATGGGTGGTATTGTTAGATCATGTTGTCTTTATTAGTTTGAAATTATTCTAAAATGTCAAGGAAGTGTTTGGCTTTTAGTTAGGTTGAAGTAAGCTTGTTGAGGGTGCTCTTTGTACTATAATATACGAAATTGATTCTTGGCACCAAATAGGGGGCGAAATGACATTTGGGGTTTTGTGATTATTGCATTATTTTTGTTTCCTGTCTTAAGCATATAGTTCTAAATTTTGGGCTACAATTACAAGACAAATATTTATTTGCTCCGGATGGGTATTCACATTTGTCCTTGCAATTATTTAGTTTTATTTATGTTACTTGATGAAGAAGCCAGTTTTACATTTTTGGTTTTGTGTGTCAGACGTGACAACGCTTTCGTTTTTCATCGTCATATTACTTTTATTCAGACAAGATTCAAAACTTAAAATATATTCGGGACGTATGCCACTATAAACTGACATGAATACAATATATTATAAACTTAGACTCTGGAAGACATTCTGCATACTATAATGTCAGTGCTTTATGTTTCTTAGTTAATTTATTATGTTATTAATATAGGTATTGTTTCATCGTTTATGATTTTTAACGAATTTATATTTATCTTTCTATTGATGTATTGCCAACCTATTATAAATTTTAAGGTTTTTGCTTCTGATTTCATATGACCAAGTAATATATTGTCGATCAAGCAATTTTTTCACTTGGGTTTAATCATAATTAAATGATAAAATTTGATTCAATAAAATCATTAAATCAAATCATCTCCATTAGTATCATGTAGATATGTATATGAAATCTTAAATATTTTATGCATTTTTAGATTATCAAATATATAGGTCTTGAGTCGATCATTTTTGCTATTAATTCGAATGTTGTGTCATCCTTTAAAGTTTTTAACACTTTTAATTCTTTGTTTTTACCAATTGTATTAAACTAAATCAATAAATTTATCTATTTTCAATATATATATATATATATATATATAACCTTCTCCATTTATTTTTTGATATTAAAAAGTAATGATAAATATAAGTATCTCTCGAGTATTAATTATTACACGTTTGTATATTTTAAAAAAAAAAGGATTTTTTTTTTCAAAACAGATATTTATTTTGATCCAAAAAAGTTGAGAGTTTGATTTACAAAATGGGAATGATTTCACCCCTTTAAATAAATTACCCTAATTTAATTAGGGAAGTCCTATTCTTACCGCTATTTAACTATTTCATCCACCTTGTCCACGACCATGAGTCAAATCAACCTAAATATTTATGATTATCAATACAGGGAAGCATAAAGAATTTGAAGATTGGTTAGTTAAAAAATGTATTGGTAGTCAATTTTTGTAAAGATTTTATTTAAAAATTATTGTGAGGTTTTCGTTTTCTAATATCTTTTCAAATAAAAGAATTAAGAATATATATTTTTTTACATTTATTTATTTTATATCACATGTAATACTATATTCATATAAGAATTCAAGCTTGACAGTTGAGACTTCTCGTACACAAATCCTCTTTTATCATTTGAGTGGAGCATGGAGCCATTAAAAAAATAAAGAGGGTAAAATTAAAAATAGGAAATGTAGAATTGGATAGGGAAAACACCCCCCCCTCTTAAAAAACAGTAGTGAATGATGTATAACGATATTTAAAAATTCCAATGTAAATCAAAATTTGACGCACTGAATGACGGTGGTTAGTGGTTCATAGAATGTACAAAGTATTCATTGCATCTCATATCCACCTAAATTCCTTTCAATATACATATAAAAAGAGGGAGCCACTCATATTCCAATACACAACACATTTATTATGAATACAAGAATACAACAATCCAGTTCACATTTGAGGCTTATTTTGGTTACGGTTTTTGAAAACTATTTTCAGTTTTCGAAGCTAAAAAAAACAAGAAAATAAAGAGAATATAAGCCGGCTTAGTTTTTTTAAATTTAAAAATATGTGTTAATTGTGAAAACACTAATTCAAATACCAATAACAGCTTAGAAAGACACTAAAGGTTTGTTTGAATTCATATTTTAAAATTATTTTGAAAATATTTTTTAAAAATATTGTTAACATCATTAAAAATTGTTCTTATTTTTTGAAGTTAGTATTTTATAGAACAAAAAAAAAAAAAATCCAAATGTGTTTTTCAAGTCTTCCTTGTTCTTTTTGTTTTTAAAACATAAAATAATTTTAAAAAATAAGAATCAAATAAACCCTAAAATGGTATTTAAAATGTTTTTAAAAACTGTTCTCAATAACATTTTTAAAAAATATGAACAAAACATGCCCTTAGTTTCGACTCCACTTAAACCTTGTTTTACCATTTCATATTAGTCACTCATTTAAGGAAATGCTAAAAATTGAATTGGTCATATGCAATTTCTTATATTTGTTTTTTTTTAAAACAGTAACAACCTAATAATAATACATTATTTCAATCGAATTTATAATTTAAGAATTATTAACCGGGTGATTGATAAATATAATTTAATAACTTAAAATATTTTAATATTTTAGGTTTAGTCAATAAAGATGATATATTAAGGTCCTTCAGGTTTAACTCAAGTTGTAAAAGGCTTTGATCGACTTAGGAAAGAACCATGATTAAATCATGTTAGAACATAATATCATAATGTAATTTACAAAAAAGACGTAAAAAAAAAAAAAGAATGGTAAATTAAGTAATAAGTAAAAATAATTAATTTATTTTTAAACCCATATTTTAGTTTATCTTTTACTTTATTTGTGTTAATTATCTTTATAATCTCTTTTTCTATTCCATAACCTCCACTGTTAGTTTTCTTTATTCTACTTATAAAACTATAATAAACATGTCAATATGTCAATTTGATGATTTGAATATAATTTAAGTTAATTTTATCTGACCATCTCAATACATAAAGTAAAAAAATGTATAATAAGTTAAAGTGACCAACTAAATAAAATTTAATATAAGGTCAGTTTAAGTCATTAAATAATAAGTGTTAAGTTATGTAAGTCGTCTTTCAAACTAGACATACTATTGGTCTAATAATTTGTAAGCAAATGTCCTATCCTCCATACTTATAAATGGTAAAGTATTAAATTAAATTAAATTATTGTCCAAATAATATTTTAATATGCCCAAGACTTTAAAGCTAGGGATGTTTACAAACAAATTTATTTTTTTTATTTAAAAAAAAAAAAAAAGAAGAGATAAAGAAAAGTAAAAAGCTTAAGCATGAAGTAATGGAAGTGGGGGGGTTAGGTAGGTGGAGTGGCATGAAACAAAGGGGAAGTAATGGAAACATGAAATTTGGTACACAAAAATCGACCAATTAAAAATCCCCAAATGGCATTTGGCCTTTTTGGCTTTTTATGTGCATGCACCTCTTTCGACCAAATATTTGCCCCCACTCACCGGTACCCCTCTTGCTTTCTATACTTGTTTGTATTCACACAAAACATAATCATTGTTTTTTTTTATTTATTCATTTTTAAATGAAAATGAAATTGTTAGAGTAATTTATTTATTTATTTAGGATTCATTTATAAAAATCTCGTTTTTATATAAGAACGGATTTACAGAGTTTAGACGATGATTTATCTCTCGGTCCGTAATTTCTGAGCAAAATTTAACTACGTATCCTTTCGCAAATAAAATCACCATCTAACTATGATAAAACTCATTTTACGAGAATTGCGCTTTTTATAAATACTGAACTCATTTATTTATATTATTTTTCTTTTTAAGAGTAAGGGTAACTTAGGGTTTGTTTGATTACAATTTTTGAAAATTGTTTTCGGTATTCAAAAACAAGGAGAGTACGCTCTCAACACAAGAATAGCTTATAAATTAAAAAACAACTTTTAGAAATTTGTTATCAAAATAATGTTTTTTATGTTTAAAAATTTGTTACCAAAATAATGTTTTATGTTTACAAATTTATCATGAAACTGCTTTTTAAAAGTAACCAAATATACCGTTAGTTTTTTTTTCTTAGGTCTATAGATAAAGTTCATTTGTGTTGTACCTATTTTCAATAAAAATTATAATAATAAACCTTAGTTTATGTTTGTCTATGTTTTTGTATTATTATTCTTACACAGTTTTAAAATACAAAATATAATTTCACATATTTTCTAAAACTGTTTTTATTATTTAAATTTAATGTTCTATATGCTTCCATGCTTTTCTAACAAAAAAAAAAGAAACAAATATGTTTCTTTATGCTTTTCTATTCTCCTATTTTATAACAAAAACAGTTTCAATTCCTATAAATAAATATTCTCTTAATTTTTTTTCTCCTATTTTTTCTTTTGAATATTATATAGCATAATTTTTTTTTACGAAACATTTAATTTTTAATCTCATGAAGAGAGGTTAATCTCATATGCTACATTTACAAATTTAACTTGCTCTTGAGGTCCGGCTCAAGTGGTAAATAAGAAATGAATTTACGGTAAGGATGAATATGGTTCTTTTAACAGACCGTGTCACTAAGAAAAAAACCAATCCCCAATTTTTGGTTTGGTATTTATATAAACTAAAAACCTAACCTTCAACATGGTTAGCCAAACCTTTGGTTAACCATATCTCTAACAAAAAAGACCAATATATTATATACATTATGTATTATATAATACTAATATTATATATTATAATATACTAATATTATATATTATATACATTCTATTTTATAATTGTAATATATTATTAGTAGTTTGTTTATTTTTCGGTTGGTTAATCGAAACAACGGTTTTTGTAACACCCCAAACTTGGAACTAAGGACGTTATTATCAATAAATGACACATTAAAAAATTTTGCTTATGAATTCTATTTATTCTAAATATGCTCGCAACATTTTAACTACTTTATAAGAATAATAATTTCCAATGATATGAACTTTTCCTTAAAGTATAACAATATGTATAATTAAGCTAACATCTTTCAACAAGATAAATTTTTCAAAGCTATTAATCTCAAAACATAACATTCTAACAACATAAATCTTCAAAATGAAAGTTTATAAACATTCAATTCCAAAACAACAAAGTAGTATGATAATCTTAAGTCTTCCAACAAGATAATAATTTAAGATAGTTCTCAACTTTCATCAATGATTAATCCAACATCACTCTTCGCTAAGGTCTAAGGTACATGAAAATGATTAATAATACGGAGTGAATTAAAAGCCCAATAAAAATTTTTAATACAGATTCATAGATCAAGTACCTTAAAATACTCAAAATTGGAAATAAAACATATTTTTCATTTCCTCGAAAATCTCATAAAATCCTTGAATCCAAGAAAACAAAAGATAAATATATTTCAAACCAATGTTCATCATATTTTATATTTCTTAAACAATTCCATATCATAGTTAAATCCACAAATTTTTCAAAAACATATACTCATGATTCCCAGAAGTATTTATTTCAAATAAAATTTATAACTCGCCGACGGCGTCATTTTGGCTAACTATTATAACCTATCAATCGGTGACCGTATTTGTCAAGTTTATATCAATCGACACTTTGACCATATTCACGTTTTATATTCATCGACACGACTAAATATATCAAATTTATAATTATCGATAAAAAATATATTCACGTTTATACTCATCGATTACTGACCATATAAACCAGTTTCAAATATTTCTTCATATTTCCACTCTACAAAAATACAAAAAGATATCTCCACAACTTACAATATTTACCGTAAACATTCTCAAATCTATTTTTCATACAAAACACGTATTTGATCCACGCATATGATTTAAATAACTAGAAAATTCCAAAAATCATTCACATATATTATCAAAATATTTTGTTTTATAGGAAAAATTGAATTAATCTTCCTTACATGGTATTTAAAGGTACTAGCAAAAACCAAGAAACCTAGTTGCTCGCTGCCAAATCATCGGAATAATACGAATAATATCCTATTAGAAAATAATCAAATTTTAATAAAACCAAAATATTTAAACTTAAAATCTCAAAGGCTCTTTAGCTTGAGAAGTTCAAATAAATTAGGCAATTTTCCACAAGATTCTCAATATCACCAAATTTTCAACTCTATCAATTCCTTAAATTCCAAAATTCCATAAAACATGATTTTTAATTGAAATTCTCAAATCTTTTATGAACAAGTGGTTCTTTGTAACTTGTAGAAAATCCTCTAAGGTTTCAAATCCAAAGTTTGCTAGTTCAAGAATTACCAAAATACTTCAAATACCAATTCTAAACAAATTTCTCAATATCAATGATTTCATATTCCCAGGGTTTCATACTTGAAAGTTTAGTTATCTTAGGTTTTCAAATATAATGCCAAGAGTGAAAATTTGCCAAAATACATCAAACATCAAATCTTAATCAAGTTTCTTGACTATATGCATTCTAATCATTTATTGGGTTTCATATTTTCAAGTTTTAGAAAACCCTAGGCTTGCAAATTTAAACATTTGAAAACTCAAACTACTAAGAATCAAGAAGTGTTAATACTTACTCGTACACAAGCTTTCTGCTCTTTAACCCACTCTCTTAAAAAAAGATGTTAGGATTGCGTAAGAAAACCTCTTTTTGGCAAAATATTTTTATATTAATTAAGAGTCCTTTCCAATTTTGAGAAATTACAAAACAACCCGTCTTATTTCCCTATTTTTTGTTTTGTTTTCGTTTTTTTAATTATGGGTATTACAATTTTTTGTATTTTATAAATGTAAATCTAAACTATAATTTATACAAAAAAAAAAACCAAAACCAAACATATCGGGGTTAATTAACCCATTTTAGTTTTGTCTCAAGTGAGTTTCATGATCGCCCGATTTCTTAAGTTTTTTGTTCACCCCTAGCTTATGTGTGGTCCGAGACTCAAGTCACACAAAGTAATTGAAAGTGAATAAATGTCAATAATAATAATAATAATAATAATAATGATAATTACAATAATAATAATAACAACTTCCATTCAAAAAACTTCCATCTGAATTGCATTGAGAATAATTCTCAAGTAAGAAATTCCTTTTATTTAACAATCAAACCTCTTTTGCCCACCTTCCAATTATAAAAAATATTTTGTATTTACGGAAACTTCCTAATACTCCTAACAGAAAATTAAATACTTTAAATAAGCAGTCGATTTAAAACAATAAATGAAGGAAAAAGAAAATAGAGATAAAAAGTGGAGGAAAATAAAAAATAGGTTTAAATTTTATAAGTTAATTTTACATATTTATTCAAACTCATTTTACTTATATAAAAATAAAGAAATTTAAAAATATATAAAATTTTTAAAAAAATTATATATATATTATATTATTTAATATAGGATTCTTTATTTTTCGACAACAAATTTGGATTCTTTAGATAGACGAGATAATTAAAAAAATATAGTAATTATATAATATAATTAAATGTGGGGGACGGTTTACTATATTATAACCATTTAGCTATAAAAAAAATAATTAAATGTATGACATTTTTCTTTTAAACAATTAGAAACCAATATATTATATAATTATAAGTATATATAACATTATTAAATTCTCAATTAGTTGTTTAGATTTAGGTATCCAAATATCTCTAACTAAGCTGAACTGAATTAATACAGAGAAGGTTTTTTTTTTTTTACTTTTTCCTTTTTGATACAAATTACAAAAGAAGTTTACCTAATTATGCTGGATTGAGTTTGGGTTTGGGGTTGCATCCGCCTAAGTAACAAAAGTTAAGGCTATTTGATAAAAATGATGAAATCATCCTAATTTTGAAAGATATAAGAGGTGTTGGGTACATTGGAATGTGGAATGGAAATGAAAAATTATTTACCATTCTTATTTATCATGGAATTTAATCAATAATTTGATTTAATTTCTAGTGTTTGGATTAAGTTAAGAATCTTATATGAGAATAATTGTTTATTTCTATTTTATTGTTCGAGCACACTGGAATTTGAAACAAATTATGAATAATATCATATCACATTATTTAAGTAGTTTTTATTTCATTTAAATAATGAACTTCCATAGTTTTTTACTACAAATAATAAGTATTAAATAAATAATATTGAATTTTAAAATGACCATAAAAATCATATGACCATATATACAAATATTTAATCATTCATTTCATAAAAGAAATATATATATATATATATATATATATATATATATATATATATATATATATATATATATATAATTTAAATTAGTAAAAAAAAATTATTGAAAGGTATAAATTAAAAAAAAAGTTAAATTTCATCTATTATTTAATAAACATCATATCCAATAAAATTCATCTCCCCAAAATACAGCCCGTTAAAACCATCGTGAGAGATAAAATTTTGACTAGGAAAAAAAATATATATATATATATATATATATATATATATATATATATATATATATATATATATATATATATATCAAGAGTAAAGGTATATTATAATAAAAATACAATCTTAATGCAGAAAAAGTAAAAGGTCAAGAAATGTTGTCCGGAACTTGTCCCAAATTTATAAAATTTTATTTGACTTTTATTCATCTTAAAAAATGTAAAAATAAATATATATAAAATCAGGACAAATGGTGATTTTTAGTTTTTATATAATTTATTAATTAATTATTTTAGATTTTTGAATGATTATCTATGTTTATGTTTCCTAAATTTTATATTTTGATGAAATAACCTATTTTCAAATATTTATTGGGAGAATTAATTGAGAGAAGTTAGATATAAGGATATGAGAAGTCAAATTCGAAAGAAATAAAGAATCAAGCTTATTTTACATTATCTCTTATAAGGTAATCAAAATACCATGAATCAAAATTTATCAAGTAGAAGAATTATTTTGATTCAATTTTTAGACTTGTAAAACTTATTCAAACATATGAATGAGCTAAAAATTGAATTAGATTCCATTTTCCATTATCTATTACCTCGTACCAAACATATCTTAAGAGTTTACTTAATGTCTTTGTGGTTTGACTTAAGTAATAAAGAAATGAAATAGGAATATGAAATAATCGGGTTCAAATCTATAACAAAGTACTTTAATATAATATGTAAAATGAATAGATGTGAGAAAAAACAGAAAGCCTATTTGATAACCATTTTTGAAAATAGTCTTGAAAACAACTTTTGGAAATTATTCTGTGTTCTATAAAACAAAAATCTATTTGGAAATCTAAGATATTTTTAACTTGCTTTGAAAATAATTATATATGTATATAATTATTTTAAAATGGCTATATGTTTTATCAAACATCATGTTTTATATTCTTAAAATAAAGGACATTAAACAAAAAAAATTGATTATCAAATACATTTTCCTAATTCTTTTGCTATTGAACATAAACTACAAAATAGTTGTTGAATAAACTCCTGGTCTTTACTTAACTCCAAAGAAATATATATTTTGGGCCTTCAGTTTGATTTTGGCAGAAATGATGTAGGAGAGGTCTTAAATTAGAGTCTTTATAAAACAAAATACTATAATATAATGCAATGTTTAATAACGGTAAAAACAAAAAAGAAATATCTATTTTAGACAAAAATACCATTATATTTTTCTAATGACTTTTTCCTTAAAAGCATATGCAAATAATTTATATATTGAATGCTATTTCTATTAAAAATAAATTACTCTTTGATACAAATAACAAGGAAGGTTAGATCTACAGATATAATATTGTTTTATCCCCTTTTAATAAATTATTTCTCAGAATTAGTGGAGAATTTTTTTTTTCCACATGGTTAATCCCAATTCACGATCTTTTTCTATTTAAGAAAAAAAGTATAACTTCACATGGTTTTAAAAAAATTAATTCATTTGTAGGTGCAAAAAACATTTTACAGCGTCCTAAAATATATTCGAAATGAAAAAAAAAAATTATAAAATACTAAAAATAAATATGAGTTTGAATGCGTTCATGAAAATAAAATAATTCCTGGTATTATTTATATTTGCCATTTATTTGTTTGTTTGTTTTATGTATGATTAGTCTACTGATTGAATTGATACAAACAAACACTGTCCAGAAAGAATTGATCCAACAATGGAAAAGAGAAAGAAAGTGGAAAGTGGCCTCCCAATTGTACATGTGAATTGATTCCCCCTAATAAAAAATAAAATTAAACTGTCTTCTTAGCTTCTCTTTAATTTACCAAATATTAAGGTTATATTTAGTTCTTGAAAATTATTAAAGAAAAAATAAAGGAAAAATATTTTTTTTGCAATTACTTATTTATCATGAAAAATGTGTAAAAGAATAAATAAAAATTCAAATACTTTTATTTTAAAATTTTAAAACAAAAACATAGATTAAGTTTGACTTAAAATGGCAAAATGAGATGGTTTAAAGGTTGAGAGGATATAGGAAGGATCATGATCTAGTCCCAATGAAAAGTGAATAGATGGTACAAAAAAAAGTTTTAACAAAAATGTAACTATTCATACTAAAAAAAAGAAGTTTATCTTTACATTTTTAAAAATTTAATATTAAAGTTTTTGAGTATTATAAATATATTTTATGCTTAAGCAAGAAATTTTGTAAGTTTAGCAATAAACTTTTGTAGCACTTACAAGCTTTTATACTTTTCTTTTTTCATATATTCTATATGAAATAGGTAAACTTAATTATTTTTCATCAATTTTTTTTAAAATTTTCCATATTACATAGTTTGTAAAAAAATTATCGAATAAAATAAGCTAAATTTTCAATTTATAAAATTTAGTTAATCATGAATATTATTGAATATAATTTTATTGTTTGAATATAAAATATAATTTTATTTTTAAACAATTTTTTTTAAAGATAATTAATTTTATTGATTCAAACTAGTCGATGTATTAGAGGGAAACATATAATCAAATTAACATCCAGGTTAATAACATAAATAATCCGTTTAAAGTCTATATATTTGATAATTCTATAATGATGATAATACTTATGATTCCAATTATGCAACATATTAATGACCTTGATTTAATGTCTTTGTCTAATTGAATATATTTTACTATTTGGATCACCCGTTATCGTATCAATGTAACACAACTACACGTTGCAACAATTAGCGACAAAACCACACGTTGCAATGAGAGATATAGAGGAGATAATATAAGACCAAAATGGCCAAAAAAATAACTCTTCGCTTAAGGAAAAATGACTAGCAAATAAAAAGATGCAAAAAGAGAAGAGTGACGATTAGGGTTTTAGTTGGGTCAAGGTCCTTATTTTAAACATAAAAAATTATATATATATACATTTCTATTTATAGCATAATATAAGATATCTCATTACATCCTATTTTATGATATTTTGATATAAAATTTAAGGATATTACAACCCAATTGAAATCATATTATTGTACAACTCCTGTCTTTTTTTATCTTATAAACCAAAGTAGCTTAAATGAATTTCATTTAGAATATTTATTTTATTTGAAATAAATCTTGCAATTATTGCATTTGTTATTATTCCTTTTTATTTTTTTACCATTTGAATAATTTGGCAGAAGACTGTTATCAATTGAGAGAAGGTTACATGCCTTCATACTTGATTATTATTACTAATTATGGTATAGTGTATTAGATTAGAGTTGTCCCCAAAACCATATGGAATTGTTTTTATTTTTTCCTTTTTATTTTTTTAATAAAAAATATACATGAAATTTGGTTTACATTATTTGATATAGACACCAACTTCTGAATTATTTGTAATAATTATGAAACTCAGTTCATATTTTTCTTGCTTTATTTATTATTTTTTAACATCAAGTCATTTGTGGATTTTTTTCCCCCAAAATACAACACATTTTATTTTCTTAAATTTCTCTATTTTAATTTAATTCACAACCAACCACAGAAATTAGAGGCCTTCGGGATTAACTTTGAATTAAAATCTAATAAATAAATAAAAACACAAAAATATTAGTGGTGTGTTCTTAGATTTTTTTTTTGAAGCGTTTTAGATTACAAAGTTAATCAGGCTTAATAGTTGAATTTAAAATTTTAAGGTCAAATACATTTTATTCCCCATTTAAAACTCAACACTTTACCTCCTAATTTTATTAAAAACCTACATTTTGCCTCAACTCAAACTTCATTTCTTTTTTTGAAAAGAACTCAAACTTTTCATAAAATTATAGAAATAATAACTTTTCTCATTATTTTTCAAAACTTTTAAATATGACATAATCTACTTTGAAATCTTTACATGCTATTGCAAAATTGGATAACTTAGACAATATATATATACATATTCACATTTATTTCTTTACTTAATAACTTTTTTTTTACATTTATTCATTTTGTAATAAATTCTTATAATACTTTATTTTTATAAGGATTCGGGTCTCAAACCTTTCGTACACCCATTCTTCCTTTAACACCTGAGTTAGACCGATTTCGTTCAATAACTTACTAATTGATGTTTTGATAAATTTGAGGAAGAAGGGAAAGATATTTTGCTCTAATAATTCATTAGAGGTGGTAAAATATAAAACATGCCAAAGGTAATGGGCATTCAACATAAAGTTTAGAAAGAACTATAATATAGTATAATAAAAGTATATTTTGTATTTTCTTACATAATGTACCATGATTTTAAAAGATATGAAATAAAATAATATAAAATTTCATTTTCCAATACCACAATCTAGATAAACTCGATTTAGAATTATTGTGAGGCAAAGCAATAATGAAATCTCAAGTGGAAGATGGAAGGGGAGAAGTTATACTCCAAATTCCAAATTTATCAATTGGAAAGATAATGCCAAAGAAATCAGTTTGGCTTAATCTAAAATTTGGGTGAAATAAGATGAAAGGGCCTCTCTCATCTCATGTTTCCACTATAATACTAAATGCATCATTTTACCATTTGATATACCTTTTAATTCTCTCTTTTTTTATATATATATATATACTATGAATACATGAAAATAACATTACCCACCTAAAACTAAATAAAATAAAATTAGGCAAAGCAAGAATACTAGCTAGATACATCTATCCAATATGCCCTCTTTTCCCTTCATTTATTTTTGTTCCCATGACCCCACCAACCCATCTCCAATGTCCCTAATTTGGTTCCATTATAGCCTAATTAAATAACTATTTATTAAGTACTAATTTGAATACATTTTACATTTTACATTTTACATGGGGCGAAGTGTTCAAACTATCCTAAACTTGAATTCTAATGTAATATGCAAAGTGAAAATAAGTTATTATAAAAATGGGAAAAGATTTTTATAATAATAACAAAATAAAGGTTATCATTTTCAAAAGAAATTTAAGATTTGGGTTAATTTTAATTAAGTAGTAGTACGATTTTCAAATTAAAAATAATAACGTCTTTTAATTATAGGAAAGATCTGAACCGTTGGATTTTAACTTGAGGAAATGAAGGGCCAACTTTGGTAAATTGAAACAAATGGTGATGGAGATGAAGGGTTAGGTTTGATTGGTTCAAGTGAAAACGCCATATCAAAACCTGCAACGTAAGAGCAGAAAGGGGTGGGATTTGGAGATTTCATAAATGCTAATGAGGGCATTTGGGTGTTTCTGATGATTGAGATCACGATTTTTATAAAAATAAATCAATAAAAAATTGGGAAAAAAATAGTCAATGGTTATAATTGAAGGAAGAAGATTAGGTCTTCCTGCCCTAGTGAAGACGGCTTTCTCATTATTACTATTATTTATTATCTCTTTTTCAACCAACAAATTCAGATTGACTTTCCTCTGTCTCGGCACCTAATGCCAATCATGGACCCTACCATTTTGGCCGTACACGTGGCATCCCATGATCAAAAACCTAATCTCTCAGATTATATAGGCTTATACGTAGGACCCGTTTGGCACATGGGCTCAATTATCAGTTTTAAGTTTTAAGTTTTAAGTGCTCAATTAAACGGCATATTTTTGTTCACATTTGAAAGAATTACTGTGTGAGTGGATCACACCTTGTATTTTCCTTTAAAGGGAGATTTTACTATAAAAGAAGATGAGAGGAGTGGGAAACTGGTCGATCAAAAGGACAGCAGTTATGAGTTCTGAATGGGACCCACCACCAACTCTGACTATTTTTTTTTTTCATATTTTTATTAGCCGTCCACCTGGCACGATCAAATCCATACTGACCGTCATTTATCAGCCTTCCTTTTTTGTTTCCCCCCTTCAGTCTCAATTTCTAGAAAAAGGGTCGAAGGAAAGTATGCAAATCGAACGGTCAGGCTTGCTTGGATCACAAATGGAATTCTGATTTGACTCATCTGAAGAATTCGTGGGATAAAATGGACGGTGTAGATGCATCTGATTGAAAAAGTCTATGATGCTTATCATAATAAAAGTCTCGTTTTATAGGGTGGCTTTTGGACTATTGACCCTCCCTATCAAGTTTCGTGAACCCAACAGTAGATTATTTCTAGCCGTCGGATTTGAATAGTTTGTCATCATGAACCCCATTAGCCGTTTGATTTAGATTGAAGATTTTTTTTTTTTTTTACTTTGACAGCATCTCAGTTTCAAATCTTGATTTACTAAGTCAGATTTTCACATTTGAATGGAAATATAAAATTTTAATTAATTGATGTTATAGTTTATATGAAAATTTTAGAAATATGATTTAATAGGAGAAAATTTTAATCTTCTCTTTCATGGTGCTACTTTTTAGTTCAACTTTTTCCTACCAGAGCTATGATAGCATATCACGGACCGTGAGAGAGCACTCCATCACTGTCCAACCGAAATAAGGCTTTTGAAAGGGTCCCATGGTAAAATGTTAATGTATCAAGATCTGGAGTGGTGAAAGGGGCTGTCACCATAGGGAGTCACAATCCCCGGTGACTTTAGCATATACATTTTTTACAAAGATATCCACTTAATATTTATCAACATCATGACTCACCTCTAACGAATGGGAAATAAATAAATAAATCAGTTTTTAAAGGATGAAAATGAAAATAAGAAAAATAAGCCAAACACCATCTTTGTTTCCTTCTCCTTTCCTGCTTCTTCTCTGTCCATTTCCACAACTTAAAAAAAAAAAAAAAAATATAAACAGTGAAATTTGAAACCATAATTTTTGTTTCTTGAGAAAATAATTTCTGGGGTTTTGTGATATTGTGTGGGGTAAAGGGAAAGAGTCCATAGTCAACAGGATATGAGGAATGATATTCCCATACCCATGAGTCCATTATAGATGAAAAAGAAAATTAAAAAAAAAAATTTTTTTTAATTGATGGGGGAAAAAGGGAATGGAAATCTTTGAATAAAACCAAAAAATAAAGCAAGGAAAGCTGAAACATTTACTTCATATACAATACAACAACAAGAGGTCATACATACACACAAACACACCACCACCAATTCCCCACCCCATTTCACCTTCCCCTTTTCCTAACCATTTATTAGATTCCTCCAATGGTCTTTTCTTTTTTTTTTTCCATTGATTGTATAGATGCCCAGCTGCAATCCCTTCTCAATCTCTTC
>JAEQBH010003451.1:0-285879 GCA_016808115.1 Tetrastigma voinierianum
CGATGGATATAGAAACTTTTCCGCCAGCGGTGATAAATCGTGGAGCGATTGCTACCGCCGTCGCCAACATCTTTGAAATGCGGAAATGAAGTGATAATTTTTGTTTTTCAAACATTTGGATTTTTCTTAAAATCGCTGAGTTTCCTCTCGTTTTTGACTCTCCCAAATTTACAAACCTGATAAAAGCATCTAAAAACACTTATAAACTTCAATTTTATACTTCCATATTAGGACTTCGTCCACAACCCAATCAACACAATATACATACCACTATACATTTGTTTACTTCAAATCATCAAAACATTTCAAACCCTCTTAAATTCCATGCACATTTTATCTGCAAAACATTTTGGGCTTAAGTGGGACTTAAGCGGGCCGCCTACGTACCTAGATCATGAGGATCAAAGCCCACGTAGTTCCTTTCCAACTTTTATACATACATATATACGTAACAAAATATTCAACATGAACGATATACGAAATTATATATCTGATGAAATCACGGTCGTCGTCGTCGTAAACCGACTCACTTTACGGGAGGGTCCTCTGCTCCCGGCCCTTTGTCTAGGTCCACGAAAATGTTTGAAAACACATGGAAAAAGAATGAGCTAAAGGAGCCCGAGTGAGTGTACATTTTCATTAAAATAACATTTTCGAGTATATACCAAAATAATACATACTTATCTGACTAAAATCCATTTATACCTTAAAAACATTTATGCCTTAAACTTTCTTTCAATAAATACTTATACCATTAAAATCAATTTATGCTTTGAAACATTAATGCCTTAAACTTTCTTCAATAAATACTTATACATTTAAAATCCATTTATGCTTTGAAACATTTATACCTTAAACTTTCTTTCAACAAATACTTATACGTTTAAAATCCATTTATGCTTTGAAACATTTTATACCTTAAACTTTGTTCTTCCTTCTAATACGCTGCCCTTACAATTTAAAAATCATTTATACCTTAAACTTTCTTTCTTTCTTTCTTTCCTTGATGAACCCGAAATAAACACACGAGCGATTTAAGTCGCGACGGTGAGGGACAGTCACATTCGATCCATAACCCTTATCTTTGCGGAGAAACTCACGCTTTGCATGAGGTTCCGATCATAACACCTTATCACGTGTAAGGATATTACTCTAGACACCCTAATTCCCTCCCTCCAGTTAGTAACCTATAACTTTACCCTCTAAATCCTTGCGCTTAAGGTACCTCGGCGATATCGGTCATAACGGTCGTATGGGGTTTAGGGTAGCCCGTCAGTCAAAACATTTCTTAAAAATCGTTACGCTAAATACATTTTAAATCCTTTACTTTATCATTAAAACACATATGCATTCTTTTAACATTTTTAAACTTTCATAATACCTTAACATATGCATACATATTTAATACACATATAAATATATGCATTGATGCAAGATAAAACAATGCAAGATAAAACATTTCCATATGCCTTAACATTTACATAAAAATTTACATTAAACTTTTAGTTTAACATTAAAACCATTCACTTTTAAAAACTCAATTCTCAAAATATCATTTTCACTCACTGTTCACCGCTCAATCCCGGTACACTTCAAATCGAGTTCCGTTCCGTCGATAGTCCTTTTCACCTTTTCAAAGAAAATCACAATTACACATTAACCATAATTTCCATTTTAATCCACCATAAACACTCATTTCCTATATTCTTATTCCTCTAGAATCTATTTTACTTAGAATTGGAGATAATCAATCGGATCATCCAAACTAAAGTTATGGCATTTTCATGCCAACTAGTCATTTACCGATTTTTCTAGTGACAGTTTGTATTACTCATTTTTTCCGAGTCTTGACTTCATATTTTGACACTATGTCCTTATACTCATTTAAAAAGCTAAGGTGCTAGGGGTTTTATATTCCAGTGGAATCGCCCGATTCGGAGCACGAAACTCACTTACGTCAAATAACCGGGCTAATCTATGTTCAAAAAACTGAACCCAGAATTTGGCTTGCACATGAATACTACTTTGAGTAAATATTTAGGCCCTTAGGATCAAATTTGGCAATACCTTCTTCTTAAGTTTTGTTCTCCTTCAAGTCTATTTTGCAGCCACTTAAATCCACTCAAATCGGATCAAAATTGAGCAAGTTATGGCCAAAATACCAAAACTGGTCAAAACAGAAAACAAGGACATTTTTCTGTACCGAGATCTTTTGCTTAAGTGACAAAATGTGTTTCTCTTCCATTTTCTTTCACTCCTAAACACTTAAATCTGATGCATTATACCCATTTCAACATAACACACACAATTCACTATCAAACCCTAACCCTTACTTGATTTTGTCAAAACCCAACCTAAACCATGGGCTTTTCTCAAATTGATATTAAATTCAGCACCATTAAACCTTAAATACCATCAATTTAGCATCCATACCAGAATTTAAGACATTAAACATGAAAACATCAAACCCTAACTTTCCCTTGTGAAAACTTACCTTGTTTCTTGAGTTTCTTTGGCTCTCTCATGATTTACCACTTGAAGATCACTTGAAAGCTTGAAAAACAAAGAAAACTCACTCCCAACAGATTTCTCTTCTCTTCCTCTTTCTCCTTTCTCCCCTTTCTTTTCTCTCTTTTCTCCTTTCTCTCCTTCTCATACGTGATCTCCTCTATTTGAAGACTTAAATCCTAATTTTGCTTTTAAATTCCAACTTTCCAAAATTACCCTTAAGTCAAGAATTCAATTAGTTATTGAATTACCCTTTAATCCAAGCCTCTCCTTAGGTCCATTTTATGAGACCAAGTCATTTTACCATTATTTAGAAATCATAACTTAGCCATTAAGAAAGATTTTGATTGGCTAGTACAATTAAATATCTCCATTATAGCGGATTTATCTCAGTTTCGCCTTTTCTTTGTTTTTATATCGATTATATGTCAAAAAATATTCTATAGTCGTCTATATTTAAATTTGAACATAAAATATTCTAACTAAATCCTTCACCGGTGAATTCCCGGGCTAAAATCAGAATCGATTTAAAATCATTAAAATCGATGTCCAGGACAATAGAGTATTATTACCCGAATTCGTTCGGATCACTGAAACTATCCAAGCGGACTCCGTTTCACTTTATTTCGAGTTCGTTAGTCTTTATGATATATTACGGACATTTCGTATTTTCGGCCCAATTTCGAAATTTGTATGGCAGAATTTTCGGTCCAAATCACTATTCATAAATCTCTATTCTCTTCTAAACTTCAGTTCAAAGTCATAAGACTGAAATTTCTTATAAGTCCTTTGCAAACCCATCCATTCGGATATAATAAGAAAAATCATTATTCCTTAGGGCATTGGTTACAATTTTGAAAATTTTTTCACTTTATGCCCAATAGCTGTCGGAATGTTTTTAATTCTAATCTACCCTCATTTCTATCATTTGGACCTCTAATCGAGTTCAAAAACTACTATTATAACATTCAATCGAGTTTGGGGTTTCTGACCACCCTCCTTATAAAATTCGTCCTCGAAATTAAAACATTAAATAAAGAGATGGGAATAATACTGCCCCATCTGCTCCTCATGCTCCCCATGTAGCTTCCTCTTATGACTCCTCCCACAATACCTTCACCATTGAATAGTCTTGTGAGGTGAACTTGCTCACGACGGTCGAGGATGCACGTGGTTCCTCTTGGCCAATATCCAAATTCTGCTGTATTTCCAGCGGTTGCTCTGTCGATACATATGAAGTGGTATATACTTGCGGATCATAGAAACATGAAACATCGTGAATGCGATCGGAGTCGGATAGCGATTCAGTCGATATGCCACCTCCCAATCCTCTAAACAATCTTGTATGGTCAATATCACAGTGGACTCGACTTTCCCGTTCCCAGATCTTAGTACGCCCTTCCATGGGGAAATCCTCAAAAATACCATATCCCCTACCTCGAACACTAGGTCCCTAAGGCGATTATTCGCATAACTTTTCTGCTGGTCTTGTGAAATTTTCAGTCTATCCCTTATAACTTTGATCTTATCACAAGTCACTTGAACAATTTCCGGACCTACTAATTTCCTTTCACCTACCTCGTCCCGGCGTGGTGGAGTTCGACATTTAGTCCATAAAGGGTCTCGCCAGGGGCCATGCAATCTTGGTCGATAAGCGTTGTGTATGCGAACTCCATCGGGGGATGGGTGTCTGACTCCCTCTAAACTCGAACACATGCTAAGCATATCTCTAAGTACGTATAGTCCTCTCGGATTGGCCATGCATGCGTGGATGGCTTAGGTACTAAAATGCAGTTTTGAGTGCGGGGCATTACGTAAACTAGGCCCCGAAACCGTGAGGTAAACTGAGATCTCTATCACGAAACTATCAAAGCGGAACCATGAAGTCTCACTATCTCACCTACAATTGGGCGACTTTTCTAAAGAATCGTGACATTAGCGGTAGAAAATGAAGCGGACTTCATTAAACGATCAAGCTATAACCCATATTGTATCATGTTGCCTCGGAATTCGATGGAAGACACATCACAAATCATAGTAATCTTTTCCCATTCCCATCTTTGGGCTAAGGGCCTTCCATGTATCTTCCTTGAGGCCTCTGATGCTGCACGCTACTGCTGACAGGTTGAGGCACACAGAGCTTAAGCTCATGAATTTCTTTCTTTGCATCCCGTTCCACCCGGTAATGTTCTTTCAAGTCCTGTGCATCTTGGTACTACTGGATGCATCGCATACGGCAGGATGAATGTGCTTCTTCATAATGTCTCTTGACTCGCCATACTCAGGCACACACATTCTCTTCCTTTCCAACATCATGCCATCATCTCAATTTGGAAACTCCACATTCTTCCCTTTTTCTATCTCTTCCTTAAACTTAATCATTTGTGGATCTTGCGACTGCCCTGCTAGAATCTGATCCACTAGAAGCGGAGTCTACCATGAAGCATTGGCCAATAAGGTTCACGAATCCTCAACTTCAATATCCTTTAAAGCTCTAGTGCACCGGTGGTGGAAGATAGCACGATCTCATGTGAAGTGTGCTCTCACGGTCAGCTTACTTTCCGAGGCATCGACTACGACATTGCTTTTCTGGATGGTACTCGATGGTACAATCGTAGTCCTTAATCCTTTCGAGAGCCATCTTACTTCTTTGCCTTAGGTTTAACTCTTTTTGGGTGAGAAATATATTTTAAGACTTTTATGATCTGTAAAGATCCTACAAGGGAACACCATATAAGTAATGTCTCCATATTTTTAGTGCAAAAACACATTCTTTGCTAGCTCTAGAATCGATGTGGGGAATTCTCCTCATGCTTCTTTAGGCATCTAGAGCATATACAATCACCTATCATTTGCATCAAAAGCAGAACCAAGGCCTTGCCTGAAGCATCCTTATAAACCCGCAATCCATCTTTCATTGAGCAGAAAGCTAAAGCGAGGCTAAGAAGTTAATCTATCTTTCAACTCCTCAAAACTGCGTTGTGGGCTATCTACCAATCATACTTATCTTTTCACTTATCGAAGCAGTGCGATTAGAACGCTATCTGGAGAGCCCCTCGACAAACTTCTGTAATATCTGTATACCAAGGAAAACTCCTTATCTCGCGCTTTCGTAGGTTTCCAGTCGATTATAGCACCGACCTTGGATCATGAGACCCCTCTGCGAAACTATGTGTCGAGCGACGCTATTGGGCAAAGCCGACACTTCTGAGTTTAGCATATAGCGATGTTCCATGATATTTTACGGAATTATCCTTAAGTGCTGCATGTTCTTCTCCCTTTGCCGAATAGTCGTTATATCGTCAATAAACACGATCTAGATCTAAGTAAGGCTTTGAAAATCAATTCATGAGATCCATAAGCGATTTGAGGCATTCGTAAAAATTAGGCGGCATGGCTAGAAACTCAAAATGCCGTCACAGGTATTTACGAATCTTTATCTTGAACATCCTCATCATGAAGTCTCCACTTATCCAATTCACTTCAATTAAATCAAGGCTCGCGGCAACATCTTTGCAAGCCTTACCTCAAGTCATTAACATCCTTAAGAGTGAAAAACCCACGTAATGCTGCCCTTCACCTTAGCAAAAATTGCATTTTATACCTTAATCGAATTCTTCTTCGTAAAACGATGATTCTAACACATCCCATTAGGCATTTGTCCCTTCCAATTGAGTAAAATCAATGGAAACTCTCGAAGCTTTCCATACTTCTCTAAGGTGGTCTCATTCATAATTATTTCTTCAATTTTCTTCCATTTTCTTTCAACAAATTATATTTGATAATTCATCGATATGCGTTGGTTTACTTAAACTAAATGGAAACCAATGCATTTCAATTAAACCCTTTCTTGGCCTAACCCTCTCATATATTTCTATTCAACTTTTAATTCCATTAATTCCTTCAAACATTTCAAGTAATGTCATTAAATCAATTAAAACCAATCAAACAACATCACTTCCATTAACATTCAAGGTTGACCTAAATTGACAATCCTTATAATCTCATTCTTTCTTTTCAATTTCTTAGCAAAATCAACTAGAATCATTGTCAATTTAATAGCTAAAGCCTTAATATAACTCAATTAAAGTTTAGATAAATAATCCATAAAACCCTGTTGCTTCTGAATCTCCTTAACTGAACCCGTTGACCCGCTCAGTTTGTCCTTGGCTGTGCCCATAGCACAGGATTTCAAACCCATGCTCCTCATCCCTAATTACGGCCTCTACTACACGGCGTGCGCCCATGTGGTTTGTCGCGCTCTGTGGGTCCAAATCTACGGACTAAAACCTCGAGCAAACCTCTTGACCATGATATGGACCTTTTTGGTTTTTTTCTGCTTTTTTCTTTTATCATTGGTTCAACTTTTCAAGCAATGATACATGGCTAACTATCTTGATACATGACTTGTGGCATTTCTTGGAATGGGACCTCATATCCTCTGATTGATTATGCAGATTATGTATAGATCATACATTTTATATCTTATCTATCGCATTAGAATCGTCTTCTTCAACTTTTTTTCAACAATCATCTTGACAACGAGTTCTGAAATATCGATCTCATCCTCTAATTGCTCATCCTTGTTTGAACACATAGAACATTATCATTTCCATGTTGAGTAGTAACATATTTTCATTAAATGAATAGACCCATTTGGATGAAGGTCGATTTACATTACATTAATATTCCTACAGGTGTTGATAGGTGGACTCTCTACACATGCCCCTGCAATTTCTTTTCCAGCTTTTATAGTCTTTTCACTCACACTATTCTCCTATCCTCCAAATGTAATCTTTGAAATTAAGTCCATTCCTTTTCTAGACCTTCCAACTCAAAGATCTAGTATTTATTTCCTATAAATGAAACCTCGGTATTTCGGGTGGTAGTACTAATGCCGCAGGCTCTCACGGTGTAGTCGTCTCGACGACGCATTTTTTCAATGAATTCAAAAATTTTAATATGTCATGTAATGCATATATGATTTTAAATCACATAAATAATTTATGCAATTTTAAAATAAAACATTAAAACAATCCAGATGAAAATCATTTTCAAATCTTCATAATGTATTTTCAAAAGCCCAGTGGCTGATACCACGTTGAAGGATCCCAGGCAGTTAACCTCATGGGCGGGGGACCTCGGCACTCAATGGATATAGAAACTTTTCATGAAACAGTCCAAATAAAATCCATGGAATGAACCCCTTACAATCATAACATATCTTTAGAAAATAATGCGAGGCAGTGATAAATTTTTTTTTTTCACTGCTCTTTTTGTTTCAAACACTTGGATTTTTCGAAAAATTGACGGAAGTTTCCTCTGTTTTTATTTCCCAAATTTACAAAACTTGTCTAAAGCATCCCCAAAAACACTTATAAACTTCAATTTATACTTCCATATTAGGACTTAAGTCATGGCCCGTCGACGCGTATAATACATGCTCGTTTGTTTACTTAAAATCATCAAAACATTTCAAACCACTCTTAAATTAGTACATTTTATCAAAACATTTTGGGCTTGGGCGGGACTTAAAGCGAGCCGCCTCATTACCTAGATCCTTTGAGGATCAAAAGTAGCCGCGTAGTTCCTTTCCAACTTTATACATATACATATATGCATAACAAAATATTCAACATGAGACAATATGCGAAATTATATATACAATGAAATCCGATCGTCGTCTCATCAATGGCTCGACTCCTTTGCCTGGGAGGGAGTCCTCTGTGGCCTTTTGTCATAAGGTCTGAAAATGTTTTGAAAACACATGGAAAGAATAGAGCTGAGGAGCAGGTGAGTGTACATTTCATTAAAATAACATTTTCGGTATATACCAAAAATAATACATACTTATCCAACTAAAATCCATTTATACACGTAAACATTTATACCTTAAACTTTCTTTCAATAAATACTTATACCATTAAAATCAATTTATGCTTTGAAACATTAATGCCTTAAACTTTCTTTCAATAAATACTTATACATTTAAAATCCATTTATGCTTTGAAACATTTATACCTTAAACTTTCTTTCAATAAATACTTATACATTTAAAATCCATTTATGCTTTGAAACATTTATACCTTAAACTTTATTTCTTTCCTTCTAATACATACTTATACAATTTAAAATCCATTTATACCTTAAAACTTTCTTTCTTTTTCTTTCTTTCCTTACGATGGAACCCGGGAAATAAACACCGAGCGATTTAAGATGCGCGGTGAGAGTGATCATTCAGTCATAACCGGCTTTATCGCTGCGGAGAAATTCGCGACTGCGTAGGTTAGATCCTCAACACCTTATCACGTGTATGAGATATTACTCTAGACACCTAATTCCCTCCCTCGATTAGTAACCTATACTTTACCCTCTAAATCCTTACAGCTTAGGTACCTCGGCCGATATCGATCATATATGATCATATGGGGTTTAGGGTAGCATCAGTAAAACATTTCTTTAAAATACATTCATAAATACGACAAATCCTTTACTTTATCATTAAAACACATATACATTCTTTTAACATTTTTAAACTTTCATAATACCTTAACATATGCATACATATTTAATACACATATAAATATATGCATTGATGCAAGATAAAACAATGCAAGATAAAACATTTCCATATGTCTTAACATTTACATAAAAATTTACATTAAACTTTTAGTTTAACATTAAAACCATTCACTTTTAAAAACTCAATTCTCAAAATATCATTTTCACTCACTGTTCACCGCTCGATCCCGACTTTGCTTCCGTCGAGTTCAGTTCCGTCCGATAGTCCTTTTCACCTTTTCCAAAAAAAATCACAATTACACATTAACCATAATTTCCATTTAATCCACCATAAACACTCATTCCTATATTCTTATTCCTCTAGGAATCTATTTTACTTAGGAATTGGAATCAATCAAATCGGATCATCCAAACTAAAGTTATGGCATTTTCATGCCAACTAGTCATTTTACCGATTTTTCTAGTGACAGTTTGTATTACTCATTTTTCGAGATTAGTGACTTCATATTTTGACACTATGTGTATACTCATTTAAGCTAAGGTGCTAGGGTTCTATTCCAATTGGAATCACAGTCGAACACGAAACTCACCTGCGTCAAATAACCGGGCTAATCTATGTTCAAAAACTGAACCAGAATTTGGCTTGCACATGGTCCTACTTTGAGTAAATATTTAGGCCACTTAAGATCAGAATTTGGCGATACCTTCTTCTTAAGTTTTTTTCTCCTTGAAGTCTATTTTATGTAGCCACTTAAATCACTCAAATCGGATCAAAATTGAGCAAGTTATGGCCAAAATACCAAAACTGGTCAAAACAGAAAACAGGACATTTTCTGTACCGAGACTGCTGCCCAAAAATTGACCAAAATGTGTTTCTCTTCCATTTTTTCTTTCACTCTAAACACTTAAATCTGATGCATTATACCCATTTCAACATAACACACACAATTCACTATCAAACCCTAACCCTTACTCACTTGATTTTGTCAAAACCTAACTAAACCATAAACTCTCAATTGATATTAAATTCAGCACCATTAAACCTTAAATACCATCAATTTAACATCATACCAGAAATTTAAGACATTAAACATGGAAAACATCAAGCCTAACTTTCCCACCATGAAAACTTACTTGTTTCTTGAGTTTCTTTGGCTCCCTCTCCTTGATTACCACTTGAAGATCCATGAAAGCTTGAAAAACAAGAAAACTCACCTCCCGACTTGGATTTTCTCTTTCTGTTCTCTTTCTCCTTCTCCTGTGCATATATATTTTTCTTCTCTTCCTTAACTCCTTCTCATACGTGATCTCCTCTATTTGGAGACTTAAATCCCTAATTTTGCTTTTAAATTCCAACTTTCCAAAAATTACCCTTAAGTCAAAGAATTCAATTAGTTATTGTAAAGTGAATTACTAATCCAAGCCTCTCATAGGTCCATTTTTATGAGACTAAGTCATTTTACCCATTATTTAAATCATAACAGCCATTAGAAAGATTTTGATTGGCTAGTACAATTAAATATCTCCATTATAAGCGATTTTATCTCGGGTTTCGCCTTTTCTTGTTTTTATATCGATTATATGTCAAAAATATTCATAGTCGTCTATATTTAAATTTGAACGCAAATATTCTAACTAAATCCTTCACGGTGAATTTCAGGCTCTGAAATCCTGAAATCGGTTAAATCATTAAAATCATTAATCGGATGATAAGCGTGGTATTACGAATTACGTTGGATCACGAAACTATCCAAGCGGACTCCGTTTCACTTTATTTCAGTTTCGTTAGTCTTTGCTTGATATATTCTGGACATTTTCGTATTTTATTTAATTCCAGAAAAATTTCAGCGCGAGCCACGAATTTCGGTCCAGGAAATCCTTATTCAGCCGTCTCTGATATAACACAATATCGATTCAAGTCATAGAGGCTGAAATTTCTTCTAAATTCCTTTGCAAACCCCTCCATTCGGATATAATAAGAGAAAATCATTCCTTAGGGCATTCGGTTACAATTTTTGAAAATTTTTCACTTATGCCCAAATGACGTTCGGAGCGTTTTAAATTACAATCTCTACCCTCATTCTATCATTTGGACCTCTAATCGGTTCAAAGCTACTATTATAACATTCAATCGGTTTGAGGTTTACGATGAGAGCCGAGAGGTTATAAAAGCTATCTCTTCCCATTCTCTTTAAGAGATATAGCAGCCACTTGGTATGAATCATTACCATATGGTTAAGTTGATACTTGGGAAGTTGGTAGAAATACTTGGGTGAGTTCTCCCCCATCTCTCACCTCGAGAGAGAAGAAGAGATAATAGTGTTCCAACGAGGGAAGATGAGAGCTATATATAGCTTGGGAGAGATTCAAGAGGTTCTTCGAAGAGGTGCCCTATGCATGGAATTGATTTAAAAACCGGATGGATATGTATCATGCCTTAAATGATACATCCCCAAAAGGCATTATCGATGCTTCATCTTTGTGGAGCATTCAAAGAAAAAGAATCACGAAGAAATTTAGAAGTCGATAAAGACGGCCAAAATGTAATGAAAGCTCCATCTGAGTTTTCAAGGGGTAATAAGCGAGAGGAAGAAGGGTCATGGAGGTAGGTAAAATGATAGCCATGGGAGCGAAAGTTACGATGCCATCATGCATAGGATGGACAAACGAGGAAGAAAAATGCACCTTGCTCTCATGAAATAGGAGGCGGAGTGGAAGAGAAACAGATGAAGAAGTCTTCGAAGTACCAGCGAGAAGAAGATTCTTATGGTGATGAGGAGAGTTAAATATTGAATGAACCAAGAAATTACCATTTCAAGCCAAATCCTAACACCTTACACATTACAGTCCATTTGAAGAACCGTGAGAATTTCTCATATGGTGGAGGGGCATTCTGAGGCCAGGCATGGACGGAGATCTCAGCGAGGATGTGATACAAGGTTCGGCCACCGAGAATGACATCAAGGGGGTGAATGCAAAAATGAGTATCAGGGTCAAAGGAGGGCTGACCATTTGAAGAACAAATCACTGCGATTCATGGGGAAACAAGGAAACGCCACTTCCATGAGCATTTGTCGACTTGGGAAGCTTTCAAGTCTGATACTCAATTGTTTCAGAAGAATACAAGCGCCTCATTGAAAAACTTGGAGACACAAGTAGGGCAGCTAACCCTGAATATGCCAAATCGAGCAAATTGTTCTAGTGACACTCCAAAAAGAATCGGGCGCATGGCAGTCGGGTTGAAGTGGGAAGAAGTGAGCAACAACGAGAAAGAAAGGAAGAAGGGCGGCGGAACAGAGAAAGGCGGAAAGGAAGGAGAGGCACATAATTTGAGACGGCAGGAGAATGTGGGCGAAGCGAAGGAAGGAGTGCGGATTACCACTGCAGTGCCATTTCCACGGAGGCTTCGCCAAAGCGAGGAAGAAGCGATTTTCTAGATTCTTGGATATTTTCAAGAAAATAGAAATCAATATCCCCTTTGCAGAGGTGATCAACCAAATGCCTATTTATGCAAAATTTCTGAAGGAGATATTGAGCAAGAAAAGGAAGATAGCTAAGGAGGGGATAGTGAATTTGGCGCTGCACCGTAGATGCGGTTATCAATAAAGCTCAGCCCGAAATGAAGGATACAGTAGTTTCACCATTCCCTGCTCTATAGGGAAATATGAATTCAAGAAGACTTTATGTGATTCTGGTGCTAGTATAAATTTGATGTCGCTATCAGTTATGAAAAGACTTAGTTTGGGGGAACTTACCCGGCAATTACATTGCAAATGGTACGACCAGTATCTTACGACCCGGTATTCTTGAAGATGTACTTGTCAAGGTTGGGGAAATTATGCCTCCAGTGGATTTTGTTATCATGAAGATGGAGGAAGATACCCAAGTTCCTTTGCTGCTAGGAAGACCCTTCTTAGCAACTGGAGCTGCCTTGATAGATGTGCAGAAAGGCGAACTGACACTAAGGGTGGGGAATGAAGCAGTGCACTTTAATCTTAATAGGAGTTTGGAACATCCTGATGTAGATGAAGATTGTATGGTATGTAATAGTCTTCTCGATGTTGAATTGAATTAATTGTATTCTTCAACATTCTCTATCAATGAAATTGAGATGAATTTTCATTATCTTGAGAGTCTTGATTGTGAAATCTTTAACGCCCAGGTGTTTAACAAAGAAAGCGATCTCGAGCATAAATGAAAAGCAGTCAAGATGAAGTATGCGGCCCGAAGCGAAAACTCATGAAGCGAGGAAACTGGAGTGCGAAGGGTTAACATTGAAAGAATTGCCCCCGATCATTTGAAATATGAGTTCTTAGAACGAGAAAAGAAAACTAGTCATCATATCTGCTTTGCATTGACTAGTGAAACGAGGATTCTTTGGAAATTCTAAGAAAATATAAGGAAGCTATTGCTTGGTCAATTGAGGATCTGAAGGGTATCAGTCCCTCTATTTGCATGCACAAAATATTGCTGAATGATAATGCAAAAACTTATATTGAGCATCAAAGGAGGCTAAACCTAGTGATGAAAGAAGTTGTTAGAAAAAAAGTTCTGAAATGGTTAAATGCAGGTTTTATATATGCTATATCAGATAGTTCTTGGGTGAGCCCGGTACATGTGGTTCCCGAAAGGTAGGTCTTGTGATCGAAATGAAAAGAATGAACTTATTCTCTAGCGACGAGGATGGAGGTGTGTATTGACTACGAGGAAACTGAATCTTTGCAACAAGAAGGATCATTTTCCACGCCTTTCATTGATCGGATCTTGGATAGATTGGCGAGGACACCCTCACTTTTGTTTTCTTGATGGATACTGCGGATGTAGATTTCCATTGCACACGAGGATCGGGAGAGAAACCACTTTTACATGTCCATTTTGGTACTTTTGCTTTTAGGAGAATGCCATTTGGTTTGTGTAAATGCTCACAGTACCTTCCAAAGATGCATGATGTCTATATTTTACGATTTAACGAGAATAAGTTATGTGAATCTTCATGGATGATTTTACGGTGTATGGATCCAGTTTTGAGCGATTACTACATAACTTGGAAAGTACTTCAAAGGTGCGGGAATAGAATCTAGTTAAAATTGGGAAAAATGCCATTTATAGTTCTGGAAGGAATTGTCTTAGGGCACATGATTTTACTGCGAATTTAGAGTAGACAGCCCGAAAGTTTCAATTATAAGAATTTAATGCCACCCACTACAGTCAAGAAATTAGAAGTTTCTTAGGACATCTGGATTCTGAAGATTTATCGAGATTTCTCAAAAATTGCTAGACCACTATGCGGTGCTAGAAAAGGATACTAAGTTCTATTTTGATTAATCATGCGAATTCTTTTGAAGAAATCAAATCCAGGACAGTTGAAGCTCCATCATGGCAAACAGTTGGGCAGAGAATTTGAAATCATGTGTGATCTTGAGTGATTTTTCTGATAGAATTTGTATTGGGACAAAAAATTTGAAAAAGTATTCAAAGCCATATACTATGCCAGCAAAACCTTTAACGAAGCTGAAAATTGCTACACTGCGGAGATCTTGGCGATAATATTTGCATGTGAAAAATTTAGACCGCATTTTGGGGTCCACGTTATTATACACCGCGATCGTACGGCAATTAAGTATCTAATGGCAAAGAAGAGAAATAAGCCAAGACTAATCGGGTGGGTATTGTTATTGCGGGGAATTTGATCTAGAAATAAAGGCAAGAAGGTTGTGATGTGATGGCGATCACTTGTCAAAGGTGGAGAAACCCTCTTGAGCAAGAAGAGGAAGAGAAATAACAAATTATTTCGGATAGCGATTATTTTAATTTGTCACTCCAAACACCTTGGTATCTTGATGTGACCTTCTTAGCTTATTGGAGTGTACACGAATTCAGCTACCGAGTAGAGAAAAAAGCTAAGGGTGATAGCGGATACTAAATGCAGGATGACACATTCTTTGTTTAAAGAGGAGCTGATCTGATTATAAGGAGATGTGTACGAAGGTGAGCAAGAAGATTTTTACAAGGAATGTCATGCATCACCATATGGAGGACGCATTTGCGGGAGATAAAACAGCCACAAAATTCTCCGGTCGGGATTTTCTTGGCTCATATTTTAAGGACTATTTTGAATGGGTGAGATTATGTGATCAATGCGAAGAATGGGAAATGTCAGCCCAGGCATGAAAATGCCCCTATGAGGATATCACAGTGGTGCGCGATTGTTTGATGTATGGGGAATGGATTTTATGGGGCCTTTTCCGGCTTCATTTGGAAATATATACATACTCTAATTTGTGGATTATGTATCAAAATGGGTTGAAGCGTGTCCAGAATGATGCAATGCGGTTGTCGGATTTTCTGAAGAAATATTCTTAGCGGTTGGGACACGAACTATGTCGGTGATGGAAGGCCATTTTGCAAATAAGGTGTTTGACAAACTCATGGCGAGATATGGTATCAAACACATTATAGGCAGCTTATCACCCTCCAGACCAGATAGAGCGGTGAAATTTCAACGAGGAGATAAATAAAATTCTTGAAAAGACTGTAAGTTCCAGCAGAAGAGATTGGTCTTTGAAGCTTGATGATGCACTCTAGGCATACAGGACTGCTTTTAAAACTCCCATTGGAATGTCACCATACAGGCTTGTCTTTGGAAAACCTTGTCACCTACCTCTTGAGCAAGAATATAAACTATGTGGGCCATCAAGAAGCTAAATTTTGATTTCAAGGCTACTAAAGAGAAGAGAGGCTACTCATTAAATGAATTGGAAGAGTTAAGTAGGCATGATAGTGCGAGTCTATAAAAATAAAACAAAAAAATGGCATGATCAGCGAATTTTGAGGAGGGAATTCAAGGGAGGAGATCGGATCTGTTATTGACTCGGTAAGACTCTTTCCGGGGGAAAGCTTAATCGAATGGAGTGGACCATATCTGATGATATCGAAACACCTGATTTGGGGCGGTGACACTTAAGAGGCCGACCAATCATGAGAATTCAAGTTATTAATTCAGAGATTAAGCACTACCTTGGGAAAGCAATTGGAAGAATGACTCTTAGTTCTAAATGAAAATTTAAAGAAACAAAACTATAGCGTGAGTCCGGCTAAAGACTAAAAATTGAGCAGCTTTGTGGAAGGCAATCCACATCAATTTGTTTTAAGTATTTTTGGTTATATTTTTTATGTTTAAATTTCTAATAGCTTTGTGTAATTTGATTCATTATTGATTAAAGGGTAAGTAAATATTTTTTGTTAGTTTTGTAGGGCCAAATGAAATTATCTGAAAAGGAAGCATCTACAAATCAAACTTCAATTGGCATAAAGAGACAAAAAGGGGCGTATCTTATTCTTGATTTTTATTTAAATTTTGTCACCGATATGGCATGATTGAAAGTTTGAGGAATTCCACTTTAAATACAGTGCTTAAATTTTGAATATGATGCATAGTGGATGATTTTATTGAATATTTGCATGATGAAGGAATGAATTGAGTTGTAGTTGTATGCAGTTAATTTGATTGTTTGGTCGCTGACATTAATCCAAAAGTTACTGACCAAAGAATCTTGAATGTGAAACGATAAAGCAGAAGAAAGTTGAAAGCAGTGGCCGAGGTCACAATTAAAAATAAATCAAGGAAAGAAAAGAGAAAGTTGTGACATCAAAAATTCCTTGTCGTGACCATAATTCAGGTCGCAACAAAAATCTTTATGTTGCGACGAGGAATAATCAAAACTTCAAATAAAAGTGGGATTTTAAACCTTCATTTTGGTGACATTAAAAATGAGATTCATTGAAAATCATTGATTAAGAGGCTCAGCATTTAATGTCGCGACTCCCCGTATAATCATGACGTGAGCTTGCGTCTGTTCACTTCAAATTCCATTAAGCGCAATTCATCCCAACCTTTCCATACACATCCATCTTTTGGAATCTCGAAACCACAAACGGAGAACAAACGTATTCTAAAAGCTTCAATCATGGCAACAAATCAAGATGAAGTCGCTAATCTTAACAAACTGATCGATGAAATCATGCATGAAAATGTCGAAGCAGTGGAAGAAGTTCAGTCGGAAACTCAACATGAGGAAGAGATAAATGTTGAAAAAGGAAACCAGCTGAAGGAGGATGAGCAACCCGATAAAGAAGCAATAGAAGAAGAAAAAGACTTCGTTTCAAAAGAAGCTTAGAGGGTATGGAACAAGGTGATGTTTAATGAGGAATTTGTCCAATATAAGCGAAGAGGATTTGTAAACTAATTTCCCCATTTTGGAAGTGATAGAGAAAGAGTTAGGGATTCTTTTGCGAGCACAAAGCGCCAGATTCTCGCTCTTGCCAGGAATTCTAATAAAATATATAATTGGGAATGAAGGATGATTCTGTTTATGTGAAGGTGTTGGTGCCACTTTGGTGATAGAAGAATAAATGAAATATTTAAATTGAGAGATTTAAGCATGGGTGAAGTATAAGAAGTTGTTGGAAAACCCAATTATGAAAAGATAGTGAATCGGGTTGAAATTCGGAGGAAAAGGAAATAGGGTGAAGAAGAACCCCATACATGCCATCAAAGAGAATACTGGCGGAAGAAATAGGTATGGTTTTACTTCATATGTTACGTAATAGTGCCCTACTAAACACCTTTGCTCGGTCGAGGAGAGCGGGGAAGCCATCCTTTTATGCCTTTTGAAAGGATACAAAATGAATATAGGCATTCTAATTAAAGAATCCATCAGAGGATACCACCATAGTAATAAAAGAGGACTGATCCCTCACCCTACTACTATTACTAGACTTTGTCTCTGGGCAGGGGTGAAGGGAAATTGGGAGGAAGAAGAGAAATGTCCTCGGGGTTCCCCACTAATCCTGACAGGAGTGACAAAGGGACCTAAAGGAAAGAGGCAGAAGGAGGTGATGGTAGTGGATGCAGAAACAGAGCAGGAGACAAATGCAGAAAATGATAGAAAAGAAATAGAAGTGCAGGGCGACATCTTTTCAGGAAGTAGAAGAAGAAGAACCTCTCAGGAATTCAAGCCCAACCTATCCTTCATTCGATACGGAACAATTATGCGCTCAATGGGATCTAGAGACAGGGAATCGAATCGTAAGAATGCTCGGGATGAGTGAATAGACGAAATCGAAGCATTGTGATCAAAAGTATGATTTGTATGGAAGATAAATATGGGATGGGATTAGAGCGATGGGTTAAAGTAAGATGGAAAAAAATAGAACAAGCATGCAAGCCTTTATAATAATCAATTCAAAGGATGTTGATTTCTTGAACATCTTGAAAGCGAGAAGAGACGAAATGGAGAATAACATGCTAAGGAAGATTGATGGGTTCAAGCATTTATACGGGGCTTGTTCCAAGGAGTTCGAGATTAATGAAAGAAAGAGATCAGCGGTTGGAAGAGCTGATAAGTGAGTATAGAAGAAAAACCTGGTTGGAAAGTATGGACTTAATCAATCAGAACTTGTCCAAGCTGCTAGAATGTATCTCTGAGGTGGAAGGAACAGTTAATCAGGTGGGAAAGAGGCAAGACACGCTTATTCATGCAGTGCAACTTAGCAATGAAATATCTTGCAAAAGGCAAAGAAATTCCTCTACTTGATCGAAACGATCATCACAGTAAAGATTTCCTAAGTTTGAGCCCGGCATATGATTTTGATGTAGAACCTCCCGGCATTATACCTAAAAGGCCTACAAAAGAAGGAAACTAAAGTTTTCTTAGCATGTTATCAATTCCCATATTCCCAAAAATTTTAATAGAAGTCCATTTTGTTCCATCCAAATTGTCACATGTTTTGTGAATTTTCATTTATAATTACTCTCTCTTAAGCTTGTTAGATATTTGTTTCCATTGTTGAATGAAAAAGAGTTGATTGTGAATAATTAGATGTTTATTGATGGATAGACATGACTTGAGAAATTTTGTGTTTGTGTAAATTTTACATTTAGCATGAAAAGAATAAGTGCCTTGTAAATGCCCGGATCAAATAAACAATTACATTCTTTCGAAGAACAAAAATGCGAGGAAAAATAAGAGCGTAAATTAGTAAGCGGAAATTAGGAGTGCATTTGCACTTGATTACATTCAGTTTAGATTGCAAAAATTGGAAAAATGGTTATTGCTGATGGAACAAAATACTTGGTTGAAATAATGTAAGTAGATAGTGAATAAGTACAAGTCTTGAAGAAATAATACACTTGGGTCAACAAAACTCATGAAACTTTGAGAGGAATTAGGAACATCTTTTGGGAAATTCAGGATTGAGAGTCCATAGTCCTAGAACTTGTTAGATTATTGATTGAGGCAAAATCTTAGGTAAACGACCAGTAGTGATAAATTGTCCTTGGCCGGTTGAGCTTTTCGAGCCTACACCAATATATGCTGAGAGCATATCCTTTAGTTCCTTGATTTGAGCCAAACGAGCCTTATTTCTTCAATAACTTGACAAGCGAAACCTAAATTCCTTCCATACTTGATAATCTGCGACCAAATAGCAATTATCTAGTTTCCAGTACATAAAAAGTCTATTGTAAAGGAAGAAACAAGTTTGGGGGAAAAATATTTCCAATTGTTATGAGGTATGAGGTGAAGAAGTAAAGAAGCAGAAATTAATGAAAAAGGGAATAAGTTTTGTCTTGCGGCCTGGCTCATGAACAATTAAGCTCGTAGGGGTGTTTTAACACCTAGTACCCTAATACCAAGCGGTATGGGGTTGCTAGCCCAAAGTTCTCTAAGAGTGATAGAAAGCTGAAGACCCTTAGAGACATTGCACTATTCTCAACCTTAGAAAAACAAAAGCAAAGTTCTAGAGCAGGGAGATTGGCCTGAATAAAGTGCATATAGAGTAAAATTCCATAAAAAAGAATTAAAGATGAATCAGGCGAAAATTGAGGAGAATCGGCAAGTATAAAGAAGCCAGGGTGAAAGTGAAAGTCGACAACAAGTACAAAAGCAAAGGGTGAAAATCACAGAACCCAGCAAGTACAAAGGTGGAAATTGGGTGATTTGCAGCTTAAATTTTCCCGTTATCTACCCGATTACTAAACGACATTCTGAAACTGAAAGACCTGCTTGATCTTGAAGGTTGAATTTACCTACATTAGTGGAGATCAATATGAAAAACAAGCCTATGGGACTTTGACTAACAGTCCAAGAAAACTCCCAGAAGATTAACTAAATTCAACATGAAGATGAAAAGGATTGAAGACCTGCACACACACATAGAACAAGACTTGTTGAATAAACTGTTTAAATACATTATTTCATGAGAAATTTGTGATAGAAGTGTACCATTTCTTATTCTTGAATCGGCGAAATTTAAAATGATGCTGGTATCTCTTATTTCCAGTTAGAAGGTGGAATGAGAAAGACTGTGGTATGGATAAGAAAAATGTCCTTAAAAATTTTAATCTTATTTGTTTGAGGACAAACAATTCTTTCTTTTCTTTGCTTGGGGACAAGCAAAATTTTAAGTTACAGGAATTTGATGGAGTCGAAAAACTCATTAGATTACAATCATTTTTACGAGCATATTACAAGATAAATGTTGATTTGTATGCGAAATGTGGATATTTTACTGAAATTTAATTTTGCGGGAAAATACGGCGGATGCTAAAATCTCGTGGCTGAAGAGACAACCACAAGCGGGAGTGAAATCCTTGGCCCCGAAAATCGGTCGCGACGAGAAGCTTAGTTGTGATCATTCCAAGTCACGACATCACCAAAATCAACTTTGAGGAAGAAATAGAAGACCTTAAGGGAGGAGGGGACTCGATGGTAGCTGAGCATTGGTTCCGCCAAATTGGACAGATTGTGGAAGCTATGGAGATAACCTTCGATGCCGCTAAGATAAAGCTAGTTGCATTTAAGCTAGAAGACGAATCCCAAGTGTGGTGGGATTAGGTCAAAGCTTTAGAGGACTTGAAGCTGATGACATAGGAAGAGTTTCATGAGCTCTTCATGGGTAAGTTTTTCCCAGCATCTGCTCGACATACAAAAGCTCGAGAGTTTCTGGAATTGAAACATGGGACGATGACAGTGCTTGAATACGTGGCTAAGTTTATTGAATTAGCCCGTTTTGCTAATGATTATGTAGCCACGGAACCACGTAGTCACGAAAATTTGAGGATGATGCGCGGGGTGTCCATACGAGGCGAGGGTGGGACTTCTCCTGCAGGACTTGGACTCGATTGTTAGGACAACTATGGCCATTGAGAGAGAAGTGGATGACGCACAGAACATCTGGGATGCGGGTGTTAAAAATAAGATGAGGGAGAACCAACCTTCTTCTTCCAGCTCAGGAAAGAAATAGAGGAGTTGTACTCCGCAAGGGTTTCAGGGACAAGGCTGCGCCTATCAAGACCAAGGCTAGGGTCGATCATCCCAAGGTGGGAGACATTTCGGGGCACCTAGCCAGCCAATGCAAGGAACATGTTTCCATTACCACCAGCCTAGACACATGAGACAAGATTGCCCTTAGAGGCAAGGATCCTAGAGTTATGGGACACCATAGTCCCAGTCATCAGTGGGACATTCACAGACTTGGTTTGTACCTTCTTACCCCACCATGGGCCAAGGGAACCAGTATCAGTCCTAAGGCGCTGTATAAGCCCCTACTACTTCACGATCAGGCCAGATAGGACAAGGCATGGGTCGAGGTCGAGGTCGAGGACAGGGCTAAAAAACCGAGACTTCAGGGACTCAGTGCATGTGCCTATGTCATGACACCTCAAATTGAGCTTGCAGATCAGTCGTTTATTCAGGGTACATTTATGCTCTTTTGTTTATGGGCACGAGTACTATTTGATTTTGGTGCATCACATTCTTTTATTGTTGTATTATGTGCGGAACCTTTGGGCTTAGAGGTTAAAACCTTGGAAGAGTCGTTGTATGTGAATTCTCCCCTGGGAACTAGAATGGGAGTCGATAAGATATGTCGGAATTGTGAGTTAGAGATCTCCGGGATTCTACTTAATGTGGACCTTAGGGTCTTGAACATGTCGGAGTTTGATGTCATCCTTGGGATGGATTGGTTGGCCGGCCTGCAGTACGTCATTGATTGTGATCGTAGGAGGTTCTTTACACACGGGATGATGTTTGTGTTGCGGGGGGACGCGATGCTATGCCCCAAGCCGTGTACAATTCTAGATGGCACAAGCAGTTGATGGGTTTGCTAGCAAGCCTTACCCTGGAGAACGAGGCGAGACATGAATTTAGTCTACCTCGGGTGGTTTGTGAGTATGAGGATGTTTTTCCAAATTAACTACTAGGACTACCTATACATAGGAATGTAGACTTCACTATTGAGTTATACTCTGGTATATTACCTATTTCGATGACTCCGCATAGAATGGCGCCTGCTGAGTTGCAGGAACTCAAGGTCCAATTACAGGAATTGTTGGACAAGGGTTTTATTAGACCGAGCACTTCACCTTGAGGCGCTCCGATGTTGTTCGCCAAGAAGAAGGACAAGACCCTTCGGCTTTGCATCAATTATCGGTAGTTGAATAGGGTTACTATTAAGAATAGGTACCCTTTGCCGAGGATTGATGATTTATTTGATCAACTAAAAGGGGGGCGGGTTTACTCTAAGATAGATCTCTGCACCAGTTACCATCAGTTGAGGGTTAGGGAGGTAGTTATCCCTAAGATGGCTTTCAAGATGCGGTATGGGCATTTTGAGTTCATAGTGATGTCATTCAGATTGACGGATGCTCCAACGACATTCATGGATCTCATGCATAGGGTGTTCCAACCCTACTTAGATTAGTCTATGGTAGTATTCATTGACAACATCTTGATGATCCCTCAGGCGGAGGAGGAACACCAGAGGTCACTTGAGGATTGTTATTACGGCCTTGAGAGACCATCGGAGTTGTAGCTACGAAATCCGTAAGTGTGAATTGAAACCTTCTTGAGGTGAGATTCTTGAGGGCATGTGGTATGTTGAGCAGGGTGTATCCAACGGACCTAGAAAGGTTAGAGGCGATTGAGTTAGGAGAGACCGAAGTGGGTCTTCAGAATGATTTCGCCCAGGATTGACGGTATTACGAAATTTAGTGAGGACTTCTCAGTTAGTTACTTTTTATGTGAGATTGACCAGAAGGATATCAAGTTTGAGTGGAATGACTTGTGTGAGAGGGAATTCCAGGAATTGAAAAGGAGGCTTACTTCAGCTCTTATTCTGATAGTCCCGAAAAGTGGACAGAGGTACATAGTGTATTGTGATGCTTCTAAGGACAGACTTGGATGTTTTTTGATGCAGTCCGAAAAGGTTATGGCCTATGGTTCTCGGTAGTTGAAAAACCATGAGCAGAGTTACCCCACACATGATATGGAGTTAGAGGCCATTGTCTTTGCCTTAAAGATTTGGTGCTACTATCTATACGGTGAGCAGTTCGAGGTATTTTCAAACCACAAGAGTCTGAAGTAAATTTTTCACATAGAGACTCAACGGGAATTAGCATTAGATGGATAAATTATCACGGAGGATTGCTGAGTTCACTTTGCATTTTTAGATAAGGAAAATGTGGTAGTTGATGCATGGCCCAGGAGGACCGGGGAATGTTGGCTAGTGTAGCTTCCATTTGGGCCATTCACACGAGATGGTAGTCTTTAGTATGGGGAAGGATTGGTTCCCAGTTAGTAGATCTAAGAGAGGCAATCCTTAGGGGAGTTTCATTGCTACCATTTTCTTCGTACATCAATTGGCATGAAAATGTACCATGATCTTTTTGCGGTGTTCTTGGAGTGGGATGAAAAACACGTTGAGATTATATTAAATCGATGTCTCGTGTGTGAGATAAGGTTGAGCACCAGAGGCTAGCAGGATTACTCTAACCATTGGAGGTAGCTGAGTGGAAGTGGGAACATGTCACGATGGACTTTGTGACCCACTTACCACGAGCAGCGCGAGGGCATGACACGGTGTTGGTGATAGTGGACCGGCTTACTAAGTTGGCACACTTTTTGGCTGTGCGGGTGACCTTCACTCTCGCGAGAGTCGGCAGGATTGTATATCTGGGAAGTTGTGCAGTTACATGAATGCCGGTATCTATTGTATTAGATTGGGATCCTAGGTTAACGACTCATTTTTGGAAGAGTTTCCAGAGAGCCATAGGGACATATTGTGGTGACCTTTGCCTTTCATCCACACAGACGGACGATCCCGATCAAGAGGTCATCCGATTTTAGAGGACATGCCCGGACATCGTCTTGGATCTTAAATTAATTTGGGATGAGCATTTACCCTTGAGTGAGATCGCTAGCAACCGATTGTTGGGGTATGAGTATCTGAGATGCTTTGCTCGAGGGCCCTTTATGGGAGGCCTTATCGATCTCTTGTTTGTTGGACGAAGGTGGGAGAGAGACCCTCTATTGGTTTGAACTTGGTTAGAGACACCTTTGAGAAGGTACTTGATACGGAAGTGTCTTCTCATGGCTTTCAGTAGAAGAGCTACGTCGATAGACGGTGAAACCTCTAGAGTTTAAGTTGGGTGATCATATCTTCTTGAAAGTGATGCCTAAGAGAGAAGTGGTCAGATTTGGCAAGCAAGGAAAACTGTTGTCAAGATATATCAAGCCCTTCGAGGTACTCTAAAGGGTAGGTGAAGTTGCTTATCGGTTGGCGCTACCGCCAAGCTTATCGGGTGTTCATGAGATATTCCATGTCTCCATGCTCCGGAAGTACACTCCAGATCCGAATCATATAGTAGAGGTGAGCTTGTTGTAGATGTGGAGCAAACCTTTGAAGAGGGACCAGTACATATCATGGATAGTCTCAGGGATCAAGGGTTTTACGGCGCCCAAGACTTGAAATTTAATAGAGGTGTTGTGGCAGCAGATGGAGTAGAGAGCAGCTTGTGAACACGAGGACAATCATTGCCCAGAGTATCTTTCTTATTTGAGGAAAAAGATCGTTGTTGATCATTTGATAATAAAATGATGGTAACATATGCATGTGATTGTAGAGTATATGTGCGTGTGAATTTTAGGATGAAATTATTTTAAGGGGCGAAGAAGATAAAACTCGAGTAAATTTGAACTTTAAGACGATGAAATGAACCTCACCGTTAGGTTTGTCTTGTGAAACCTAGTTGCCTAGGCAAAATTCGTCATATTCCAAAGAGACGGATTTTTTTTTCGTTTTTTGAGACAACGAGGGTCGGTGACACATGGCATGATGAAACATGCCATGTGACACATAGCATCATTAAACATGGCCTAATGAGGTGGTATCGTAGCGATTAAAGACATGCATGAGGGGGGATGTGGTGGCAAGGCCATGTGGGTGACACTTGGCATGGCCATGTGGGTGACACATGGCATGATGAGAGCCATGTGTCAAGCCCATAGAAAGGAGGGAGATGAGTTCAAGTGGGGGAGAGAATGGGTAGAGAAATCCAGCCAAAAAAAGGGAAGAAACAAAGAGAGAATGAATGAGAGAAAGAGAGGAAAGAAAGAAATAAAGAAAGAAAGAGATAAAGAGATGAGGAAAAGGAAGAAAGGTCGGCGAGCTTTTTCCTCTGATCTACTGACGTTCCTATGGTCAGAGTTCGTTGGGCCAAAGTTAAAAGTCGGTTCTGTGACAAGGACTACGCTCGAAGGTAAAGTTCTTCTACTTTGGCTCTTTCACTGAGGGTTGTTAGGTAATACGTATTTTGGGACTGGTTTTAGTTGGAAAACGGAGGTTTTTAAACCTATGTTCTTCATAGAAATTGTAGCTTCATGCGTAGACTTGATGTTAGGCTTTGAATCACCCTAAATTGGACCTCTGACTGAGTTAAGTCTGTTTCGGAATTCTATGGCAAGCTAATTTGTTTATGCATTTGTGTATCGGATTTTGCGAATGGTTTCGATTGGGAAACAGAGGGATTTATGACCTGTGTTCTTCATAGAAATTGTACTGCATTTGTGAAATTGATGGTAGGCTTTTAAATAACCTAAATTGGACCTCTACAACTCAAGTGATGGTCCATTTCCTGGGACTGCCACAGCTTAGGCTGTTTATTTGTTTGTGTCTAGATTTTGGGACTAGTTTTCAGTTGGGAAACAGAGGGATTTTGGACCTATGTTCTCATAGAAATTGTAGTTGCATCTCTGAACTTGATGTTAGGCTTTTGAATCACCCAAATTAGACCTCTACAACTTAAGTTATGGTCTATTTCCCGGGATTCCATAGCTTAGAGTACATTTTATCGATTTAATGGGGTGATTTATGGCATGGCTTTGTTGTGAGTTGTATTTGAAATTGTTTTACTGGCCTTTGTTGGGAACTACTTGGTGGTTGGTTTCATGGCTTGGTTGTAATGGAGTCTTGGCTGGACTATTTAGGCTAATTGGGAATGATTTGGGAACTAATTTTGGAATTGTCTTGTAGCCTATGTATGACCATGTTTGTAGCGTGTGGAAATTTGGTTTTATGGCCTAACCTTAGCTAGTTGTGGGCCGATGTTTGACTTAATCTAGGACTATTGTATGTCTTTTTGGTGGCATAATTGCGTGGCCAATTATGGCTGGTGGTGTGGCCTAGTTCTAGCCTGTTTATGGCTTGCCTTGAGGCCATTGGGTAGACTGTTTTATGGGTATATCGATGCCACAGTTGGTCTTATAAATCAAGGTTGTCATTGCTTGAGTTTGAATGACATGTTTGATGGTAATTGTTTGATCAAATGTTGGTATATGAGTGCTAATATATACATTGACATTGGAATGAGTTTTATTTGGAAATTATATGCATGTGATATAATTGTCCATGAAACATAGTGAAAGGTATGGTTTTAATTGTCCATGTAGCATTCATGATATATGTGGCATGCTATAGCATGCAATGGTGCATTGAATTGCATATGCACAGGGGCATCGCGTTGAATGGGTGTGAGTGCATGATTATAATCAATCACCATACTTGGTGATTTATGGGTGGGCTCGGTACCGTTGGACGATGTCCAACAGAGTCGCACATTTGCATAACATGGAAAAACTTGTGGTGGGTACTAGCAAGAAGGATTAGACATCCCCTTGGGTGAAAGGCCCAGACTGATTCATACACTTCAATGATGAAAGTCCAAAAAGTGTAGGAAGTAGTGTAGAGTCCTGCAGTGAGACCTCGAAAATCCGCTCTGTAAAACCCGGGTAAATTTGAACTTTTCCAAAAAAAATGGTGTAAACACGGTGAACTTGGTGCTATGATACAGATTGAAAACCTGGAATTTTTCTAGATCTTAGATGACGGAACGAAACTTACCGTGGACTTTGTCTTGCGAAATCTAGTTACCCATGCGAATTTCGTTGAATTCCGAGATAGTCAGAATTTCACGTTTTTCGAGATAGTGGGTGTCAGGTGACACATGGCTAGCCATGTGTCATAAGGCCTAGAGAAAATGCATTTGTGACACATGGCATGGCAAGCCATGTGTCACAAGGCATGCAAAAGCAAATGCATGTGTGACACATGGCTTATGTATTCCAATGGACATGCCTATAAAATGGTAGGCTAATTCCTAGAGAAAGGGAGGAGCAAAAAGAAAGGAGAAGGAAAAAGAAAATAGAGAAAAAGGAAAGAAAGAAAAAGAGAGAGAAGGAGAAAAAAATGGAGAGAAAGAGGGAGAAAGGAAATCACATTGTTCCAACGATGAAACTAGATTGGACGAGAAGTAAGTCGAGGGCTACACTCAAGAAGTGCCCTACTTTGGTTTGTACCACCATAAGGGTTGCGGGGTTGTGTCTTAGCCCTAAGGGCTGTTGCGAATTACGAAATATGGGAATCTTTGCTTACCATTTTGATCACGCACCTTTGGCTGGATTTTAGGACTATTTTTCGATGGGAAACCGAGGGATTTTGGACTCGGGTCCCTCATGTAAATTGTAACTACATCAATGAATTTGATGAAGGCTTTAAATCACACCCAAATCGGACGTTACAACCCAGATTATGGTCCATTTCCGGGCGCTGATTAGGTACATTTTATTTGTTGTGTCCGGATTTTTGGACTGATTTCAATGTAGATTTCGTACTGATTTCGTCAACTATTTTGGTGTTCTGTTAACGACTGGTTGGTGGCCTGAACCGGGACTAGTTCACGGCTGTTTTGGGACTGATTGTGCCTTGTTTTAGTGGTCTGTTATGGCCGACTTGTGAGGTCTAAAATTGTGGATTGTTTTAAAGTGTTATTGCTTGATTTTGTGATAACATGCTTGATTGTTCTTGCTGATATATATGTTTTAATATGTTAGCAATTGGATGAAATATTTGGAAATTATCCATGATACATGATAAATTGTATGTTGGAATTGTCCATATGACATTCATTACATATGAGACATGAAATTGATATGAAATGGCATAATGCATTGCATATGCACTAAGACATCGCATTTCATGGGTGTAAGTGCATGATTGCGATCAAACACCTTACTTAGTGAGTTGATGAGTGGGCTGGTCATGTTGATTGAAGTTCAACAGAGTCACATTGTTGCAGAAACATGAAAATATGTGTCAGTGTATGGCGAGATAGATACCCTTAGGTGAAAGACTGATATTTTTACAGTTATACATATGTATGGCGGTGAAAGCTTGTGAAAGTGTATAAAGGCATGCGAAGACTGAGGTGAGACCCCAAAAATTCGCTGCCCACAAAAGACACATGATTTTGTAAAAGAAAGTAGTCATTAGAATATGACATTCAAAAGGTTTTGGTTTATAAACAAAATGAAATTTTGTTTGAAAGTGATCATTAGATGCGATTCATCAATGATGATTTTATCACGCATGGGCATTGTGGTGTGTGATAGGAGTCAGTAATGACTCGGAGCATGGTACATGATTGAGTCTCATCTCATTTCATGGCATGTCATATAGAATTCCATGATATAATTGCATATTCTGTATGGAATGGTTGATGTGAATGCGAGTGCTAGCATTGCATATGCACTTAGATAGGGAGTAACCTCTGTAGAAAGTTTCTCTACTGGGCATGGCTCACCATATATGGGATAACATTTCAGGTGCAGAGAAGACACCGGCGGACGACTCTCATTAGGAGTCGCAATTGTGAAAAAAGAAGGATTGTGGTTTTGTAACTTTTTTGTAAAAGTATTGGACAAACAAGTTTTGTAATATACTTTTGTATGACGTTGTAATTAAACTCATAGTAATATGTTTTGAAAATAACATAAAATGTTCAGTGAATGTAAATAAACGGATCCTGATAGATGGGATTAGACAGTGTGGTATCGAGACACTCGATATCCATGGGTATTTCCGCGTGTTGACGGTTGGTCAATAGACCCTCGGATTTTGGGACGTCACACGCTCCCCACGAAACACATGGTTTTGATTATAAAAAAAAAATCATTTGAATGATGACATCCATAAAAGTTTTGGTTTATAAATAAACGACTTTTATTTCAAAGTGTTCATTGGATGCGATTCATCAATGACGGTTTATCACACATTGGCATTCGCGTTGTGTGGTGGGAGTCAATGAGGACTCGGGGCATGAATGCGTGATTGAGTCTTATCTAATTCATGACATGATATGCTTAGAGAATTCACTTAAATTGCATATTAATTTGGAATGTTAATATGAATGTGAATGATTCTATTTGAACATTGCATGTGCACTTAGAGAATGAGTAGCCTCTGTAATAAGTTTTTCTATTGGGTGTGGCTCACCCTATAAGGGAAAATATTTCAAGTGTAGAATAGACACCGGTGGACGGCGCTCATTCAAGGTCGCAATTGTGAAGAAATCCGACAAATGGCTTTTAATAACCTTTTTGTAAAATGTTTTGGAACAATCTAGTTCTAACTTGTAATTTTATTATATACGAGAGTTGTAATTAAACCATATAGGTTGTTTTACATGACCTTGCATGTTTTAAATGAATATGGATAAATTGACTGGGTGGCATTTAGTGGCTGCTCTATGGGTTAGTAAATGAGATATATTAGTGTGATGATGGGTTGCAGATATCCCACGAGTTTCCTAGGAGTTGCCAGGTTGGTCAATAGACCCCCATGTTTTGGAGCGTCACACTCTTTAACTTCCTTGCTTATGCAAGAAAAAATGTTTCAATCCTAGAGTGACGGTAGATAGTACGATGCAGAAGAAATTGATTTAGGCAAATATAAAGCATTGATAAGTACATCGTCTTTCATACAATTGATAGTAAAGTGCGATTTGGTTCCCTAAAATGCTAGAAAATGAAAATTAAAAAGAAAATGAAATTAAAGGTAAGGAAAATAATCTATTTTTTTTGTATGGTTATGTATGAAAACTTTAAAGGAAAATAAAAAAGAATTTATTTTTTACTTTTTTCCTTTCAATAATTTTAGTAACTTTTTCTCTTATTTCATATCTTATAAGAATGTAATTAGATTATAAAAAAATTGTATATGATGATGCCTTTTCAGCCGGGCTGGAATTTGGAGCGTATAGGGGTCGTTAAGTAGGACTGGATTCTTGGCCCGAGTGGGATGCGAGCTCTTGGATTGTCTGAGCTGAGTAGGATCATTTGCTTGTTGATGCAAGCTACGGATACAGCTCTCCTCTTGAAAACAAAGGAAGAAGGGGTCGGCGGAGGCTTTGCGGAGTGGCCTTGGAAATGCAAGTCCCGAGTTTCTTTCGAGAGAAAGAGGGCGCAGAGGGGCGAATGTGTTGCATATGTTTGCATATGAGTATGTGTCTAAGAGTGCGTACCTTTCACCGCTGGGGTTACCCTGTATTTATAGTAGATGTTCAATCAGTTGGACAGTGACTAGGATTCGTTCCCATGGGATGGGATTTTCCTGTTATCAGAATCGGATTTGGTAGTGGATTTAAGAAAAACCAGTTTATTTTAGGATAATCTTCCTTGTATTGGGAGGAATCAAGCTGGCGTGATCATCATTATTTTCTTCCTTATTGATGAAGGATTTGGTTGGATCAGCGGAGTTATCATATTGATAGAAGGGTTATTCTATTTTCTGTATTGGCGAAACACAATCTGATTTGTAGAATATGGACCTTCTAATTCATCAGATCGTCCTTTGGACCTAGCCCGGGCAGACGCCGTTTGGGCTGAAATGCCCAGGGGCTGGGTATTGCGTTGGGCGCGCCACTTCTTTGGGCTTGGTGAGTGGGCGCAGGCCATTTTCAAACCTATCCCGAGTTGCCCCGGCCCTTGGAGTGCGGTGTGCGATGGGCGAGGCACATATCGTTTCTTACGCCGGATGCAATTTCCACGTGTTTGCGAGGTTGGGTTAGTTAAGGCTTATTAAGTCATATGTCTTGTGATAATGATGGCTCTTGGGTTTTTCGCTCGTTTCCCCTACCTCTTCATAGTTTCTTTCCCGGTTTAACTCGCGGACCTCCTGCGTACGCCTTCTCTGGTCCTCCAACCTCTTATGCGATCTCGTACTTTATTTGCTCGAGTTCTGTTTGACCCTTTTGTGTGAAGTCTTCGGCATTTTTCTGAGGTAGCTTCTTAGTCTTATTCTGGGACCCTTTGGCATTTTCTACCTCTTTTTGTTCTCTGCCACGATTGGTCTGACCGGCGCTAGGGTTAAAATTGATTGGATTTCGTTTTCTTGTTTGCTTTATTATGGGTCCGGGTGGCTCTTCTTCTTTGCATTGGCGATGACTCGCCGGTTGTTGCCGGTTCTGAATCGGAGTTAGGGATGCTTAGGCCGTTAAACCTAGTCGAACCCAGCGTTCTGGGGTGCCTCCTCTTCCATGGATAGGATAAAGGGAAAATAAACTGTTAAATATCTACAGAGAGTTGGGATTACCTTAAATCTTACTTGCGTCCGACATCTTTGTCAGTGTAAGGACTGGCAAGGTCGGTCCTTCGTAATAGGGTTACCTTTTAAGAAAGTTATCGACCCTCCCACAAGGCGTCCCGGTATGGACCACGATGTCTTGACTTTTTATGTAGCTTAGGTGCCTAGGATGGTATGTTTCTTTGGGGTAAGCCTTTGATAAAGGTCTTCGTTTTCAGGCTGCCTTCATGAAGGGTTGCAGCATATTTCAATGTACGTCCTTCGACTCGGCGGTTGGGAGGTATTTTGGTCAGGCATATTAGCCTTTTAGGAATGAGAGGGCTCGACGTTCCTAGTGTGGCTTTGCTCCTCCTATCTTTTTTAGCCCGAGGAGACTACCGAGGGCTTCCTTTGTTTCTCCCGGGCGCCATGGGCTCCTCACGGTGATCAGTCTTTGCCCAGCATAAGTGTGGAAGGACGTTATTTCTTTGTTAGTGGTCGCAACTGGGAATATGATCCTTCCGACAAGGATGATACTCTAGGCGTTCCGGTGGCTTGGACCACCCCTGATAATCTTCGTGAGTGTTTGCTCTGTTTTCGGTGTAACTCGTGTGAAGGTTGTTGAATATTTCTGATTTTGCATTATTCTCATGCTTCCCAGGTGCTCGACTTGACCTTAGTGCTGAAGATAATGTCGTAGCTCTGGTGTTGGCGGAATGTCCTGCTCGTCCTTATGCGAGCTGTCCGTCGGACATTCTGGCCCGTCGGGTGAAGATGCCTTGCGTTCCTGCGCGGGCCCTTGCCTCCTTCCACCATGGGTCTCTCCCATTGGGCTTCTGTGACCACTCCTATTGGGGAGGGTGTAGTCGGTTGGGGGCCGTGCCGGAAGCCGGTGCGAAAGCGGAAAAAATCAAGCTCCCGCTGAGAAAGATGGCCCGGTTTCGGTCAGGTTCGAGAGAGTGGGGCGTCTCTCCGACTTCTCTTGCTCGAAAGCGGAGGCGGGCGCGATCAGCTGCTTGTAGGGCTCTGTGGTCACGAGCTCTACGCCCCGCTACAAGCTTCTTGTAAAGGCAAAAAAATCTCTTGGATGGAGGCCCGGGTGGAAGCGTAGTTGGCGGTTATGCCTATTACAGTCTGGAATCCGCCTTCGGAGAGTGCTAGGCCACCTCCTCGAAGGGTGGAAGAGTTGAAGAGAAAAATCCGGAATCAAAAGTTGGCGAAGATGAGGATTCTTTGCTCTTGATGATGAACTTTCAGCGGCGAGTGCGATCTTGTCAGATCCTTGGGATTACGACCTTGGGAGGTCGAAAGAAGGCGCCGTTGATGGGGAGCTCTGGCTCTATCCCTTGAGGGGGTTGCCTCGGTAAGGATCCACACATTGTCGATAGATGTTTGTTTTGAGGTTGATCCGTGTTGGATGTTGACTTCATGTTTGATGCGGGTAGCCACTCATTTGGAAAGATTCTGGCCCAGGTAAGGCCGAAACTAAGCAAGCATGTAAAAATTGCCCGAATTTATAAGGCTAAGGCGGCCTCTCTTTCTTACGAGGCCGGCAGAGCGGGCGTGGCGTATGTGGCGAAGAGGTGGAGAGACTTAAATCTAATCTAAAGTAGAGAGGATGAAGTTAGTAGCGGCGCGGTTGAAGCCGAGGCCGGAAGGTCGGGAGCTCCGAGGTTGCGGTGTGATCTGATCGAGACCGGGATGGGCAGTCCTCCCGGTACAGGCAGACGGTTGGGATGGGCTACGTCACATCCGGGGCGAGGCTGCGGGAGTCTCAGAGGGGCTGCGTGGAAGCTGATGGCGTCTGTGTGATAAAAAGTAAGCGCTGACTGGCCGGAACGCTCTTGGCGGAGCCTCGAGGCCAGTATTTGCTAGACACGGCTCGTCGTGAGGCCTCCGAGGCTGTAAATTCGGCGGAGCGGCTGAATGAGGAGTGTCGCGGATTGCGCGGGGATCTTCACCAGCAAATATCCTTGGTTGCTTAGAGGGATGATGTTATTAGCAGATTGAGGGACCAAGCCAGTGCTCAGTGGGCCTCTAGGTGGCTCGCTTTTGAGAAGGCGTTAACGTTTGCAGGACTTGGACTTCAACTTGATCTCCCAAGTGACAAGGAGCGAGAGGGAGTCTTTCTCACGCAAATTATTCTCAGAACCGGATACCTCCTGCGAAGCCCGTTCCCCCTCTTCATCGTGCATTCCTCTAGCGACGCCCTAGGTTTACTGTACTCATTTCTACACTTTGATATCGACTTTTATATTTTTCTTTTATATACACCTGCTCCCTTTTGTCGGGCCTAGGGCCCGAGACATATGTAGCTCTCCTTTTAATAAATATTCATTTTTCCCTTCGCTGCGTTCTCAACGTAATATTTCGACTTCTTCATAGATTGTATGGCTTGGTGGGAGTCTTTGAGATTTGAGCAATTAAGCTCATCAAGCGTATCCGCGAGGCTTCGTAGGCTAATTTATGCAAGGCTGGGCCAGATTCTAGGCTATAAGGCCTGTATAGGCGGAGCTCGTCAAATTGAGTTCTTTGTCTTAGTTATTTGTCTTGCATGTCTTTGACCCGGTTTCTTAGGCTACAAGGCGAGCTGTCGACTTGGTGATCTCATCGGTGGTTGCATGAGTTGAGCAGTTCCTTAAATTTGCATGACTATTTTTTAGTGAGCTCGTCGGCAGGCGGTGATCTCAGTCGGTGACTTGCATGGGTTGAGCGGATTCCTTCAGGTTGCGGCCGAGCCTTTAGTTGTTAGGCTCGTCAATTTGAGTTGGTGGGCTCGGTTGGGTAATTCGCGGCGAGTTGACTTCTTAGGGTACGCATGGCTTTATCTTTGAGTCGATAGGCGCTCGTCGATTTGGATTGATGGAGCTCTGTTTGTTTAGTCGCGGCGAGTTGAATTGACTCCTTAGGTCGCATGACCTGCGTAGAATCGTTGAGCTCGTCAGTGTAGATTGTTGGGCGGAGCTCGTCTATGTGTGTTGGGGCGAAGGCTCGTCCGTGTGGCTTGTGGGAAGAGCTCGTCCATGTGGATCTGGCGGAAGAGCTTCGTCGATTATTAGACTTGATTGGGTGACTCGTCCATGAAGCTAGCTGGGAAGAGCTTGTCAGTCGCGGACAGTTAGTGAAACTTCGTCCATGTGAAGTTTGCTAGGCTCACGGCGTATGGTGATGGCGATGGCGGGCCGATTTGACTCCTCGGGTAGGCGTGAGCACGTCGAGGTAGGCAGAGACTCGTCGAGTGAAATTTCTTTGGGCTCACGGGCCTATGGCCTGCAGTGGCGATGTAGCCGGTGGCGATATGGCCCAGGAGTGGCGATGGCCAGTGGCGATGGCCAGAATGGTATGTAGTAAGTGGCGATGTAACGGTGTCACGACTCTCGGGTAGCGTGACTTTGTCGAGTAGACGAACTCGTCAAAGTGAAATTTGCTTGGGCTCCGACGCTGTGGCAGTGGCGATGTAAGCCCAGAATTAATGATATGTAGCCCAGGAGGTGGCGATATAGCCGATGGCGATCTTTGTTTGATCGACTCCTCGGGTAAGCGTGACACAATCGAAGGTAAAGGCGAACTCGTCCAGAAGTGGTTTCTTTAACGTCTGTAATTCGACCGATTTTCTTGGAAGGTCGCGACGTCTTTAATCTTTGACAAGGAGAATTTGGAGCGATTGGTGACTTTTTGAGTGCTTTGGCCTTCTTATAAATAGCGGCTTTATTGCTATGGAGTTTACTTTGAATTTTCCGTTTCCTTTGGTGCGTACCCGAAATCTGGGCGAGATGAAGCGTCGGTCCCAGTTGTTTTCTTTGAGATCCACTTGAAGATTAGCGCGAGTTACGGCACCTGGCTGCTGTGGGATTCCAATGTGATTTTCCTAGTCTCCCCTTTATGGGTTCATGTTATTCCTAGCTTCGTGCTAGGGGAATGCGCCCGGAGAGGGCGATGCATTTCTTGCGTCACCTTCTCCATTTTCTGTTCTTCTTTCTCTTCTTTCCTCCTTTCTCCTTCTCCTTCTTTTTCATCTTTTTTTTTCTTCTCCTATTTTCCACCTTTCTAGTCTTTTTCCATTTATTTCCATCTCATTTTCCCTTTTTCTTCCTGAAGGGGTTTTTTTGATGGAAGCGCATGCGAGTGCTTCGAGATGTAATCGAGGGCTGTGTCTTGAGTGCTTTCAAGATGTAATCGATGACACCACTGATTGTAACTAAATGTAATTCAATTGGAATAAAGAGAAACTTTTCCTTTTATGTCTATGAACCTTCTTATTGTGCCTTTTTCTAAGTTTTATATATACGAACGGTAGGGACGTCGTGACATAATTAATAGGCAACTCGATTCATCACACAGGATTAACGAGGCTCTATTTAACCTTACAAGCCGTACTTCTTGGTAAAACGCTTAAGATGTTCCGCATTCCATGTATCTTGTAAGATTTTCCTTCACATCTTGGAGCTCATGGTGCGGCTTGGCGACTCGAGATATGACGTAAGGGCCTTCCCAGTTGGGGCCCAGTTTTCCATGCGCCGGGTTCTTCCTTACTGGCAGGAGTTTCTTTAAGACTAAATCACCGAGCATATAGCTCCACGGGTTTGACTTTTTATTATAGCATCTTCTTGTCTTCTGATAATCCTGCAATGCATGTAGAACTTTGCTCGGCGCTTTTCATCGGGAGTTAAGTTTAGGCGAAGAACCTCGTCATTGTGTTCCACTTGATCTTCGCTTTCGATCTGGGAGACTTTATTCGGGCCTCGCGGAGGCAGCGCCCCGATCTTAGAAGTGGGGCGAATGGGGTTTCCCGAGGTTCTTTGACCTGCATTGTCGTCTGTAGGCCCGTAGTACCTCGGAGTATTCTACGATTTCCTTTAAGGTCTTCTAATTTGGTCTTCAATGCGGCTTTAAGGGTTCTGATAGTGACTTCTGCCTGTCCGTTGGATTGTGGGTGCGCTGGAGATGAGTAATAATTTTTAATTAGAGCTCGACACGAAATCTACGAATTTGGCGTTGTCGGTATTTAGTTATCACGTCTAGGGAGCTCTTGAGTCTGAGCCTGCATTTGATGGCTCGCCACACAAAATTGCGTATCTTCTGCTCTGTAATTGTGGCTAAAGGCTCGGCTTCCTCCCACTTGGTGAAGTAATCCCGCTGCGACGATTAGTAATTTGCCTTGACCCTTACGATGGTCGGGGTCCCGGTATGTCGAGCCTTTGTTCGGTGACCGGGGAGCTTGTGATCGGCGATTAAGGATTGATCGGAGCGTTAGACAGAGTCCTCACGGCGGTTCTGCATTTCTCGACTTCGTCGGTTGCATCTTTAGTATTGTTAGGCGATGGTATCACTGCCTCAGACTTTCACCGCTAATGCTCGAGCTCAGATATGATTCCGCGCTATGCCCTCGTGTACTTCTCTTAGCACGTACTCGGTGTCTTCTCTGCGATGCATTTAAGGAAAGGTGTGAAAAATCACCAAACGTGAGGCTTCCTTGTGATTAGTAAGCTTTGGCGAGACCTCGCCCTTATTACAGCCGGCTTGCTCGGGTCGTTTGGTAGGCGGGCAGAGTACATAATATAATCAAATGGGTTCCGTCAGTGGTTGGACCCGGCCACAGGCGACCCTCGCCATAGAGATCGATTCTGGGGAGTTCCGCCCCGGTATTCGATAGGTGTCGACTCTTTGAGGTCTTCTGTGAGATGTGGCTAGCTTTGCGAGGCGTCGGCTCGGGGAGTTCTATACGCTCTGGGACATGCTTGACTGAACCTGACACGAATTTTTTAATATGTCCACGAACTTTTGGTATAGAATCATCCTTTCACTTTTGGCCTCGTGGGGTATCTTATTTGTCAGACCACTGGTAAGTCCTTGTGGAACCTCTGGCTGGTGGAAGCTTCTAATGAATGGCGAGGTTGAGAGCTGCTATGTGACCTCATACTTAAGCAGTTGTTAGATATGGAATCTTGATCTGAGTGCGTATTCGATATCATTTCATGCGGAGGAGGTCGAGTTGAACTGCTCCACTTCCCTTAGCGTTATAGGCTCCATTTCTGAGAGAGTTTCGGATGGGGGAGGTCATTCGTGTGGCGTTCTCAGCAGGTTCGGCCCCGAGGAGTGAATTTCATGTGAAGTCGGCTAAGACTGCCCTTGCATTGCGGTTTTTGGCTTATATCGATCACTCCGAACTTCGCTCGACTCTATGCCCGAATTTCATTAACCTTCGGGAGACTTAGTTTATGTAACACTAGCTTCACATCGGGTATTCCTTTGGGACGCCCATGGTGTGAGCACGGAAGTAGGGCGAAGTTTCGAGCTGCGGTTACCAAGGCGAAATTAATTTTCCATCCTTGGGGTATCTCTGCTCCTCTTAAGCAGGCTGCAATAGTATTTGAATCTTTTTTCGTTCCTTGGCTCGGCGAGGCTGCGGCTGATCGAAGTAAGCGCAGTATAGGGTGAGGAGCTCCGCCCGGCGGGAATTACGAGTGGGTGAAACTCGAATATGTTTTAAAGCGAGAATGCTTCTTAGCATAATATCCCATTGGAATGCCTTCTTGGACTTGGAAGAAAGGTTGGCATTTGTCACTTGCCTGAATGAAGCCGGCAGGGCATCGATCCTTCTGTCGGCGAACTTGGCTATACTTGATGGCGATGGCGTATCGAGCCGGCCTTTATCTTTATGCAGTTTGCTTGGTCCACCGGTGGTTGACTATGAAACCCGAATTTCGGTGTCATGAAATAAGCGGGATTCGATTTCATGTTGTAGTTTCTCGAGATCCCGGCAGCGGACCGAATTAAGGTTATGTGGGCTCGTTTGTGATGGATTTGCAGCCCATGTCATCTATGTATACTTCCATGGATTAATGCCTAAATGGTTTTTTGAAACATCAGATTCACCAATCTACGATATGTAGCTCCTGCGTTTTGAGCGAATGGCATCACACGATAAGCGTTAGGTTCCTGTATTTGTGATGAGCGAGGTCTTTTCTTGAATTAAGCACGGATCCATCGCGATGCGGTTGTAGTGGAGGCATCACTGGCGAGTTGATGGCCGCGATGGCATCTACGATGGTCGATTGGCGAGAGGCGTCGCTTTGGGCATCTTTGTTGATGTCGATTGAAGTCGATCTCGAGTCATGCACTTAGTTGCGCTTTTGGCCCGAGTGCGGCGTTGGCTAGCCCTTAGGGTATTCTACCTCCACTAATCGCTCACACTTTGAGAGGTTCTTGACTTCGTTGATGGCTTTTTGTCTTTCTGGTGCGAAGCTCCTCCTCTTTGTTTGATTGGCTTGAAGGATGGGCGCGTTCAGCACAGTGATGCACTATAGGATCAATCCTCCTTATCCGCTCTTCCAATCGAAAGGCGTGCTTTACTGTTTTTGTTTAAAAATGGATAAAGGGGTTTTGAGGTCTTAGATAGCTTGGATCCAATGTAGGCGGATATAGGGTCGTCATCGATGTCTGGGTTCAGTTCTTACGATGGCTCGAATTGGGTGATCCTCTCGTCGCGCATGTTGAGCTTATCGAATTATATATTTATGATCGCCTTTTGTTTCATGGATCTTTGAGTAGCATTCCTGGCCCACCGTTGGTCTCTCGAACTATTCTACTCCATTTATAGTAGGAACTTGATCATCATATGGTATGCGGAGGGGATGGCTTTCTTTGCATTGAGAAGACTGCTTGACAACATGTTATGTGACGGGCGTCTACGTGAGGAACCTTGTCGCGATTGGATTGCTGGCTTTGAGGGGATCTCCCAGGTGAGCACTAGTTGTATTGAGCTGAGGTAGTACCTTTTCCCCGAAAACCCTCGTAAGAAGTGAGCATTGGCTGGGTTCAGTTTCTCGCCAGATGCCCATTTTTATCGAAGGGTGACGTAAAGATGATGTCAGTAGAACTCCGTTGTCGATTAGGACTCGATGGTATCTTGTTGACCTTCTTTGCACGAACTACCGAGTGGGTCGTCGTGAGGTGTTAGCATCCCTCAAGTACGAATCGGAGAAAGTGATCGACGTGTCGGTCGTGGTAGTTTAGACACTTCTTGTGTAAAAGCTACCTCCGTTGGCAATCTTTGCGTGATTGGGCCATACGTCTTTGAGCTAGACTCTCCTCCTCCTGTAAATCCTCCTGAGATTACCTGGATTTCACCGAGAGGTTGCTGGTGTTGTGTCGTCATCTGTCAGGAGTAGTGGTTCTTTGGGCGGGCTGGTTACAGAAAGCTTGACTGCGGATGCGATTTTCGGGGATATAAAGCGTCGGAAGTATCCGTGTTGTATCAAGTACTCTATTTCTCTCTTGAGTTGTATACAGTTGTCCGTGCGATGTCCGTAGTCCCTATGGAACTCACTAGAAGTACCAGGATTGTCTCTTGTGTAGGGTCGACTTCATTTAGGTTGGCCATCTCGGGGAATTGTTCGTTTAGGTAGCCGCGCGAGGACACTGACCTTGAAATTTGTCGGGGTGAAATGACTGAGGCCAGATAACATCGTCGATCTCTCGAGATTTGCGGGTGGACCGGACTATCTACGAGGTTACACCCGCGCCTTTGGGATCGTTCTTCATTTTTCTTTGGGAGATCCTTCTGGTCGCTTTGTCTTTTTGAAGCCGTCCTCGTCGTTTGTGCATCACCTTTTTTCTTTATGAGTGGAGCTCTCTTTCTTGGATATGAGGGCTTCTTCATGGATTAATATACTTCTCGCTTTGCGAGCACCTACGTCATGCTTGTTTGGGGATTTTGGATATGGAAAACATTAAGTCTTTTATTTGAATCCTAAACCGACCATGAGCAGCGAGTGATCGCGAGCTTCTCGTCGGGTATGTCCACCTTTAGAGACTCGGCGTTGAGCCATTTGGACATAAGACCTCCACGGCTTTCTTGCGTACCTGTTTGATAGTCGCGGATGGTAGCTTGACTGCATGCGGTCACGGCTCCAATGAAGTGAGGCAGATGCAATGGATAGTCCACGAATGAGGAGATTGGCGACGGTGGGAGTCCCCATTGAACCATACGAAAATTGGGCCTTTCGGGGAGTATTCTGAAAGCTACACGCATCGCCTTTGGGTCTTGGTACATCAGGCTCCATTTGATTTTTGTAGGTATTTAGAGATGATCGACGGGATCTACAGTGCCATGAATGCTTCCACAGTGGCATTACGAACTTGGCTGGAAGGGAAGTGGAGTACCTAATTGTATAGGGTGACTCGATTTATTTGCCCAGCATCCGTAGTAATCGAGCACGTCCTTTACGCCACTTCCTTCACACGTAGAGTTCTTCTTTGGAGGTTCTTTAACCTCTGTTCCCATGAGTGTTCATCTTTGAGGATGTGTGATTCTCCGTTCCGACATGTTCCCCCCAGTTTTGCTTCATTGCCTTCTTCTCCGGTAGATCACGAGTCTATGCCCCGAACCTGTTTGGATAACCCATTTGACCACTGGGAATATCGACATTATCTTTGTCCCTCGCGGGCGCCCGGTGTCGTGACGCTGCTGAGTTTGTCGCGCCTCTCAGAATTGTAGTCGGTCTGTCGGTGAGTTGTTCTAGCTGATACGTTAGGCGTTGATTGGTGGTGACGCTTCCACCTCGTCGGTGTTGGCTTGCGAAAGTGCTTCTAGCGTCTTGCGGGAGGTGTTCGGTGTCTGCGTTAGCAGGCGATCCTGCATCCTTGGAGGATTAAGCGTTACTCTACTTGTGTTAGGTGTTGATACCATCGATGCTTGAGAAATCGATTATATTTATAAAGGAACTATCGAGTTCCCACGAGCGGCCGGTGATGATGCCTTTTTCAATCGGGTGAAGAATTTTGGAGCGTATGGGGTTGTTAGGCGGGACTGGATTCTTTGTGGCTGGGATCACGAGGCTCTTAGTTATGCAGGCTGAGGTAGGTGCCTTGTTGATCTGCGAGGCTCTTGGCGTAGCTCCTCTGAAAACAAGGAAGAAGGGGGTCGAGCGAGGGCTTTGCCCCGGGTGGCAGCTCCGTCTGTGATTTCTTTAGAGAAAGGGGGGCGCAGAGGGGCCGAATGTGTTGCATATGTTTGCATGAGTATGTGTCTAAGTCTTTATTGCCTTTCCTTATTGGGGTTGCCCTGTATTTATAGTAGATGTTCAATCAGTTGGACATTGACTAGGATTCGTTCCCATTGGATGGGATTTTCCTGTTATCAGAATCGGATTTGGTAGTGGATTTAGAAAGAACAGTTTATTTGGGATAATCTTCCTTCCTTATTGGAGGGAATCCAACTGGCGATGATCTGTCATTATTTTTCTTTCCTTATTGATGAGATTTGGTTGGATCGGCAGGATAATATATTGATAGGGGTTATTCTATTTTCTGTATTGGCGAAACAATCGATTTACGGGATATGGATGTAATTCGTAGATCGTCCTTTGGACCCTAGCGGGCGGGAACTGTTTTGAGGTGAATGCAGGAAGAGTGCAGGTATTGCGTTGGGCACGCCACTTCTTTGGGCTTGGTGAGTGGGCCTGCGAGCCCATTTTTCAAACCCTATCAGTATATATGATTGGAAATCAAATATTACATAGATATGATGCATAGTAACACCTATCATTTTATCTTATTTTCCTCGTTAATTTTGGCTCCATTTGGAGTCGAAAGTACTAAGAAAATAAAATAGAGGAAAAGTTGAAGAAAATAAATTTAGAGGAAAATAAAAAATAGTTTTATACTTAATAAATTAATTCTATATATTTATTCAAACTCATCTTATTTGTTCATCTTTATTATATAAGGAGTAAGAAATTTAAAACTATGTAAAATTTTTAGGAATTTTAATTATATTTGATTTTTCTTTTATATAAATTCAGCAGCAGGAAAGAAATCGTTTCTTTTGATGACAGCAGGTTCCCAAGCAGAAAGCATTTTTTTCCCTAATACTTTTAGGGTTCCAAATAAAGTTAAGAATAGTAGTAGAAAAATATTACAATATTTCTTAAAATTTTCCTATATATTTTCTTTCCTCTATGAATATTTTTGTCATCTAAACCTAGGAAAGTAATTTTTCATAGTAAAATTTGTAAGGTTTTATTCATTAAGTTTTCATTACCATAATAAGTACTTGAGAAACAAAATGTATTGTGATACATGGTTAATAATACTCATGATTGGAGGACCTATCTCTACGATTCATGTATTTTGTTACTTAAATTTTTTTATTAATGATTGCACAAAGTGGGAGAATGTAAGGTTTTATAAGTTTTGGACTGGAGCAACCCTTTTGAATTTTAAAATTTTGAAATTGAAAATTTTGAAATGGTAACAATGAGACATCAATTTGAAGCAAGCGCTGTATAGTTGATGACACTGCACATATAAGGGGTCCTCTCTTACTACTCTTTCAAAAAAAATATAGCCATCCATTCGTTTTTGAGAATTCCATCACTTGAGAGAGCAAAGTAAGGGAAAGGAAAAATCAACATGATATTTCATGGTCCAGAGTTTCTATCGTAGACATTAATGGTTGGAGTTATGTACGATGTTTCCATGTTAGAAACATGCTTAGGTTAATATATATACTAACATTTGGTATTAAAGCATGGTTGAACCTCTACCTTAATATTTTTTCTTCAAGTTTTATGTTCATAAAAATTTCCATGGATCTCATTTTTCCAGAACTCTTGATCTTCTGGTTTTGGCTTTTACATTGTTTCAGAAGCACTAAATCACTTTTATATTTGATTCAATGTGTCTGATTCTATAACAACAAACTGCATGAAAAAAAATCATGCTTCCGTTTCGCATGGAAGTCCTATAGGCGATATGAAAAAGATGATCTTTAAAATAAAAAAATAAAAAATAAAAAATAAATAAAAACTTAAAAGGTTTTTTATAAGCCTTAGGCTTGTTCTTAAAGGCTTTTTAAAACCCTGGGCTTGTTCTTTAAGGCATTAGTTTTGAAGCCTTGGGCCTAGTTTTGAACTAGGCCACTTTAAGAAGTTGGGCTTGCTGAAAAGTCTTTTAAGAGTTTGGTTTTAAGGCCTTATGCCTAGTTTTGGACCATACCACTTGAATTGGCCTTAACTAAAAATTAACAAACTTTTTATTCCTTGGATCTTGAACAGAAAACCTCTAGATTAGAATTCGTTGCCTTAACAACTAGGATAACATATCTCATGTGTTTAACGATTTTTAAATGTGAATCCTGTAATGCGCTTCCGTATTAATTTATTGGGCATTATTTAATATATTGCTCAAATAGTATTTAAGCATTAAAAATATAACTAATTAATTTTAAAGCTTTAGTTATGCATTAATATTTTATATTTTTCCTGCTTATGTTTGAATTGTCTTATGTATAAAATATTTTGTGCATAATATTTATAATTGATTATTCAATTTTGTTTATGATGATCTTGTCGGGGCTGGGAATTTGGAGCGTGTCGGGATTGTTGGGCCTGGCCCACTGGAGCTTGTCGTTGGGCACAGTGCGCTGGCCTTGGACGTTGAACTCCTCTGCCCAAAACAAGAAACAAGAGGATCGCGGGGGCTCGCCGGGTCTTTCTCCGATCTTCAAGTCAGTTGTGCCCGATGAGAAAAGATCCAGTTTGCCCAGAAGGCCGAATGTTAAGTACCTTTCATAGATGGGATTGGCACAGTATTTATAGTATATGTTTTTCCCAACTAGATGGTGATAAGGATTCTCTCTAATTGGATGAAGGATTTTCTTTCCTTATCGCTGTCAGATTAATAAGGGATTACAGGATCGCAGTTGTGGGAATTATCCTACTTCCCTTATTGGTGAGATTTAGTTTGATTTACGGGATAAGCAGTTATTGGGAATTATTCTACTTCCCTTATTGATGAGATTTGGTTTGATTCTAGGGATAGCGGTTATTAGGGTATCCTACTTTCCCTTATTTGTGAGATTTAGTTTTGATTTACAAGGATGGGCTCTTTAAGGCATGCAACGTTCACCAGGCCCTTGGGGAGGATGAACTAGGCTCTCGTTTTGGGCCTGTGTCAGGAGCTGAGAGTTTCTTAGGCACAACATAATCTTGGCAATCCTGCGTGCGGGGGCAGGAGTGGGCTCTTGTGGTACTATTTTTTTAAACCTAATCGGTTGCCCCGACCTTTGACTAAGCGGCGTGAGCAAAAATTTGTATCGCCTCTCGAGATCGGGCGTGATATCCACGTGGCTACTTAGGAAGGGTTTGATTAGTTTTATCGCTCTTTGTTGTCTTGCCAATTTGAGGTACCTTGGTTTTGGGTTGTTGTATACAGGCGAGCTACTTGGCTCGTGGCTACTCGACCTTCCTTGACGGGTTATGCTTTGTGTCGAGCTCTTTGGGCTCAGGGGCTCCAAGATCCTTTACGGCGAGTTATGCTCTAAAAGCCCAGCTATTGGGCTCTTGGGCCTTGAGCCTTCCTAAGGCTGTTAAGCTCTGCAAGTGGCTTGGTTGGGCTCTGGCGGGCCTTCTGAGCTGTCGCTCACGCAGCGGAGTTGGGCTCACAGGCGCGAGGCACTTCTGGAAATTGTTGCTCTCTTTTGAGCCCAGGCTATTCGCTCTTGGGGCTGTTCACGCCCTCGAAGCCCAGGCTTCTTGTGGCTCTTGGGTAATTCTACCTCCGTACATTTATATTCTTTTAGGCCCGAGCTATTCGCTCTTGGGCTATTGTGCCTATTTGAGTAGTTAAGCTCTGAACTAAGTTGTTTGGCTCCTGAGCTATTGTGCCTTTTAGCGGCTGACTCTTGTGAGGCTGCCTTGGCTCCACGAGGCTGTTGTGCCTTCCCGGGCGGTCGAGCTACAGCGAGTTGTTGTGGCTCAGAGTGGGCTAATGTGCTAGGTGACATCTCTTAGAACACATGGCTGAGGTGAAGCAGATTGAGCTCTTTAAACTAGGTTGTTGGGCTCAGGTGGGCTAGCTGCTGGTGAGCTTGTCTCTTCCGGGCTCTACATGGCACGAGGTGGTGATTGAGCTCTTAGCCAGGCAGCCCCGAGGCTTTATGGGCAAAAGCACTGTGAAGCTGTCTCTTAGGCTATGGCACGAGTTGAAGCGGTTGAGCTCTCTTCAATGACTCTTGAGGCTCCTTGTTAATTAATACAGAATTTGGCTTGTCTCTTGACTCGGGCTGAGTTGGCGATTGAGCTTTTGAAAACCACTAAGTGCGAGGCCATTGAGCTAATCTGCTTGAGTTAGGCTGGCTCTTGGGCTGAGGCGCTTAGTTGAAGCGGTTGGGCTTTAGCGAGCTGCGAGGCTCTGTGGGCCTGTCTGGCCCAGGCGACTCCTGGGGCTGCAGGCGTTGGTTGAGCTACTGAACTCAGGTGAGCTAATATGCTGGTAGTGTGGCTCTGAGCTACCAGCCTTAGATTGAGCGGTTGACTTTTCCAGAAAGCGAGCTGCACGAGGCTCAGTGGGCTATCTTGCTGGTTGAGGCCGGCTTGCAAGGCTGCATGGCACGAGTTGAGGCGCGGATTGAGCTCTGTCAGCCTGAGTGTTGAGGGCTCTCGCGTGGCGTGGGGCCTTCTTGAGTGAGAAGCTGCACTGGCGAATCATGAGCTCTTTAGGCGCTGAGGCCTTATGGGCTACTTGCTGAGTGAAGCTGGTTCTTGAGCAGATTCAGCCCAGGTTGGCTTGATTCCTCTTCAAAGCGGCCGGCGAGGCTCGTGGCCTATCTTACTTTGGTGAATGACTCTTGGCTGCGCATGGCTGAGTTGAAGCCGAGTTAGGCTCGTCAGTGATTTCTTTGAGCTTCGGAGTGGTAGTAGGGCCTTCACGGCGAAGAGCTGCAAGTGAGCCACTGGGCTCCATGGGCGACGAGGCCTTCTTGGTGATGAGCTCTGGCCCCGAGCAGCTGAGGCTCAGTGGCGACGAGCTGCCAGGCCCAGTGAGCTCTTGGGGCGTGAGCTGTGAGTGATGGGCTCTGGCGACCCGGGGCTCGCGTGGCGTGAGGGCCTTCACGAGGCTAATGAGGCTGCGCAGGGGCGAGCCTGCGGGGGCTCCGTGGCGAGGCCTAGCGGGTTGATGAGCTCTGTGGAAGTTGAGGCCTTCTGTTTGTAGAGCTCTGTTGAGCAGTGAGGCTCAGTGGCGAGGCCTTCTGGTACGATGCGTCGTGTTTGATCACCGTGGTCCTATGGAACTCACGGTACTTGAGGTGTTATCTCTCTTGGCTGGGGTTCCCAGCCCTCCTCTGGGACGGCCATCTCAGGCTGTTTGTGTTGTACCTCGCATGAACCATGACTCTTGCGTGGTCGGAGTGAACCGGCGAGGTGAATGCGTGTCGTAGCTCGGTGAGCGAACCTAGGCAATCTCCCAGGGCTTCCGTCTTTTAGGGGACCGTTCTCCATCACACGATATTTGGGAACCTTTCGGTCTCTTTGTCTCTTGGGGCTGTCCTTGTCGCTTATCGATCCAGCTTTTCTCCTTATGGGTTGAAAGAGCTTCCTTTCTTGGATATGAGGGCTTCTTGATGTTGTGTATACCAAACTGCGAGCACCCTGAGCCCCGTGCTTGCACGAGGATTCTTGGAGATGGAAAACATTAAGTCTTTTGGTTGCACTCCCCAATCCAGCAGTGAATGCGGTGATAGCGAACTTCTCGTCGGGTATATCTACCTTCAGAGACTCGGCATTGAGTATACGGACGCCAGACCTCGAACTTTTTCTTGCGAGCTTTGCTTTATGGTCGATGGAAGTGCAATCAGCTTCCTTCCTACCATGTAATTGCGGCTCACAATGAAGTGGGAGATGAGAACGCGCAATGGATAGCTCTGCGAATGAGGAGATCGACGGCGGTGGGCTGATGGCAGCGCCACATCGTTGTTTGGCGTTCTCGTGGAGCTACACTTGCTAGCCACGGTCTGATATCCATGTGGCTCCATTTGATTCTTGCTTATAAGTGTTGAGATGATCGGCGTGGGATCTTTGGCACCATGTCGAATGCTTCTATTTGCGGCGTCCCGAACTTCATAGAAAGAGGAAAGTGGAGCGTCTCGGTGTGAGCGGGGCTCGATTTCTTTGTACCGGGGTGTCCATGGGTCACGGGGCTAGCCCGCCGCAACTTCCTTCATGCGGCTGAGTTCCTGTTGGAGGCCCTTGAACCTCTGCTCCCATGATCGTTCTCCTATTCCTTGCTGAGGGGGGTTTAGTTCCTGGTTTCCGACGTGCCCCCTGAGTGTTGCTTCGTTGCCTTCCTCTCCAGGAGTTGGGTGTGGTCCATGCCCCCTGGCACGGCTAGATTCTGCCTCCGTTTTAGCGCCTCGGGGAAAGCCAAGGTGGGGTTGCCCTTCATGAGGGGTGATGTTGTGACCTTCTCGAGTTGGTCGCACCTCCCGCGGGCGTTGCATATGCCTGGTGAGTTGCTCTAACTCTCCTATCAGGCATTGGTCGGTGAGAGCGGGCGCCTCCACCTCATCAGTGTTAAAGCACATTATTCTTTCTAACGCGGCGGAGTCGCTCTCTCGTCGCTGGCTGGTTCATCCTCGGACGATTAAGCTTTGCTCACGTGTTCAGAGTTGATACCATCAGTTCTTGAGAAATCAACTTTGTTGTAAAGGGACTATTGTTCCCATAGGCGGCGTATTAATAGTGCTTTTAAGCTGGGCCCGGGTGCGGAGTGTGTCGGGATCGTTGGGCTGAAGCTGGAGCGTATTTGGGTGCAGTGCGCTGCTTGGGCGTTGGACTCCTCTACAAAACAAGAAACAAGAGGATTGGCGGAAATTTGCTTGGGTTGCTAGCTCAGATGCCTAGTCAGTTCTTCGATGAGAAAAGATTAACTCATAGAGGGCGGAGTATTATAATGCGCTGCCGTCAAGGGTGTGGCACAGTATTTATAGTATATGTTTTTCCCAATTGGATGGTGATAATGATTCTCTCTTATTGGATGAAGGATTTTCTTTCCTTATACCTGTCAGATTAATAAGGGATTACAGGATAAGCAGTTATTGGGAATTATCCTACTTCCCTTATTGGTGAGATTTTGTTTGATTCTGAGGATCTTGATTATTAGGAGTCTCGTGCTTCCCTTGTGATGAGATTTAGTTTGATTCTGAGGATAGCGGTTATTAGGTATCCTACTTCCCTTATTGGTGAGATTTGGTTTGATTCTTAGGATAAGCAGTTATTAGGAATTATCCTACTTCCTTTATTTGTGGGTTGGTTTCATTTACGGGATATATAGGCTCTTTAAATTTGTCAGCGTTATCGGCCCTTAGGAGGATGGCCCAGGCTCCGTTTGGGCTGTGTCGAGCAGGTGTTTCTTTGGGCTGCTTATAAATCTTCTTTTAATCATGCATCTTGGGCTTGGGAAGTGGGCCTGCGCGCCTATTTTTTTTAAACCCAATCAGTTTATTTAGCATAATATTATGATTTAATTATGCTTAGTTCTGATCTTTTTTTTTTTTTTTTGAGAATTTTCACAAATTTTGTTATATCCTGTAGTTTAGATATTTAGAAATTTGTGAAAAAGTTAGGTTTTCTCATAAAATTTGATTTTATACATAAAACTTAAGTTTAGTGCATAAGTTAGAAAGTACAACTAAAGACTTATAACATGTCAGTGATCAATATAATTTAATTGTTAAAACCTTACAACATCTTTAATTAAGATTATATATCAAGTTAAGATCACATAAAGAATGAGACATAAAATTGTAATTAATTATCTTAATATAATGAAATTTATCCCGCATGAAATTTTGTTATATTTATATAATTGATTAGGATGAAATATCATATTAATTTCATAATCTACCCACAAGAATTATGAATTTGTAAATAATTTGATAGTTTTATCTTTAAGGATAGAATTTCAAATTATACAAAGTGATCTCGGAACCTTGGAACATTAAGTGGTAACTTGTATAAACTATACATGTCTAGAAAAGTCCTAACAAAATGACGATAAGAGCCTCAAGGTTAGTGGTTATTAAGAGAGAACATTGTGACCCTCCACTTACTTGGAGACTTTCATGGTGTATATAAACATAGACACCTATTCGTAGCCCAATTACTATTCACCCATCATCAAAGTTGAATAATTTGAAATTTCTATCATAAAGTTAAAGTCAACTAAATAAATAAAGATTTAGCCCACAAGTAATATTTATTAAATCACATATAGTATAGTGCATGTCTTACATTGGTAGCACATGCAATTAGTGATATAAGCCTCAAATCTAACATAAGCTTTTGGACCTTTTTACAGTATCTCAACCTGCTACTTACACTGATATGAGCTTAGAAATTCCAAAACTTAGGGGTGACAACCATAAAGTATGGAAAGAAAGGATTCTCCTTCATTTAGGGTATATGGACATCAATTATGCCATTAGAAAATCAGAAGCACCAGAAGTGGCACAAGAAAGCACACATGCTGAAGTTGCGCTACATGAGCGACGGGAGATATCCTGTAGCACCCCTTTCCGGTTTGACCCAATCGGCGGGTTTGAATAGGATCCAGGATGCTCGGTTACCATTCAATCACTTTATCAAAATCATTTATCAAAAACACGCGGAAGCGTTACATTTTAGTTGGCATAAAAGCTCTTTCAAATATGCGGAAGCGTTTTCAATTTAGGGCAAGCCCATAAACATTTACAAATTCAATGCAATTCTTTTACAAAATGTGCATTTAACCAAAAATGGTATTTTATGCCGTTTACAACATAATATCGAATCATATTCGAGATAGGTGCAAAAATAATTTGAGTTGAACTCCTTTGTTTACAAAACAATGTCATGCTAAAAAATGGGTGAGGATCATGTGAGCGGGCATACTCCGTGAACCTTTTGAATGACTCTGAGCTCCTCGACCTTGGATGTACTTTGATCACTATCAATCCTCGAATCTGTGCATTGATAAAACATCACAGCTAAGCATTTTCATGTAGTGGTTTATACAATTCCATTCTTGTTTTGATTTAGAACAAATCCTTGAAGTTTTACTAAACAAACTTTCAAATCTTTTTGGATGATCAATGTCAATACAATACATATGCTTAATTCATATACAATCATTTATGGTTCATTGATCATCCCAAATATACACTTTCATATGCAATAAATCATTTATGATCAAATTATGCATTTCACCATGCTCTTTTCATTTCAATTTGCAATCATGCTTTTCAATACTAATATGTTAACAATTCAAAGTCAATTCAGTTCAGCCCTTAACGAATTTAACCTATGTTTTCGGTATACAGGATATCGGAATCATCGGCCTGATCCACGTGAAATTTGTAAGGTAGAATATAAAGCATTGTTTGCTCTGATTCGATCTCATTTGAGGTACGTTGGCCCCAGTTGTTAAAAATCAGTGCGTGAAGCTATTGATATATCTCAGCTGGTACAGCGATCGGTGCGGCACATCAATACGTTTGTTCAGCGTGTGCTAATTTAACCCTTATTGAGTATGTCAATCATATCATGTCTTAATTAAGCGGTTAACATTCTATTAAGGCGTTGAATCCTTTGTAGAAAAATACAGTACATTATGTACATTTGTATAAACAGTTCATTTTCAATACTCATGCAATTTTCATATGCAAACATTTCGCAATCAATTGTCTCAAATCATTATGCTTTTCTTATACATTTAGAAAAACATTTCAAATCTTGAAACGAGAATAGGAGAAGATAGAACAAACCAATATATCTCTTTCTTTTTGCCTATGGCTAGTCGATCTTCGTCACAGGTTAGGTGATCCTCTTGTCTGGCAAATCACACACATCACATTTAGTAAACTAGCACTAATCACACTAAACGAATATTGTCGAGGCGAAGCGAATTCACTTAGTTTTATCCTTACTTGAACCCCCATTAATAATTTATTAGGGTCCTTAAACTATCGGTGTACGAATACGAGGTGTTTGGAAACAAAAATCCAAAATTTGTTCACTGTGAACAGTAGATACGCGGCGGCGTAGCCCTCGGCGAGGCATCCCATCTTTGATTGCCAGGGCTATGCCGCGCGTGGCCTCTGTTGCGGACGTAGGAGCCCATTTTGATTTTCTAGTTTTCCCTTTTTGTGATTTTTCTCCAAAAATCACCCCAAAATCCAAATGAAACTCTAGAAATCACTCCAAAGGCATTCTAATATCCTTCTAAACCAACCATGAGCAAAACCCATGGATGGATTAGGGTTTTTCTAACCCAAACATCATTTACAACTTTCTAGGGTTTAGGTTCTTACCTTAAATCCCTTTGAATCTTCTTCACCCAAGATGCTTGATCACTTAGAAGCAAGAAATGGGCAGAAATCACCAACAATCTTGATCTTCTCACCTTGCCCTAGCTTTTTTCTCTCTCTTGTCTCCAAAACATTTTTGCTCAAATGAGCATTCTAAGACCAAATGTGGTCTAATAACCCTTATTTCTCTTAAGGCCATGTTTGGCTCTTTCATTAAATCCACATTTTCATTTTCTCATAAAACACTAGTCATATTTGCACATTCACTTATCATTTATTTCACATTAGGCATTTAAGCTTGTCATTTTACTCTTAGGTCCTCATTTTACAAATTTCCAAATTTTTCCTTTTTCACTTGGGTTTATTTTCGGGTATGATCAATTTCTCGTTTTAGCATATAATATTTAATCATATGCTCACATATTCATTTCACTTTTCACAATTTAACAATTTATCAATTTTCCCAGAGAAAAAACCCGAGTGTAGCTCAATTCATCTGGAATATATAATAAAGTGTATAAAAATTCTAATTTTGAGGCGTTCTGACTCCCACACTTGAAAATTTCATCTTCAAGTACAACCCCTATTAAACAATGCGAATCTCTTTGTCGCATCTTTCTTCACTTTCTTAAGTAGCTTCTTCGGTCCTATGGTTTCTCCACAACACTTTGATTAACATAATCTTCTTGTTCCGTAATTCTTTCACTTCCTAAGCCAATATCTCCACTGGCTCTTCTTCACAGGTCAAATCTGGTCTCATCTTAATTGTCTCCGAAGAGACTACGTGCGATAAGGTCTGATCGAGTACCTCTCGGCTTATGAAACATGGAAAACATTATGGATCTTTTCCAGTGCGGAGGTAATGCGAAGCGGTATGCCACTTAGACCCGCACCGACCATCTCATATGGACGATGAATCACAGGGCTCAACTTGCCCTTTTTCCTAAATCTCATCACCTTTTTCCAAGGTGATACTTTCAAAAACACTTTTTCGCCGATCTCATATTGAATATCTTTTCTTTTCATGTCGGCATATGATTTCTGTCTATCAGTGGCCACTTTATATCTCTCTCTAATCATTTTCACTTTTTCTTTAGTCTCTTGTATCAAATAGGGGCCAATCACTTTCTTTTCGCTCAATTTCATCAAACACAACAGTGTTCTACATTTTCTTCCATATAAAGCCTCGTGGCGTAATTAAATACTTGATTGGAAAGCTGATATACATAAATTCAACTAAAGGAGATATTATACATCGACTACCCTGCGTAGTGATCCATGACCTTAGCATATCTTCGGAAATTTGGATCACTCTTCGATTGTGAAAATACGTACGCGGGTGGAGCGTTGTGCGAAATTCAGTCGAGTGCGAGGCTCTTTTCCCCCGAAATCCAGTAAACACCGGATCTCGATGCAAAATAATCGTCGAAGTCCCATTTGTCGAACTATTTCCTTGATATATAGCTCTGCTAGCTTATCAAGCGAATAGTTGGTTCTCACTGGTAGGAAGTGAGTTGACTTGCTCAATTAGTCTACTACGACCCAAATTGAGCCTTGCTTCCTCCCTGTCAATGGTAATCCAACCACGAAATCCATGGTGATTCGGTCCCATTTCCACTCCGGTATTCTGATAGGTTGCAATAATCCTAAAGGAACTTGATGCTCTACCTTTACTCTTTGACACACCAAACACTTGGTTAAAAACTCTAATACATCTTTTTTCATTCTGGACCACTAGAATGACATTTTCAAATCTTGGTACATCTTTGTGCTACCGGGATAGATAGCAAAAGATCCATTGTGTGCCTCTTCACGTAGGGCTTTCCTCAAATCATTATCATCGGGTACATAAACCCGATATTTATAATACAAAACCCCATTTTTGTTTACTATAAACTCGGTCTCTTTATCATTTCCAATTTGACTTATTATGGCAGCAATTTTCTCATCTCTCTTTTGTGTCTCTAACACTCGGTTCAACATCTCCGGTCTCACTATCAATTCTACCACTACGGTACCATTGTCTGATAATGACAAATGGGCATTCAACGCTTGAAGCGTTTGCATTGACTTTCTGCTCAAAGCATTAGCCACTACGTTGGCTTTTCCTGGGTGATAGTCAATCATACAGTCATAATCCTTTATCAACTCCATCCATCTACGTTGTCTCAAATTAAGCTCTCGTTGTGAGGGCAAATACTAAAGACTCTTATGATCAGTGTAGATGAAACACTTTTCTCCATGCAAATAATGTCTCCAAATTTTCAGTGCAAACACAATTGCGGCTAATTCCAAATCATGTGTGGGGTAATTCTTTTCATGCGGCTTCAATTGTCTTGAAGCATAGGCTACCACTTACCGCCTTTACATTGAGACACATCCAGTCCGTTTTAGTAGCGCGTAAGCAAAGATCACGTATTCTTTCTGCGTGGTCGGTTGAGTAAGAACGATGCGCCGGTCCAGAATACCTTCAATATCAAAACTTCTTTGACATTTTCACTCCATTCATGTTTTACATTTCCTAGAGTAATCTCGTCATTGGGAGTACGCGATCATGAAAGCCCTTAGCAGATCTTACTGTAGTAACACGCTAGTCTGAAACTACGCACTTTTGTAACATTTCTTGGTGGCTTTCATTCAACAACCACTTCAATTTTCTTTAGATCCACTCGAATTCCTTCTTTCGATACTATGTGCCCAAGAAAGGACACCTCATTCAACCAAAACTCACACTTGCTCAGTTTCACATACAACTGCCCTTTTCTCAAAGTCTCTAACACTACTCAAAGGTGCGTGTTGTGATTTTCTCGATCCTTTGAATACACAAGTATGTTATCTATGAACAGTACGACAAACTGATCTACATACGATTGGAAAACACGATTCATTAGGTCCATGAAAGCCCTTTGGAGCATTTGTCGGGCCAAAGCGGCATTACGAGGAACTCATAATGTCATATCGCGTTCTAAATGCGTTTTCTGCACATCCACATCTTTAATTCCAGTGATGATACCGGATTACCATCCCATCTTGAAAAAGATATAGCACCATTAGGTTGGTCCAAACAAATCATCAATTCTAGGTAGCGGGTACTTATTATTTACTATTAACTTGTTGGGTTACTTACCATAATCCAATACTGAGATGTACCATCTTTCTTCTTAACAAAACGAGGAGCTCCCCATGGTGATACATAGTGAATATATAACGCCCGTCGATAGGGTGTACGGTATGTAGTAGGGTTGCATATGTGCACGAGGCTTCCTTAATTATTCTAGTGCCATAATAATAGAATTTTGAAGTTGTTTAAATTTGAAATTATAAAGTTTTCAAAGAATTTGTGGCACTTTTGCAATTAAGGAAAGTGGAGGGTGAGTACAAATTATGGAATTTCAAGGATAATATGATAATAGAGAATTGCCATAATGGTTTAGAAACCTAAAAAAATTCTTTAGATCTCAGGAATGATGAAACGAGACCCGCCCGTTAAATTCGTCTATGAGAAATCTAGTGACCGAGAAAAATTTAGGTAGTGCGAGACGAGTTAGAATATTTCTGATTTTTGCAGGTGATAAGTCGTTAGTGACTTCGGGGGCGAATTTTTACAAAAATCTTGGAAGTGAGTAAGCAGTCTAAGTTTATTGAAAATAAAGTGAATTGAAAAGAAATAAATTTTTTCGGGGCAGAAATGGACCCGAATGAGGCAATAAATATTTATCCAAATAATAATAAGAATAATAATTAAAGAAAAAGAAAAAAAAAATAAAATAAAAGTTAAATGGCGAGAAATGACGACAATGTGAAGAAAGAGGTGAGAGCGATTTTTTATTTTTATTTTCTTTCTCCGCTTTTTCACCAGTTGCCGTGGACCGTAGATTTTCGCCGGAGCGAAGGTAAAGTTGGACTACATAGCGAAGTCTGTGGTACCAATATCATAACATTTTGTCAAACTTTAAGGTAGAAATTTTCTACTTGTGTTATTCGAGCCTAAAAGTATGTAATAGACTTGAAATTTTCTTAAAAACGATGAAAGGTCGTAAACTTGGTCCCAAAATTTACGGATTGAGTTTAGAATTTTGAAGCGTCATTCGGATAGGTTGGGCTGAATTTTGGGACTGTTTTAGGACAGTTCGAGGTTGAAATTTTAGGATTTTATTCGAACAGTCCGAACATAAATTTTAGAAATATTTTTGGGTGTTTTTAGACTCTATGGAAAGTCCCTTGAGTCTAGAATTTAACCATATACTGTCGTAGCATTTGGTGCCCACATAATTTTGAAAAAATTTAATTGTAGTACCACGTATTAAATTTTGTGGTTATCACGTGTGGTTTTAATACATCGAATAGCATAGAGTCATTTTGGAAAAGTTGTTAAAAATATAGTTTATGGGGCAATTCATGTGTAGGGGCATTTTGGTCAATTTCACCTCATATTATCAATGTCCTTATCGAATGGGACTATGCGTAAAGTTTGTTAGAATTGAGATTCGTTTCTATATAGTCGCTTTGAAAGCCCTTTATGTTTATAGTTAAAAGCGTAGAAGCGAAGACACATTATTATGGATTGTGTGTGATTGGAGCATCGACGGTGATAATCTAGAGTCACGTGACTCAAGTGAAAATTAATTAGAAAAGGTGAGTACTCGAAATGCATTTGAAAGCGAGTGTTTTAAATTACAAGTTTCTGTAAGTCTTGAAATCTGATGTAATGGAAGTAAAGCACATTTTTTTACCTCCCACTTGTTCTCGTGAGAACTTTTGATTTGGTGCAGAAGCAGTTTGGCACAGTTTAGCAAAACCCTAGATAGCCTGACTCGGTTTAGGTTAGATGTATCTCGGATTGTGCATGGCGGGGTTATGGGACATTATGACTAACTATATTGCTGACCGGCAATTGGGGGTTAGATAGTATATATTTATATAGTGGAGTAAGCCCTGCACATTGGAGGTATATAGATAGTTATGCGACATAATACATGGCGATGAGGTGTTGCGTTCCGAGAAGGTTCTATCAACTGAGCATTTTGGTTCAGGGTTAGTATGCTTATAGAAGATCCGCCGTGTTCATCGGACCATATTAGACCGGGTGGTGTTGAGGTTCGCTCTGGAAATCTTGGGGATTCGGGAGTTCAGAGTGGCGTCGCGTCCCAGGGTATTTCGAAATGAGCCACGATGGTTGTGCGGTTATAGTATAGCACTTTCAGATGTTAACCACCACCCAAACAATTTTCCAGTAGAAATAGTTTTGAGCAGTTTTGATAGTTTTCATAACAACTTAGTTTTCTCATAAGCAGTTTACAACCATTTATTTAGATTTTCCTATTGGGAGGATATATACGTGACGACAACATTTAGAACTTATAGTACTCAGGCGGGTTGGCTCACGAGTTTTCCTGTTTTTAAATAATTTTTTAGGTCACCCAGTCTTTGGCCAGAAAGACCTTTCCGAGTCCTCGAGTCTAGGCCATTGTGTTTGTATATATAAGATAAAGGTGTAGTAAACGTAGTAAAAGTAAAAATGTGACATTTTGTATATGTAAATATCTTTTGCAAAATATGCATGCATGGTTTTGAGAAAAACAGGTTGCGATGAAATTATGTTGGATTGATTTATATCTTGCCGTTTGATGAGACAGAGGTCCTTATAGTTGTAGTTGGATTTTGAAATATTAAGTGTATTTTTTATACAAGTGATTTTGTGGGCTTGACCAGTAGCCATTATCTTTGCCCGAATTTTGATTAAATCTAAGGTGTGATTTTAAGTACAAAATTTTATAACCCACGTTTGCGAAGCAGTTTCAACGGTTTTACTTGGCTTAGCTTCATGGTAATTGTCAATCCCGAATCAAGCTTATTTGGGAGGTTCTTGTGGGTGCCCGACGATTTGTCAATAGGAAGGGGTCATCGAGAATAAACCCTTTTTCATTATGTTCAATTCCTTTAGCACTCAGCGGAGCCATTCGATACGGTGTAATGGATGCTGGTGTGGCACCTGGTACAACATTGATAGCAAACTCAATCTTCCTCTGTTGAGGCAATCTTGGAAACTCTTCCGGAAACACGTCCAGAAAGTCACTAATGGTAGGAATATCGGATACACTAGTCCCTTGCATACTAACATTTCAATCACATAAGCCCAGTAGGCTTCACATGGCTAGTACCATTTTCTGTAATGGCTTGGATATCACATTAGAGAGGTGATTTGACCTCTCGTGGATGAAAGTTACTTCATCCTCATTCCCTGATTGTTCTTAAGGTCCTCTTTTCATTCTACAATCCACCATCATAGTGGGATATAATCCATCCCGAAATCACATCAAACTCCTTAAAGGATAATTCGATCAAATCCCTAAGAAACTCATACTCTCGTATTTTGATGGGACAATCTCTATACACTCTATTCACAATAACACTATTACCGAGCGGGTTTGTCACCAAGATGGCATACTCGTTTCACTCCTCGGTAAATTTTCCCAAACTAGGTATGTCAATACAAATATATGAGTGGGTTGACCCGAGGTCAATCAATGCATGTCTGATAGTATCAAGATTTGGAAATTATATTTATCACGTTTTGGGTATCGGTATCTTCACGCCTTGTTGCATATGCTCTGGTTGGAACACGTGCATCTGTCTTCAAGTGGGGTTGCGCGCCGAGATGTGGTGATGCAACCTCTTGTTGCCTTTCCGTCTCATGAGAGTCGTACCCCCGGTCACGGGGTCTTGTAAATGAGCAGAGCTACAGAAAAATCTCTCGCTACATGCTCGTTGGATCACAAATCAAACAAGCACACGTAAGTCTTCAACATTCTCCTTGCGATTCTTCCCTGTTAGAGCAATGAGGGCGATCGCTACAGAAAGCACCTCTGGTGCACTCGCGATTGATAGTGCCGTGAAGTAGTATTCTGCCGGTAGCGAGTTTGATCTCAGCAGACTATAGAGAATTTGGGAATGGAACCACGTGGTCTCTGAATTTCTTCCTTCTTGTTGTTCTTGTTTGGTAATAGGTTTTCTTTCCTGTCTTTTATCTTTTCTCTATTTTCCTCTTTCTTTACTCTTTCCATATTCAATGCACATGTCCATGATTTTGGAGAAATCCTCGAGGCAAAATCACGTGACATGGGCTCAGATCTGTCATTAAAAATTGTCTTGAGACCTACGACACTTTTCTTCCTCGCCACTGGTATCAGGAACATACTTGCTCAACCATGTGAACTCTCTCTGATATTCGATCACACTCATTTGTCTTTGCTTGGGTGCCAAACTCGTCTCATATTTGCTTAGAATAATCGACCCACATAGTGCTTCTTGAACTCATCTAAGAAGAACTTCCATGTAACTCTCTTTGGTGGTGCGGTCCTAGTCACAGATACCCACCACTGGTAAGCCTCATCCTGTAGTAGGGAGGTCGCACATTCCAGCTTCTCTTCCGATATGCAATGCATTTGCATAAGAATTCGCTCGGTTCTCTCAAGCCAATTCTATGCCATTGAAGCCTCATCTTCTTTCTTTCCAAGAAAGTCTGCTCCAGTCAGTACCTTGCCATTCCTTTCAAATGGGTGATCATTTGCGGAGCAATTCTTCTTTGGTTGCTTGACTCTTTGCAAGCAGGCTAAGCTGTTGAAGGATACCCATAGTACCTCCTACCACTTGTTCCAGTTCATTTATTGGTGGAGCATGAGATGCTTGTCCACCTACCACACTAGCAGGACTATCAGGATGATTTCCCTGGTCACCTTTGACCCTATGGGTACCTGAACCATCCATGCTTACCTATTAAGACCGATAAGATCCTCGTTAGAGTCATGTCATCAACATATACCGATAATGTATATCAAATACCATTTCAAATCCTTTTTACAAAATCGTTTAGGGCCTTTTTCAGCAGTAAACTAGGCTCTGATACCACTTAAGTGTATCCGCCGCTGGAGTCGACCGTCGTAGTCACGAACGAGCCAGGGATCTTCGGTTACCACTCAATCACTTTATCAAAATCATTTATCAAAAACACGCGAAAGCGTTACATTTCAGTTGGCACAAAAGCTCTTTCAAATATGCGGAAGCATTTTCAATTTAGGGCAAGCTCATAAACATTTACAAATTAAATGCAATTTTTTACAAAATATGCATTTAACCAAAAATGGCATTTTATGACGTTTACAACATAATATCCAAAATCGTATTCAAATATAGGTACAAAAATAATTTCGGAGTTGAACTCCTTTTGTTTTACAAAAACAATGTCATGCTAAAAAATGGTGAGATGCATGTAATGGAGCATACTCAGTGAACCTTTACTGAATGACTCTGAGCTCCTCGACAACGGATGCTTTCAATCACTATCAATTACACCGATTTTTATTAGAGTGATAAAAACAATACGCTAAGCATTTTCATGCTTAGTGGTTCTACACAATTCCATTCTTTTGTTTTAGTTTGAGACAAATCATGAAGTTTTACTAAACAAACTTTCAAATCTTTTTAGATGATCAATATCAATACAATACATATGCTTAATTCATATACAATCATTTATGGTTAATTGATCATCCCAAATATACACTTTAATATGCAATAAATCATTTATAACTAAATTATGCATTTCACCATGCTCTTTTCATTTCAATTTGCAATCATGCTTTTCAATACCAATAAGTTAACAATTCAGTCAATTTAGTTAAATACTTAACAAATTTAACCTATGTTTTTCGATATCTGGGATATCGAATCACGGCTACCAGTCCCGGTAGGCTGCGGCCGATATAAAACATTTGTTTTATATACGGTTGGTCTTGTTGGGCTCTTTGTGATTATTAAATCGATTCCGCGAACACTACGTCGCGTCCTCGTTGGGGTGCAGCGTCCAGTGACCGTCAATGTTTATTCGCGATGTTCCTAATTGACCCTTGTTGGCTGCAATCTATCCTTGATGTGAATTAAATGGTTAACATTCTATTAAGGACGTTCAAATCCTTTGTAGCAAAATACAGTACAATATGTATATTTGTATAAACACTTCATTTTCAATACTCATGCAATTTTCATATGCAAACATTTCACAATCAATTGTCTTAAATCATTATGCTTTTCTTATACATTTAGAACAAACATTTCAAATCTTGAAACGAGAATAAGAGAAGATAGAACAAACCAATCTATCTCTTTCTTTTTCCCTTGCCATCAAAATCGGTCATAGGTTAGGTGATCCTCACTGGTCCTTAGCAAATCACACACATCACATTTAGTAAACTAGCACTAATCACACTAAACTAATATCGCCGAGGCGAAGCGAATTCACTTAGTTTTATCCTTCCTTGAACCCCCATTAATAATTTATTAGAATCCTTAAACTATTGGTGTACGAATACGAGGTTTTCGGAAAAAAAAAAAATCCGAAATTTGTTCATTGTGAATAGTAGCTACACCGCGGCGTAGCCCTCCGCCGAGGGGTGCCCTTTTGGGCACCTCGGCCTCGTTGTGGCGAGGCATCCCACGCTGCGGCGAGGCATCCCACGTTGCAGCGTAGGGCTACGCCACGGCGTGGGTTCCCTACGCTGTGGCGTAGGAGCCCCTTTTTTCCTAGATTTTTATGGTTTTCCCTTTTTGCGATTTTTCTCCAAAAATCACCCTAAAATCCAAATTAAACTCCAGAAATCACTCCCAAAGGCATTCTAATATCCTCTAAACCAACCATGAACAAAACCCATGGATGGATTTAGGGTTTTCTAACAAACATTATTTACAACTTTCTAGGGTTTGATTGTACCTTAAATCCGCTGAATCTTCTTACGCGAGATGCTTGATCGCTCGGAAGCAAGAAATGGGAAGAAATCACCAACAATCTTGATCTTCTCACCTTGCCCTAGCTTTTCTCTCTCTCTTGTCTCCAAAATGTTTTTGCTCAAATGAGCATTCTAAGACCAAATGTGGTCTAATATCCCTTATTTCTCTTAAGGCCATGTTTGGCTCTTTCATTTAAATCCCGTTTCCATTTTCGCCAAAAACACTAGTCTCCTTATTTGCACATTGACTTATCATTTATTTCACATTAGCATTTAAGCTTATCATTTTACTCTTAGGTACTCATTTTACAAGTTTCTAAATTTGCCCTTTTTCACTTGGGTTTATTTCCGAGTTCAATAAATTTCTTGTTTTAGCATATAATATTTAATCATATGCTCACATAATCATTTCACTTTTCACAATTTAACAATTTATCAATTTTCCCGGAAAAACCCAAGTTTGGCTCAATTCATACCCGGAATATATAATAAAATTATTATAAAATTCTAGGTTATTTTTAGGGCGTTACAGATCCAATCGATTCAACATAATGTTCATCAAGACAAAAATCAGTCCTAGTATTAGTCCGAGATTTGTTAAAGGCCATTGACAAACAATTAGTTACTTAAGACAAGGCTTTGACAAGTACCCTAATAATGAAGTTCTCTTCCATTCGTATCACAAATGTTAGGGGTGTGCGTGAGCACATCATGCAAATGAGGGACATTTAAGCTCAACTTAAGAAAATTGGGATAGATATGTCGAAGTCCTTAGTGCACTTTATTCTGAACACTTTTGCTCATCAATGCGGACCTTTTAAGATCTCTTACAATACACATAAGGACAAATGGTCAATTAATGAATTAATGACCATGTGTGTTCAAGAAGAAAAGAGGCTCGTTATGGAATTGGGTGAAAGTGCGATGTTGGCTACAACTCATGGGAAGAACAAAAGGAATGACACATCTTAGGCTTACACTTCTAAATATAAGAGGAAAGGTAGAATACCACCTCAAGCTAGTATCAAGAAGGAAAATAAGTGTTTCTTCTATAAAAAGAAGGGACACATGAAGAAAGATTGTCCTAAATTCAAGAAGTGGATTGAGAAGAAAGGTAATCTATCATCCTTTGTTTGCTATGAATCTAATATTGTTAATGTTAATGTTAACACCTGGTGGATTGATTATGGTTCTACAATCCATATTGTAAATTCCTTGCAGGGCATGCAAAACCTAAGGAAATCAATGGGAAGTAAGCTGAGCATCTTATCAGGAAATAAGATGGGCTAACATGTGGAGGCTATTGGGGAATGCGCTTTAACCTTAAGTAGTGGCTTTGTTTATTTTGGAAATTACCTTTATGTATAAGTTTCTAAAACTTAGTTTACGTTTCTACAGACTTGTTCCATTAGTTTTTCTTTTCAAGATTAGTAATTTAACTTATTTCATAAATCAAATCATATTGGAACGCTATATTTTGGTAGATGGTCTATAAAGAATTCTTCTGAGAATCAAAACTGGCTAATAATTATTTGCATGTTCATATTGGTACTAAGAGGTGTAATATTAATGAGGATTCTTCTATGTTATGACATCAAAAATTAGGTCATATCTCCATAAATAGGATTAAGAGATTAGTAAAAGATGGAGTACTTAGTACTTTATATTATCTCGAGACTATGTGGACTACATTGAGAGACGAAAACAAGTCAGAAGAGTGTGATAGGAGTTCAAGATATGGATATGTCTTAGTACTTTATATTATACTTATACCGACATATGTTTTCCAGATATGGATATGTCTGGTCAGAAATATTTCATCACTTTCATTGATGATTACTCACAATATATGCATGTGTACTTCCTTCATAACAGAGTATAGGCGTTGGATGCCTTGAAGTCTTTGGTGAGTTGAAAACGATGCGAGGAAGCGAATAAATAGTGAGATCTGATTAGAGGTGGTGAATATTATGGTAGATACATTGAGAATGGACAAGCACCTGGTCCTTTTACAAAGTTTCTTCAAGAGCATGGGATAATTGCCTAACACCATGTCGGTTCTTTGAACGAAAATAGTGTAACGAAAAGAAGCGAACATTAGTGGACATGATTGGGAGTATTCTTAACGCTCAAATCTTCTAGTTTTTGTGGATAATATAGGCGATCAACACACACACATATATATGCTTAGCAGCTCAATCTTCCTAAGTTTTATGGTGACACACTTAAGAAAACGACACACACACACACACACAACACACTTTAATATATATATATATATATATATATATATATATGCATATGTGTGTGTGTGTGTGTATGTGTAATGTGTCAGTGTCAATGTGTGTGTGCAGTGTCGATCTAAGCACAGGAAGAATCTGCTGCTATATATAATGAGCTGTGTTCTGACTAGGGTTTGTCCAAGTACCTTTTGAGTTATGGAAAAGCTGGAAATCGAGTTTGTGACATATGCGCGTTTGAGATTATCCATTTGAAGTCATAATATATAATCCACATGAGAAGAAGCTAGACCTAAGGACATTTAGTGGTTTCTTTGTGGCTCTGTGGCATCTAGGGTTATCGGGATTTTATTGTCCATCTCGTTCTATTAAGTTGTGGAATTAAGAAAAGCCAAGTTTCTTGAAATGACATGATTAATAGAAAGGATTAGTTGAGGTTTAATTCTTGTTCCGTCCATGGGCTTCGACCTTCATATCATACTTGATGAATTAAGTTGTGGATTAAGTAACACTCTCGAAATTACCCAAATTAAGTGTTAAACAAATAACCATTGAAGTTCCACAAATTGCTGAGAACCTTCTAGTGGATCATCAAGTTCATGAATTACCTAATAATCTTGAACAAACAGTTGAACCATAAGCTCATTAGGGAGAAGATAGTCCAACATTAAGACGATCTACTTGTAGAAAGTAGTAATTCTAGTGATTACATGGGCCATGTTGACATGTGAATCATTATAGAGAATAATTATAAATATTGTGCTTGTTCATAAGTACTTACACGTCGAGTTTTCGTAGTATAATGGCTAGTCAAGTGTCATCCCACAAAGAGAAGGGTGTTGATTACTGAATTGACACTTTAAATATTATTCGAACCTACAATTGTAATGAATTTAGATTAACAAAAAGAAAAACTAATCCTACGATGTTTGGTAAATCAATTGATGGAAACTAGGGTTTTGCCTTTACCTGCTACACTCAATGGATCTATACTCTAGATAGATTATTTCATCCAGGACACCGATAAACTCACACTAGTGGGTTGAAGATTATGCCTAGATATTTTCTCAAGATACCATTGCCTACTCCCAGCCCGATGGGTGTATTCGTCTGTAACTCACAGACTTTGAAAGCGTGTAAATGTCAAACCACAATCGTCACACTTAGGCCCAGGATATCTATTAACAGTGACCAAGTGTTGCTCTCTACTCATATCCTTGGGGGTCATCATCTCTCGATCTCAGACTCCTAGTAAAAAAATGCTAATGTTTTCCAAACACTTCCATGTAGATAAAGTACAAAAACAGAGCAAGTGTGGATAGAATAAATAGTATATTGGACAAAAACAATATTACAATCAATCCATTGGTGCGTAGAGAGGCTACGTCAAAACACTAGAAATAAAACTAAAACATAATGGTATTTGATACAACCATAAGATTCATAGTCATTTAGTGTGTAGAAAAGGAAATAAAGAAACTAGGGTGCACACGATGTCTTGATCCAAGCACTCCGTCGTCTCCTTTTCCAGGCCAGTCAACCTTAGTGTTCTGACACCAATATTCCTCTGACCCATTGTCCCGAACTCATTATAGGCCTCTCCTGTCCCCATAGTGCCCTCAGATCTTCTGTTGCCAACCTGTAAGTTCCACCACAAAATGCACGTAATGGGCTGGGCTTTCTTCGTCATGTTGCAGTGAGTGCGTTGCTCATTTGTAGCGAACCCTTGTTCACATGCAACTCCTTCTCTGCCGGGAGTTGTAGCGAGGCTCACCGATATCTTAAGTGGATTGCAACTTGTATAACTTCTTCGTTTAGACTCCAAATTTTGTGTTCTTGAACTCATTGGAAATCTTAGATAGTGTAGAATCTAGTTATGACCATAAAGAACACTTTAGAAATGATGATAAAGATTGAATTTACAAAATTATCCAACTAGTCACTTTTGAATATCTCTTCTTCCTTGACTTCGAGAGTCATGGCTTGATCCATTTTAAATTCAAATTGAGTGAATAAGGTCTCTTTTGGAAGGCGCAGGAGATATATTCATCCATATAAATATGTGCCATTTAGGATCATCTTAAGTTGAAAAAACAGTAGTTGTTCTTTTGCATGTTGTAGGCGTTTGCGATTTTCACTTTCTTTGTTTGCTCCAAATTTACAAAATTCAGCAAATGGATTGACTAAATCATAAGATGAACATTTAGAGGATTAGGACACTTAGCATAAACAATACTAAAAAAATAAGTAAAACATAAGGCTAAAATGAGTATTTTATATATTCATCAGTATCTACAAGAAATTGACATTGGAGCTGAAAATGATCCTAAAACCTGTAAAACCCCGAGAAAATTTAATTTTTTGAAAAATGGCAAAATGGTAATTTCGGTCAAAATCCAAAATTTTTATAAATCTCGGATGATGAAACTGACTTCACCGTTGGAATTGTCTCGCGAAATCTAACTACCACGTCGAATTTCGTTAAGTGCAGAGGCAGTAAAAAATTTCAGTTTTTAGAACCTTAAGATTATTAGGGTGTAGTAAACGAGGTTGAGAGAGACATGTGATGTGACAAAAGTCACCTACTGCATGTACCCATGTGACACATGTTGCATAATTAGAGAGAGGATGAGATGGATAGGCTTAGATTAAGCCATGTGTCAGAAGTAAGAAAGGGGACATGATGAAATTGGCCCCGAAATGTTAAATACGGAAAAGACAAAAGTTGAAATAGTGTCATCTTCTCCATTTGAAGACGAAATCGATGGTAGGCGGGTTGTGATTTTAGAGAGAGAAGGGCTCGCTTCTCTCTAGATTTCTTGTCGTTAGGACCGTGGTTCTCGGCAGATGAGAAAAAGCGAAGTCGTCTACCTTGGCGAGGGCTACGCATGGACACGATTTTGTGGAGTTCGACAACTCAAAGTAGGGATCTTTCTTGTGTTGTCTTTGGCTAAGAGCCATGTAAATGGTTAGGATGTTACGAGGCTTAGATTAAGCGTGTTTGGTCTCAAAAGCTGGTCGGAGTGGAAAATCCTCATTGTTGTATTTTGTGAATAGGTATGACAGTTCATTCACATAGATAATGTTATTTTAGTGTAGTTTTTGATGTTGAGTGATTCAAAATGAATTGCTTGATTGGTAAATTATCCCATGTGAGCTAATTTTGGTGTTATTGATTGATAATCAAATAATATGAATTATGAGAATTAATTGTGTTAATACATACATACATACACACACACACACACACACACACACACATATATATATATATTAGCATGAATGACTTGAAATTGTGTGAGAATTAATATGTTATGTATAATTAAATGTTAACATGATGTGGAGATATATAAAAATATAATTGTGTATTGTTGATAGATTGTAATTAGCTCAAGTCATATGGCCGGCTGCGCAGGGCATGCGGTGGCTATTTCGCGTAGCGGCGAGGAAGAGAATCGCGATACAAAACTTTGTATCGTGGGCGGCGTTTCATGTGCTTCGATCACGATGTAGCGGCGCGACCACCGCGGCAGCCCTCGCGACACCGCTCGGCGTGTGACGCGGCGCGTGGCGGGGCGGTATGGTAATTTTGTGCCGTGATCGGCCCTTGTTTCTGCCGGCGTGACCGCGGTGCTTCGCGGCGTAGCGACCACGGCGGGCTTCGACCGCGTCACGGCGGGAGGGCCCGCGACCGCGGCCGGTGGATGCCACGACCACGGCGCCGGCGCGTACGGGCGGAATGGGCGCGACTGGGTCAAAGTGTGCTGGTGCACCTGACTAGTTTGACTCAGTGCAACATTACGAATCCTTTGTTTCGAACCCAACATTCTGAGCATTGTTCACGAGGTTTTAAAAAAATAAAAAATAAAAATAAAATAAAATAAAATAAAATAAAATAAAATATTTAAAAATAAAATGATGAATAAGTAAAATAAATTTTTTGTTGTAAATATGATTGTCTATTGAATTATTGTCTTGCATTACTATGAATGCATGGACATAGTATCATAAATCTTGTTTTAGTCATGTGAATAGTATCTCGAGGCTATGTTTATGCACCTTAGAATCTGCATTAATTAACTTGCCCATTTGACATGTGTAGATGGCTGAGTCGAGCGGGGGCGTGGGGGCTCCACCAAGGAGGTGCTAGTGAAGCACCAGGTGTTGATGAGCTTTGTTGGGCGTAGGGATTGCGGCTATTTGCCATTGCACAGACTAGTCTGACGGAGGTGGCGGGGAGGTCAGAGTAACTTCCAAAGGTTTAGACATAAATCCTCAGAACATTCACTGGGGGGACATCAGATGTGACGGACCATTGGTTCATGAAGGTCGAGAAGGTGTTAGAGCTATGGGATTACCTCGAGTCTGACCCGAGGGATCGAACTAATGCATTCAATTTGGGTGAGGCCCAGTATGGTGGGCTGATGAGCGCAGAGATCTGGGCGATGAGTGCAGGCGAGGTGTGGCAGTCTTTTCATGGGCAAGTATTTTCCGACCTTTGCTAGACATCGCGAGCCTAGGAGTTCCTAGAGTTGAGGCGAGAACGATGATGAGTGGAGTATGTGTGATTCGCAGAATTGGCGCGTTTTAATTGATGTTATGTGGCTCAAACGTGGCTGAGTCGGAGTTCGAATGGGTTAAAGTTGCCCATTCGAGTGAATTTATGGACCGTACCTGAGACATGGACTCACGTGGTTGGAGACGACCACGATTATGAGAGATAGAGGATGCACGGGGTGTCAGGAGTTGTGGATCTTTGGTAGAGAAGAGGGGAGGATCGACGCTGCTTCTAGTTCGGGAAGAGCGGGAAGACTTACGCTTCACGAGTTTTCAAGACCGGGGCCGGGATGGGCATTTGGTGAGCGAGACAAATGATATGTTATTCTGTGACCCGACTCGGCATATCAAGCAGATTACCCGACGAAGTCCCGGGATTTTTGGGGCAGCCACAGTCCCGATTAGCTATAAACCGGGGAGAGTGTACGGTTCATTCCTCCACACCCTAGTATGGGTCAGAGGAACCAATTTCAGTCTCAGGGTGCTATACAAGCACCTTCGGCAGCACGGATGGGCGGAGGGCGGGAGTGTGGGTCGAGTCGGTATAGGACTCATAGGCGCAGGGACCTGGTCGGGCGGGGCGGACTGTGTGTTAGTGCAGTCGACGGCTTGGGCATATGGGGCAGAGATTGCTAGGGCGGAGGTCTCATGAGTGCTGCGGGGCTAAGCATCGGAGCGGTCGGATATACAGGGTACGTTTCTACTTATACACTTGTTGACTAGAGTAGCATTTAAATTGGATGCATCATATTCATTCATTAATGCATCTTGTGTGACAGATTTGGACTTCGAGGTTGAGGCCTTTAGAGAAGCCATGTGTGGATGTTCTTCCCTAGGATGTAAGGTGAGAGTTGACCGGATAGGTCGAGATTGTGAGTTAGAGATCTCTGAGATTCTGCTCATGGTGGACCCCCGGGGGAGATCGCATCGAGTGGGGTGTGGGTGCACGGTGACATCGCGTCAAGTTGGGTGGGGTGCACGGTATGATCATTCACCACTCTTGGTGAGTGTGGGTTGAGTTTGTCTTTGGGACTACGTCTAATGAAGACTCATAGTTCAAATCAGGAAATGAAGAGTAATTAATGTGTGTTGGCGAAAGCGAAGGGTGTGGCGTTAATCCCCTCGGTGAAAAACACGAAGTTAGGGTGAAGGGACTGTGGTAGTATCCGAAAGATCACGTATTGGAGTGTAAAGGCGGAGATATCGAATTTACGTATTAGGTGTAAGAGACAGGAGATATCCCAATTTACGTGGGTGTAAGAGACCGAGTTATCCAATTTACGTGTGAGTGTAAGAGACCAGGAGATCGAGAATTTACGTGTGGGTGTAAGGGCAGGAGCTATCGAATTTACACATTATTGGGTGTAGAGACCCGAGGGGCTATCCCAAATTTACGTGTGGAGTGTAGAGACACAGGGAGCTATCTCGAATTTACGTATTGGGTGTAGGGCAGGGGCTATCTCGAATTTTTGTGTGGGTGTAAGAGACCCGGGGAGCTATCCCGAATTAATGTGTGGGTGTAAGAGACCATTGGGTTATCCGAAATTTACGTATTGGGTGTAAGGGCTGGGAAATATCAGAAATTTACGTGTGGGTGTAAGAAGGCCCGTGGAGATATCAAAATTTACGTGTGGATGTAAGGAGGCTGCGATGTAGGAGTACGAGAAAGTTTTCATTGCCCCGAAGATGAAAACACATGGTCAAGTTATCACATAGACTTAAAGATGAGTGATAGGAGTCGGGGGTGACTCGAGATGAAAACACACGGTCATGGTTATCACATAGACTTAGAGTGGAGTGATAGGAGTCGAGAGTGACTCGAGATGAAAAACACCGCGATCATGGATTATCACGTAAGAAAGCAGGGTTAAGTGATAGGGTAGGAGTATTTGAGATTTGGATACCCATTGGAAATTGCATTGGGTGTTGGCGAGCCGGCAAGGGCTCGGTATATGGATGTCATTCATGACATGGATTAGGTTGACGGTCCATTGGGTTGTCAGTGATTGTGACCTTGGGAAGGTCGGTACCGCAGTATGCGGGGATTGTGGCAGGTTATGTACGTGGTTGGATGCGTATGTGTGGAAATTTTGGGGCTGAAATTCTTTTTAAAGGGAGGGAATTTGAAACCAGAAAATCTAATTTTACGAAAAATGTGAAAATGTTCATTTCGATTAATCAGAATTTTCTAAATCTCGGATATTGAAAGCGGACTTCCGTGGAATCGTCTTGCGAAATCTAGCTACCACGTCGAATTTCGTCGAATTTCGAGACAGTCGAATTTCACGTTTCAAGACAGGGTGTCGGTGCCTTAAAACGAGAGTTGAGAGACATGTGATGTGACAAAAATTTACTACTACATGTACCCATGTGACACATGTTGCATGAGTAGAAACAGGATGAGATGGATGACTTAGATTAAACCATGTGTCAAAAATCAAGAAAATGGACATGATGAGAATTATTTGAAATGTTAAATGGAAAAGACAAAAGTTGAAATAGTGTCATCTTCTCCATTTTTGAAGACCAAAATCGGCAGTAGCTAGAGTTGTGATTTTAGAGAGAAAATGAGCTCCTTCTCTCTATATTTGCGGCCGTTCGAACCGTCGGTTCTCGACGGAGCAAGAAGCAAAGTCGATCTACGCGGCGAGGGCTATGCGTGGACACCGATTTTGTGGAGTTCCGACAACTCCAAGAGGTAGGGATCTTTTCCTACTTGTGTTATTCTTTGGATAAGAGCCATGTAAATGGTTGGGGATGTTTTGAGGCTTGGATTAATCGTGTTTTCGGTCTCAAAAGCTTTGAACCAAGTGGAGAAAATCCCCATTGTTGTGGCCGTGAATAGTGCTTAAAGGGTTATCTTTTCATTCACGTGAATAGTGATGATATGATTTTGGTGTGGATTTTATGATGTTGAGTGATTCAAAATGAATTGCTTGATTGGTAAATTAGCCCATAAATAATTGTGGTGTATTGATTGAGAATCGAATAATGAATTATGGGAATTAATTGTGTTAATACATATATATATATATATATATATATATATATATATATATATATATATATATATATATATATATATTAAGCATGAATGGCTTGGAATTATGTGAAATAATATATTAATGCATGTAATTAAATGTGTTAACATGATGTAAATTATATAAAAATATAATTGTGTGTAAGCCATTGAAATGAATTGTAATTGAAAGCTCAGAGTAGGCTAATTTTGATGCTATTGATGTGAATTAAATAACATGTGACATGTATGCAAATTTTGTTAATATATGTGTAAGTGATATATTGGCATGTGTGGTTTGGAAATAGCACAGTGCATTTCATATGCACCGGGGCAACCTAGAAAATTAGGTGTGAGTGCATGACATGAAAGAAATGAAAATGAGGTTTTTCTTGCATTGGCTTAGGCATGCGTGAGGGAGTCGGTGAGGACTCGAGACACGGGATTGGGTGTGTGAGCAATTGATAGGATCATGTATTTGCTTGAGTGTGTGTGTTTATGTTGAATCATTGCATGTGCGCAGGTGGGGAAGTAACCCATGTAGGAGATTTTCCTTGGTTTTGCTCGCCTGTCCGAGATTACCTTTCGAATTACGGATTGTCAGGGAAGACAACGCTCATTAGAGAGCCGATTTTTTAGAAAGAAATGAGATTGTGGCTTTGATGTTTAGTATAACATGTATTAAAATTGTAAATCTTAATATATGTTTATGTAAAGAGTGATTTATTAACTCTTGAACTATTGTATATAGTTATTATATATTTTAGTGAGTACTGATGCATGGGCCCAAGTGGCTATTTTACTCGCATGTGGACCCGGTGTGGTCGTTGTTGATTGTTGGGACAGATTTTGTACCTTGGGTAGAGCTCCCCGAACAAAGGAGACTCTACCCGATTTTCGTGAGTGGTGTCGGGTTACCCGACATCCACTAGTATTCCACAGGTTGACGGGTTGTCAACGAGACCCCCGGTTTTGGGGCGTCAAATCTTTTTCACAAGCCATAAGTTGTCAAGAGTATAATTTGTGGTATAATGCTATGAAAGATGAGTTAGATTCCATGAAGAACAACAAAGTCTAGGACCTATTAGAGTTGCCTAAAGGGGCGAAGGCCATTGGTTGTAAATAGGTCTTTAAAACCAAAAGAGACTCATTAGGAAACATTGAAAGATACAAAGTGAGACTCGTTGATAAGGGATTAACTCAAAAAGAAGGAATCGATTACATTGAGACCTTTTCTCCTGTATCTAAGAAAAATTCTCTTCGTATTATTTTAGCATTAGTTGCATGTTTTGACCTTGAGTTGCAACAAATGGATGTGAAAACGACATTTCTTAATGATGATCTAGAAGAGGAGGTATGCATGAAACAACCTGAAGGCTTCTTTTCTAGGGAAGGTGAGCATTTGGTTTGCAAGCTTAAGAAATCCATATATAGTTTGAAACAAGACTCTTATCAATGGTATTACAAATTCCATGGAGTGATCTCTTCATTTGGTTTTGTTGAAAACCCCAAGGATCAATGCATGTACCAGAAAGTCAGTGGGAGTAAAACTTGTTTTCTTGCTTTATACGTGGATGACATTTTACTTGCAACCAATAATAAGGGAATGATGCATGGAGTGAAACAATTCATCTCCAAAAACTTTGATATGAAAGATATGGGTGAGGCATCTTAAGTCATTGGCATTAAGATCCATAGAGATAGATCTTACGGTGTTTTAGGTCTATCATAAGACTATATTAACAAAGTTTTGGAGAGATTTTAGATGAAGGATTGTTCACCAAGTATTACTCCCTTTGTGAAGGGCGATAAGTTAAGTCTAAATCAATGCTCGAAAAAATGATTTAGAAAATGAATCCATGAAGAATATTCCATATGCTTTAACAGATAGAAGTCTTATGTTTGCTCAGGTTTGTACAATACCTGATATTGCATTTGCAGTTAGAGTGTTAGGGTGATATCAAAGTAATCCAGGTATGGACCATTGGAGAGCTGCAAAGAACGTCATGAGATATCTCCAAGGTACTAAATATTAGACAGACGGACAACTTGGATTTAGTTGGCTATTCTGACGTAGACTTTGCTAGCTGTGTTGATTCTCGTAAATCAACATCTAGGTATATTTTCATTATGGCCAATGGAGTTGTTTCTTGGAGAAGTGTCAAGCAGACTTTGATTGCCACTTTTACTATGGAAACCAAGTTCGTCTCTTGTTTTGAGGCTATTTCACAAGGTGTATGCTTAAGAGATTCATTTCTAAACTTAGAGTTATGGATTCTATTTCTAGGTCATTGAAGATTTTTGTGACAACTCAGTTGTAGTGTTATTGGCTAGGAATAGCATGAGTGGGAGTCGAAGCAAGCACATTGACATCAAATCCTTAGCCATAACAAAACACATTAAGGAAAAGAAAGTGGTCATTGAGCATATTGACACTAAGTTGATGATTGTTGATCCTTTGACTAAAGGCATGCCATCAATGAAATTCAAGAATCATGTAGGCAGAATATGGATTATTTCCTCTCTATAATTGTTTTATACATTTAGTTTATGAAATTCTTATACATTAAGTTATTTTCTCATTTTCATGTGCACTTTAATTCATTTGAGAAAATATATTTCATTTGGACCTAAAATAAACATAGGATTTATTTATTAAGTTTTTGTTACCACACTAAGTACCTGAGAAACAAAATGCATTGTGATACATAATTGATAATACTCATGATTGGAGGACCTATCTCTATGATTCATGTATTTTGTTCGTTAAAGTTTTTGATTAATAATTGCACAAAAAGATGGGAAATGTAAAGGTTTATAAGTTACGGTAGCGTAGCCCTTACGAACTTTGAAATTCAAAATTTTGAAATGGTAACGATCAAACATCGTTTCAGAAGCAAAACGTCTGTGGTTGTTAATGGAAGAACTATTATATAAAGGGGTCCTCTCTTACTTCTTTTTCAAAAAAAAAAAGTACATTCATTCATTCGTTTTAGAGAATTTCATCACTTTGAAAGAGCAAAATAAGAGAAATGAAAAATCATAACGATATTTCATGGTCCAAAGTTTCTCTTGCAAAACATCAATAACTAGAGGTATGTACTATCATATTTTTGTTTCATGTTTCCATGTTATAAACATGATTAGGTTAATGTATATACTAATATTTTTTTCCTTTTTCTAACATTTTTGGGTAACCAAACATAGCATAATTTAGTCAGATAATCGAATCTGTCAACCGTGTCTTGCAGTGTCCTTGACCACCTCAAATTTTGCCGACCACCCGTTTGTCATTTGGTGCCACCTAGATCTTCCTATTCCGATTTGGTCCTAAAATTTGGATAGTACGAAGACGCTGCCTGTCACATCCTCCTTGACAATATTGAGAATATCAGAATCAAACCGGAAGTAAAATTTGACTAGTTCATTTGGGACAATAAAAAACATTACAATGTCTTGTAACCTTATTATATTATATGGTATACGGAAATTTGTTTTTAGCTGAGAGAGAGCATTATTAAAATGGTCCGATCGGCCGGCTTGGTTGGGAATTCAGAAATCTATATAACCTAACCTAACCTACATCTGTTTTATCTCTGCATTCAATCAGACACAACCATCGGAAGAAGGATGAACAAGCTTCATTTTTCTGTTGTCCTCGTTGGATTTGCACTCATCTTTCTACGATTTTCGGGTGAGTTTTCAAATTGATCATACTTACAGAAAATTTACAAGTTTCATGCAGGTTGTATTTGGTTCGGGGAAAGAATTAGACTACGTTTATTTCTTGAAATTTTTGAGGAAAAATACAAGAGAAAAAAAAATAGAGAGGTGAGTCAAAGTAGAAGAAAATAAGAATAGAGTTGAATAAAATATATTATCTTTATTTGCTATTTCAAATTAATTTTATATATTTTAATTCATCAACATAAATATAACGATTAAATAATTTTAGAATATAAAGGTTTTCAAGTAATTTAATTTATATTTGATTTTTTTTATATTTTTCATTAAACAACCAAATATAAAAAAAATCATTTCTTCAGCAGTTTGGAACCAATCTGAAATGAAAGAAAATTTGGAGGAAAATAAAAATAAATTTAAATTTAATAAATTAATTTTATATATTCATTCAAACTCATTTTATTTATTTCTTAATATTATATAAATAGTAAAAAATTTAAAAAAAATGTAAAATTTTGAGGAATTTTGATTATATTTGATTTCCTTTTATATTATCTACGATGAAACCAAACATGAGAAAATTAATTTCCTTAGTATTATTTTTTCTTTTTCTAGTACTTTTTAGGTCCTAAACTGAGCCTTAGTATTTTTTTTGTTTCCTAAATATTTCACGGTGTTATCAATCATGGAAGCTTTGATGCATCACAATATAAATTCAAGAACACAAAAATAAAAAAATTAACATAAAGACGCACAAGAATTATAATGTGGTTCGGCTAATTATGCCTAAATCCTCTGGATGAGAGATAATCTTTCACTATTCTGAAAACAAAGTACAAATTGGAGTATTAACGTATTGCGACGACTAGGAAAAATACGAAATCACAAAACTTTAAGATGCCTATAATATCATAAAAATATCTCACAAAACTCTCAATTCACAAAACCTTATAAAATATTATTTACAAAAAAGAACTAATACAAATTAGGAATTTGAGATATATTCTAACACACATATAAGCTTTTTTTTTTAACCTTCAAGGAAAGAAAAAAATGAAAATGATTTTATTATGTTTAATTAAAAGTATATATTATTAATTCATTTAATGCACAAAAATTGTTGTGAACTAATCTTTATATATATATATATATATATGATTCAGATGGAAAGGTGATGATGGAGTACATCGGAGCAACAGGAGTTCCAGTGACATTTGATGATGTTCCCATAGAGGATGATATCGACTTCCATTTCATACTCGGCTTCGCCATTGATGCAGACGAATCAGGCAACCCTCAAAACGGTATATTCTCACCATGCACAGGCTACCTTAACTAGATTCAGTATCTGACATCAAAGCAAAACACCCCAATGTAAAAGCCTTAGCTAGCCTCTCCGGATGGAGCCTCGGAGAAAAAGTCCTCCGCTGGTACGATCCAAAGGATCCCGACCTTTGGATCTCCAATGCATTCACCTCCCTTAAATCCCTGATCCTCACTTTCCATCTAGACGGCATCGACATAGACTACGAAAACTTCCCGAAACACAACTCGACTTTCGCTTACTGCATCGGCGAGCTCATTTCCATGTTGAAGAATGAGAGTTTTATAACTGTAGCAACTATTGCACCCTTTAGTACTAGGTCTGCACCTTATATTGAGCTCTGTGATGGATATGGAGATATGATTGATTATGTTAACTACCAATTTTATACCGATAAGGTTCGGACGCCGGAACGGTACCTGGAGGCTTTTAAGCTCCGAGCTGAGCAGTTTGATCAGGATAAGTTACTGCCCAGCTATGAAGTTGACGGCAGAGGGATTCAAGGGGATGCATTTTTTGATGCTTTGAGGCTTTTGGAGGAAAATGGATATGATGTGAAGGGTGTAATGATCTTCTCCGCTGATGCTTCTTCTGCTAATGACTATTACTATGAGAGGAAATCGCAAGCTTTCTTGCTCAACTCCACAAGCACTTGATATGTGGTTTGAAATTAATTAGTTTGTACCAGAAGTTAAGAATAAGTTTGTTGTTTGATCGTTTATTTTTGTTAACAGGATATTATGATTGATAGGATAGAGCTACCTGGTATCATGGTGCATTTGGTTCTTATATGCAATTGATAAATAGTATGGTTCAATTCTTAGTCTAAAATCACCCCGCATATCTTTATTTCTTTTCTTACTTAAAAAAGTGATTCTTCCATGAAGATTTAGGTTTTATCTTCTTTTTTTTGTGTTGTCATTGTGTAATCGGCGTTTGGTTTGTCGTTATCTTATTACGACGTTAAGTTTGTTGTCGGCTTATTACGAGATGGTGTTGTTCGTCGTCTTGTTATGATGTTTTATTTGTGTGGAGGTGATTCAGACAAGAAAAGTGGATTTGATCAGTCGAAAATATAAAATTATGGTCGTCAATATGTTGAAGATATTCAAGTCACTATATTATCAAACTTGTAGGCTTTATGTCAATTTATTATGCTATTAACCTATATATTGTTTCATCCTATATGGTTTTTAATTATTTGTATCTTAAATCTATCAATTTATTGTAAATTTAATCAATAATATTATTTTTTCTTTAAAAAAAAAATACTAGAGTTCAAAGTCAGTAGTATATATCCTATGTTAACTTAGAGGATCTTTGAGGCATACTGGTTCGTGTGTGCAAAAGCTTATAAAAAAAAAATTAGGATCTATTGGAACCCGAAAAGTATTGAGGAAGGAAAATAGATAGAAAAAGTGGAAGAAAGGAAAATTTTGAGAACAATAAAAAATAGGTTTGAACTTAATAAATTAATTATATATGTTTATTTAAACTCATTTTAGTTGCTTCTCTCTATTATATAAGAATTAAGAAATTTAAAAATATATAAAATTTTAATTATATTTGATTTTCTTTAATACTTTTCACGGTGAAATCAAATATGAGAAAATCATTTTTTTTAATATTTTTTTTCTTACTTTTCAGGTTCCAAATAAAGCACTAAGAAAATTAGTATAATTAAATAAGTTTTAGTTATCTTCAAAAGGATAGAAGAACAAAGGGGATGAAAAAAATAATGTTCTGAACCGCCAACAAAATTAGTATAATTAAATAAGTTTTAGTTATCTTCAAAGGGATATATAGAAGCACAAAGGGGATGAAAAAAATAATGTTATGAACCGCCAACAATTGTTTTGATGTTTTCTTCTTTCTCTTCATGTGCCTTGACATAAAAAATTTAGTAGAATAAATTTATCACGAAATTGGTCTTAAGAATAAGATATTCTAGGTCTTCAATTGACTTTTTAAAGTAAAGAAAACATCCTTATCGACTACACATACTGTAACATAAACACTGGTTTGCAGTGGAAATGAACTATACTTGTTGAGCAAAACTCGGTGTCTTCAATGCTTCGGGTGAGAATCAAATCACCTTGATAGAATATGTTCTAAGTCTTTCATAGTACGAATACCCTTTTCATTTGTAGTTTTTAGAATGATTTATAAATGTGAGAGGTCTTCTATATGAGGGAGATGATAGATTTTCACTTTTATCAACCAACCTTGTAAAGTGTCTCGGGTTCACATGTTTATAGGAACAGGATCGACTGAGGAGACACATCCCTTGGGTTATGGGTCTGGTTAAGCCCACTTAGGCGACCCATACCCATAATCAAAAAAAACATCTCCCTTTCGCCCGTATTGGGCTTGACTCATCCACAAACATCATCTAATAATTCAAAGCAGGATAATAAATCATGCAATTGAGCGGACCATCTGACTTGAAGCACATCGATGGTGGGAGCTCCAATACAAACCTACCCTAGGCCATATAGGAGACATCAACCTCATAAGGGTAAGGTAGTGCTTATTTACCCCAATCATCTTTCATAATACACATGATCAAGTATGATTCAATCCCTCGAGAATCCACACTCATATATCTTTTATAATTACTCAATATTCTAAGTTATTCCAAGCTCTATCAAGCGAAATAACTCCGGCCGGTGAATATAAGTAACGAGTGTATAAGCAAAGAATACTTTTTCTTTCACCCTCATACCAATCAGATTTTGAGTTAATTCGAAGCACTACAGGGAATCTTTCATTAAGCCGAATCTTTTCATGACTATGGGATACATCGATCCTAAGATACCCAACATCAACTCATCACATCACGATATAGTCAAAAGTCACAAAGGGTAAGGAAAGATGAAATCCTTATATAGGATTTATGGGACTCACATAGCAAATAAGCAGGGATTCATTCTTTTGCTTCCCAGTTGGTCGTCTAGCACATGCAGTATGAAATGCATGTTATGGTGGAGCTTCTCTTTCTTATAAAAGATGAAAGAGTGTATGTCTTGCTCTAAATTGTAAGACAAATAACACCATATGAGTCTTAGTCTTGTCGCTCCAAAAGCGCCAAACTTGAAACTTTTATTTTCACATTCCATGATGTTAAACAATAAGTTCTACACTTAGCTTCCTCTAAATAGACACAAGAATGGTAGGGTAAGGCATTCATGTCGATTCAAATAAAGAATCTCATCTTGATTCTCATCAAGGTGACCTAGTAAGTGATAATATGATAAGTCACTCCCTCGCCTCGATCCTCTAAAATAATGGGTCTCGTCTCTCGCTCCACGGCGCTAGAGACGATTACTCATGTGAGGATTGATGAGTCGTGACATACATTATTTAGCAGATTGTGCTAAGCGGCATTTTCAACATATTCATGAAACAAAAAAAAAAAAAAAAACAAGTGAATCATGTGAAATGCTCTTTATCTTATTACAAAGAAGATCACAAGTGTTTTGTTCCATTCAATCACATCCTACATAAGCCTAGGGATCTCACATGCCTCACAAATGCATCACTGGCTATTGGTTTAGTAAATGGGTCTACTACCATCTCATTGGTAGGAATGTGTTCAGAACCACTTCATTTTGCGTGATCATATCTTTGACGAAATGATATCTAATATGGATATGTTTGGTCTTCCCATGATATTTCACAATCATTAGCGAGAACGCATATCCAGACGTTGATTTGCGTTGATCGGGAGGCTTCGCTTCCCCAGTGCCTACGTATGGCAAATCAATGCCAAATCTCTCCCTTGGTAGCACAACACATAATTTGCTATTCCTTTTAGATATCTCAAAATTCTATTCACTACCATCTAGTGTTTCATACCTGGAGTAGATTTAAATCTGCTTGCTAGCCCAATAAGTGTGAGATGTGAGGATCTTGGGCATTTCTCCTCAGATCTCGCTGAATGTTTTCAACCAGTGTAGGAGAGTGATCAAGGCGAGGGTAGGGATATTCACGAAATTGTTCGTAGTAGTCGGGATGGGCGCTCGCAATCTTCCCACATTCAAGTTAAACCCCTTGACCAATGAGTATGGATTCTTGGTTTATGATGTAAGGATACATGTTTGGGTGTTAGGAAGTTAACCTAACTTACAAGTATTTGAGGTTGGGATTGGAAAAACCCTAATTAATCTCTACGTTTGGTTATGGTTTGGTTATAACCCACTTGGGAGTTGTTTTTGGTGTATTTTAGGGTTTTTGGTTGGATTTCAAGAAAAATGGACTAATCTGACAACATGCAGGCGATTCGGGGTCTGCGCCGCGGCGTGGGATCCCTGGCAGCGGCATAGGTCACGCCGTGGCGTGAGAGGAGGATTTGGCCCGGCCTCGAGTGCGCCCCGCGACATGCGGTGCTACGTGAGTGGGCGACAGCTCTTTATTCACCATATGGAAATTTTGTGTTTGTTTGTTTGATGTTGACCAGAGGACTTGTCTATTAGACTAATGAGGACCCTATAAGTGTATGAAAGGTCCATTCATGTTTGTAAGAGTAAAGGAAAATTTAGATCGTACCCTCTTATAGTAGCGAATGGTAACAGCTCAATGCCCTATGATAAGATAGTAAGTTCTTGAATACATACAATTGTAGGACTACATAAGACCATATATTGAATGACATGATACTTGATACGTGGGTAGGCGTCTCGATCAGTGCTGGCACTCACCGCTAATCTTCTGACATACATTATGTGAGCGAGGCACGTCTGATCGGTGCTTTTAAGCATCTTGCTTTGTGCTCGACCTCGATCTTGTCGTGCAACCGGGTGCCATTGTCTTTATTCTTTACTCATTTCTTATTCTTGGTCTAGGTAGTCACGGTTATGATAAAATGCGAATAACGAATAAGAGTAAAGTAATGTACATCGTTCTACTCTGTAATACCTACGGGTACCTCTGTACAAGTATAAGTTCTGTAGTACCTACGGGTACCTCCGTACAAGTGTAAACTCTGTAGTACCTACGGGTACCTCAGTACAAGGATAAGCTCTGTAGTATCTACGGGTACCTCCGTATAAGTATAAACTCTGTAACTCCTACGGGAGATCTGAACAAGTATAAGTCTGCTATAAGTTCAAGTATGCGTATAAGTTGTTATATGAATTCATGAAAAATTCTGATGTCTTCTACTGTATATTTGTTACTGTTATATGCTTACTGTAAATGAGTATTAGTGCATGTGTATACGTATAAGTCATATGTTTCTGATTATTGCCCAAAAAGTGTTATTTTGAGCCCTATTTATTGGAAGTTTTGAGTGTTTTGTGTACTAATCAGCGAATTAACCCGATTTGCATTAAGGTCCAGTTATTCTATTGATCGCATTTCGTAGCTAATTTTGCCTGGTTTTAAGAAAGCTATTAATGCCAAAGATTATCGAGTCGGTCAAGCACAAAGAATTTGGTCGAACTCAACATTACCATCGAGAATCGAAGGAAAGAAGAATAGCGAGAGAAAGAAGAAAGCGAGAATTTACGCACCCGCGGTCACGAAAATTTAAATACCATGGTCTTGGTATTTATTGTTGGTGCGAAATGCTGCTTTCATGTCTGCTTCATTCATGTTTCTGTTGACTTTTTGACTTTTGATTCTGTTTACTCCCTTTTCCCATTTTGCCCTCCTTGTATAATGCCTTTTTGAGGGTATGTTGGTATTTTACCTTATTTGGAGCTCTATATAAGCTCAAACCTTGTAGAGAATGAGACAACTTTTAACTTTTGGCTTTTGGTGGAAATACAGAGCACTATAAGTTCTCCCGCTTTTCTTTTTCTGCTTCATTTTCTTTGCTTTTCTTTTATTTTCTTGGTTACCAAACAACCATCTGAGGATGACAACTCAGAGGATGGTTGGCTAGACCGCTTTTCTCCTTGAAGAGGAGGGATATTGGGCTAGGGTTTTGAGGTAAAATGACGGTTCTCATGTGTTTAATGCAAGCCTTCTGGTATTATGTTCCATTTCTCCTCTAGAGTTAAATCCTCTTAAATGTACCTTGATTAACACCTTATTTGTAGCTTTTACGATTCGGTGGATGCTTGTTATTTAGATCCGAGATTCATTAGTTACCTTCTATTAGTTCTTGTAGGGTAGATTTGGGGATATGCTTTTCTTAATAGAGGAAACATTTATGCTCATTAAATACCATATTTCAAAAGAGAGGAAAAGTGTGTTAGGGTTCAGTTTTGATAGCCAAATGAAAGATCGGTTCGGAAATGACTAAAGGTCATCCTCCTCAGCGAGAAGAGGACCACTGAACCTTTTCGATTGCCTAGGACCTCGAAGCCCCGAGTAGCCTAATGCTTCGAGGAGTTCTTTGTCACATTTTACTTCATTTTATTTTCAGTCTGTAAATCACAAACTCTCATTATTTTTACTAAAACCCCAAATCCAAATTGAATTCACCATTTTGAGCCAACTGCAAATCATTTACATGAAGAAAACCTATCCATGTGTTCGACCCTAGAACCACTATACAGCAATAGCTATGCTACGGCAGTAGGAAGAATTTAGGTTATAAATATTGTTGATTCCGGCACACCTACTGCGGCACGAATCAAATGGCGCCGTTGCCGGGGATGGTGCCTTAGTACAAGTGAGAAGCTGTTGAACTTGTGATCCTCATCACAAGTGTTGGTGAATTCAAATCTCTTTTTGCCTTTACATTTATTTCCTAACGGAGTTCAACTGTGGGTTGGATTCAATTTTTATCTTGTCCACATAGAATTTTCATTTTTATTTCTAGCTAACATTAACCTTTTTTGGTAGCCTGCTTTCTTTTGGTTATGCATGCGTATTTGCTTGCACAGCGACTTATGCACCGTTAGGCGGGAACTTACAAGAAGATTGGAAAGGGTCAGTGCTCCACCTGAACAGGGTTGTGAAGTGAGCATTAATAGTGGTCAGATGGAGCCCCCACCTGAGGAGCAACAAAGCGACATGGGGGTGCGAGAGAAACCATAATGCCACAGGTCGTGAGGACCATATACCCACGAGGTGAGTGCGCCCTCATGTATTGTACCTGCTGAAAGCATAGTTAGTCGAAGCCTTACCTAGTCCCCCTTTCCCCCACTTTCCATAGCATGGAAAGTGAGAACTGTCGCATATCAGGAATTTGAGAATGTCTGACACCTTGAGGAGTCTTAACAAGCTGGGCCCAGTGAAAATTAAAATGCTTTCCTCTAACTCTTAAAGACAAGACGAGATTTGGCTCGACTCCACTAAAAATTGTTAAGAGACCGTCTGAAATTGGACCCAGGATGCAAGTGAATTCTGAAGAAATTTTCCGCCATAGGACAGCCGGTTTGAAAAGGCATATCTATACCTTTGCAGCCCATGACAATGAGAAGTTTTACCAGTGTTGGGAAAGGTATTTGGAGACCATCAGTGCCTGTCCTCACCATGGTTTCGATACTTGGATGCTGGTCAACCATTTTTATGATGGAATGTCCCCCACTATGAAGCAATTATTGGAGACTATGTGTGGAGGGGACTTCCTAAGCAAGAATCCAAACGAAGCCATGGATTTCCTCAATTATATGGCTGAAACTTCCAAAGCATGGGATGAGCCTAACCCCATGGAGACAGACAAGATGAGGCCTCGGCAAATCGGAGGGGGCATGCTCACTCCCAGGGATATGGAGATGAAGGCAAAGATATCCACCTTGGCTAAGGGTGGAAGAAGCTGGAAGGAAAAGACACATGAGGCCCAGAGACGTGGCGAAGTCCCTACAGGCTAAGCTATACTTCATTTATTAGTCAGCAGCATGTGGGTGGCGGTGTCCTACCATTCGATAGTAAGAGAGATGTTCCACGATTAAGTAATTTTTCTTGGTGAAGCAAACCTCCATGATACCCGTATAGCAATACATATAATCCCAATTAGAGGAACCACCCTAATCTCTCTTGGAAGCCAATCCCCTTTATATTGCCCCACGGTCTTGCAAACAAAGTTTGATTCCTTATCTCAACCTGACCACCACCATCCTCATCACATTTGAAATGACTATTTTAAATTTGAGCAAGGTGGTAGGTGATTTTATGGAAGAGCAAAGGGAATCAATATACGAATTGGCTCGAGAGAGTGATCTTGTGGAAAGCACCACGAGGAACAAAAGATAGATGGGCTCAGTGATCTCAATCGAAATATATAATCCTGAGTATTCCATCACTAGGATTACCAATCTGCGGAGGTATAGGAAAGGAAGATTCCACACTTGAGCTGTTAATCCTAGAGTCCATGAGATGAGTTACGCAGTAATACACTTGAGGATGGATGAAGTAAGGCTATCATCACTTTGAGAGTGGAAGGCGGGTTGATAAACCCCGAGTAGCAAACACAATTGAGGGAGACCAAGGAAGAAAAGGAAGTGGAGCAGGAACATATAGTTATAAGAAGATTCAATGAAGAAGAGCATGCCTCATCCATTTCCTCAAGCATTGAGGTAGAGAAAAAGGCCTCCAATCTTGAAATCTTAGAGGTGCTAAAGAGCGGTGAAGGTCGATATCGGCTACTAGACATGATTAAACGGGTTCAACGTATGCCAAATTTTAAAGGACACATTGCACGGTCAAGAAGAGGGTTGGGCATTGACAAGAAAGCCTTCCCCTAACATAGCAGTCGGTGCCATCATTGAGCAAGACCGATTGAAATACAAGGATCGAGATCCCCACCATATCGGTCGACATTGGAGGGACTTGCATAGATGAGCTATTTGTTGGATTTGGGAGCTAAGCGTCGACCCTCTTATATGCTCGGTCATCTGGCTTGATTAGGTTTGGGAGCTAAACCTACCAGCATCACTCTATCCTTAAACGTCGATCGATAAAAATTCTAAAGGTATAGTTGAGGATGTTTGGTGAAGGTAGACAAATTTTATTATCTGTGGACCGTAGTTCACCGATACGGGCCGGTGGCGAGGGCAACGAGTGCCCATCATACTTAAGGCCATTTTGGCCACATCGCCATAATCAATTGCGGGAAATGGAGTCATCTACGGCTGCAACTGGCAATATGACTGGAGCTTAATATTTTCCACCTAGGCGACAAGCACAAATCAACGGAGGAGCGGGGCATGAATTGGAGTGAAGTGCGCAGTTGGCCCGAGGTGTAGGAAAGCACGGTGCTCCTGGCTACGGGAGGAATTGAAGAAGAGCGGTGAAAGCGTTGATGAAGAATTAGCTGCGCTCGGTCACTCCTCGGCACCGCGATTCCCAAACACCACCGGAGAGGCGAGTGCTTAAAGCAGGAGGGCTAGAAGCTCAACTACATTTGCGACTCACCTCACGGTAGACATGGAGGGACTTCTCTCCCTTGACCCTCCATGAACGGAGAAGGACTGCACGGTAGGAATTGGTTTCTATAGTAAATTAGAAACCACTCGATTTTGTTAGACTTTTGTTGCTTTACTTTGGTTAATGTTTACTTTAAGTTTAATGTGTAGTTTTACTATAATTTTCAATTTTAGATTTGCTTTCTGTAATTTTTCATTTTCAATCGCATTCTCATAATTTTGCATTTTGTTTTACGTGTGAAGCGTACTCTCCTCCAAACTTCACTTACCAAATTTTCTCGCTCTAATTTTTGTTTGATTTTCCCGTTTATTTTATTTTATTTCATTATTTTAGTTTTTCTTTAGATTTTCTAATTTTTAAGTTAATCTTTGTTTAGTTTATTTTTCATTTTTTGTATTTTTTTTTAATTTTTCCTCGTGTTATTTTTGCAATGGTTTAAATTTTTAAGTGAGAGATGTGATACAAGAACAAAAAGATGGAAAATCACAGAAGGTGTGTAAATTTTCGTGACTGCCATAGACTTTAGCACCGCATGTAAATTTTCAGATCAATAGCAAATTACTTTGATTTCGCCCATAACTTTTCATCCGAACCCGTTTTGGGTAATCGGCACCGTTGGAAAGCTTAGAGAGTGTAGAATCCAAATATAACTAGAAAGCACTACTTGAAATTATGATGGAGGTGTAATTTCAAATGCTCTATCTGGTCACTTTTCCTCTTTTCTTCTCCTCCTAACTTGTTCATTTGAGTTCAAATGGAGTTAATATGTGTTAGTGGATAAGACCCGAGAAAATTCCAATTCTCGAAAATAAAAAATCGTAATTTGGCCAAAACTTGAAATTTTTCTAGACTGATTACCTAAACTGGGATTTCATCGCTTGAATCAGTTCCTCACGAAATTTAGCTACCACGCTAAATTTCTTCACTCCGAGATGTCGAAATTTGTATCAAGCCGAGGCATTCAAGACGGGGTGTCGTGAAACGAACCGATATGAAAAGTCACCTATAACATGTACTCTCAAGTGACACATGTTGTATGAGTAGAGAGATGATGAAAATGACTATTAAGATAGTGTTAAATGTCAAAATCCAAGATTTAGGGACATGGAAGGCATTTTGTGAATAGCTTAAATGATAATAAGACGAAGAGGGAATTTGTCATCTCTACCTTAAGGAGCCAAAGCCAAAACGTTGAAGGGAGAAAGGAGATGCGTGAGTTTAGATTCAGGATTTTTGTGAGAGAGAGAGAGTACTCTTCTAAGATCCCGCTTAATCCAACCGCTTGATTCTTCCTGAGCAAGAAGGAGCTGCTTCTACGCTGGCAGAGTGACAACGCGGCACTGGTCATAAGATTTTTACAAACTCCCAGGAGGTGTGGGTTTTATCCTACTTGGAGTTACACTTTGCTTAAGTGTTTGTTAATGTTTCGACTATTTTGAGGCCTTGAATGTTTATTTAATTTCCAGTCCTAAATCTTGAACCGAGGTGTGTGGAAGTTTGAATTGATGGACAAACTGGTGACTTATCCACTGGATCTGCTTTGGGTTGTTAATGGTATAATTTGTGCTATAAATCGATTGCGGTGTGTGAGAGGTCAAATACTATGAAATTCGGGTTCACCAAGTGGAACTGATGTTGGATGATTGGTCATGAACAAGTAAATGAGGCTTGAATTGCTCATTAATATGTTCTCAAATAGATGTAGAAATGAGGTTCGTTGGAGTAATTCAAATAGAATTGCTCGTGGTTTGTTAATTAGGCCCATGTGAGCCAATTCTTAGTGTAATGGATTGTGAATTTGCATAACATGTTTGTGTGGATTAATCATGTTAGTGTATATCATGTTTAAGATAGATAGCATGTTGTATAATTTGTGTTGAAATGGCATAATGCATTTCCCCATATGCACCGTAACCTAGAAATTAGGTGTGTGTGCATGACATGAAAATTAGAAAGAAAACGAACATGGCTGCGGTAAAGGAATTTTACAGATGTGAGTTTTCCTGTGAGAATTGTGTTGGGAGATGGTCCTACACTACACGCCTGAGGAGCCCATGTATTGTTTCAGCGTTCTCCAACACATTCGCCCTGAGGGTAGTCCCATATTTTTACCGACACTGGTAGCATATTTTCTGAGAACAACAAGTTTTGTTTTGAAATGATGTTTTCTCATATATGGCTTGTGCAAGTGGAGAGCCAGAGACTCGAGACATGGAACGGGTATTTGTGACATTCAAGCAGGGATCACGAATTTACTTGAATGTGTGTTTATATTAGAGCATTTATATGCACTTAGCGGAGTGAACTGTATTTAGTGGTGATTCCACACTGGCATTAACTCACCTCATCAGAATATCATCTTCAGTACAAGGAGGTTCCCATAGAGATGGCCCATCATAAGAGGTCGTTTTAAATGAAAGCCAATGTGGTTTGATGCTTTAGATATATATTAGAGTGGCAATTTTTATTATGTATTTGAAATAAGGAATTTATAACAACTTCAACACTGGTGAATACAATTAGTTGAACGATCGGATGAGTATTTGCTTACAGCTCAAGCACTGCTTTTACTCATGTATATGTCTTATGATGCTGTTTGGGATAGGTTCAGATTGGGCAGAGCTCCCCCGTACAAAGGAGACTCTGCCCGATTTTCGTGAGTAGTGTCGGGTTACCTGACATTCACGAGTATTCATAATGACGGTCAAGCCAACGGACTTCCTGATTGAGCGTCACAAGTGAAAGCTTGCGGTCTCCCATTCCAACAACAGGCCATCCTTCATCATAGGGGATCACTCTCTTCTCTAACTTTCAATCCTAGCCCCATTGAGGACAATGTGACATCGGTTGGGGAGTTAGCGGCTGAAGGGCTTTACATTTATGCTTGTTACTATTTTGACAGCCCATTTTCAGGTTGTTTAAGGTTTGTTGTTTGTCTTGTTTGTGAAGTCGTTAGTTGTTTTGAAAAGTCGAAAATATAGCCATTTGTTTTACATACATATCATACACCACACTTTCGCTTTTCAAATTGCCCCATTTTTTTGTAGCTCAACAGTCCCGCCAGAAAATTGAAACACCTGGTCCAATTCTATTGATGTTGACGATTCCATGCCTAGTCGAGTGGATGATTAGTTGAATTGCTGCTTGACCTTTGCTCCACTCTAGTCAACCACACCATGCACATTAGGTTTCAATGTTAGTCGAAAAACCCGCCTAGCCTATGCCTTGCAAGAGCCTATCCTAGTTTCATTTACTACCTTCAATAGTTCAGGACCCCATGAAAAGAAGGCCAATGAGTCTTCTAAAATAAAAAGAAGAGAAAAAGAAAAAAAAGAAAAGAAAAAGAAAAAGAAGAAAATCGCACGCTTTGCCTTGAAACTGCACTGGTCCAAGGTATATACATGCAGTCTTAAAGCCTCAGGCTCCTAAACCAATCGGTTGGGAGCCATCGACTTAGTGCTCACGGGTGAATGTGGGTGAGGTTGAGCAATGATGGTGAGCTATAAACACACCAAACATTGGGGAATTCAGCCCTTAATTATTGGAAAATTGGATTGGGAAGGTCAAGACGCATTGAATACATGTGAAAACCTTTGACTCTATTTGGCCCTCGAAGGCAAAAACGTATCGACTTGACAACTTCACGTGGAACCGCCATATTGATTTTAGAAAGATTTGCTATGAGATTTGCTCCAAGATTTTGTTTTATCCCTTTTAGAAGATTTACTTTATTTATTTAGAAAGTTTGCTTATTTATTTTAGAAAGTTTGCTTTATTTATTTTAGAAGATTTGTTTCATTTATTTTAGAAGTTTTCTAGGAGTTGCTTTTGTAATTTAGAAAGTTTTTCCTAATTAAAGTAGAGCTTTTATTTGATTTAGAAAGTAAGGGGCTATATATAATTCCATAATGTAGTTCCTTTGATACCGCTTCAAGTTTAATACATAGATTTCTTTAAGAGTTCTCTCGGTTCTCTTATCTCTTGTGATTCCTCAAGATCTAGTTCGTGGGGCCTCATACCTAGGCATTCCTTGGTGATGAGTCTTATCCCCGCTTATCAATCAACCCGTCCATAGTTTATCAGGCGCCTTCACTCCATCATCTATCTTGTGTGGATCTTTTCAGTAACCCAGTAACTAACTACCTTTGTGCAAACTCTACCTCCCTCACCATCTCATGTTTTCTAAAATTCCATAACCAAATTTTCAACCTCAACTCCAAAAACTTTCCAAATCTTGTTCCATACTACTAAAACCTTCCTAAATACCCCTTTTCCCCTTATATACCATAAACTCACCTTTCTTAATTTAGAAAATCTCCAAAATTGCCCATAACCTATTTTGCCCAAGAAAATCCAATTTCAAACTCATATTTTGACTCCTCCTACCTAAACTTCCTGGATCATCCATCATTGTCCCAAACCTGCATCAAGCAAGTCATAGTGCCAAGTCTTGAAATCGCTCAAAGCCAGAAACTTAAAGAGGGGCCAGTGGTCGAAAGATCCTTATGGCTTGATTCCCTATGCCTTAATTGGGTTGGGAGTCATCGGGGATCCCCTGCTACACATGGACTTTGGGTAGAGGTCGAGCTCTCAGCATTGCACCCGCAACACAAAAGAATTGTGGAATAAGAGTGATCCTGACTATTTAGGTACGGGCTAGTGTCCTAGGTTAGTACAGCTATTGGGGGAGAGTGCAATTTGGCAATTTATTGTTGAAAACTACTCATATAAACATCTTAGATTTTGTAAATTCTAGGTTGATTCTCTGTAGAAGGAAACTCACATTGAATTTATGGCATCCATCTTCAGATGGTTATCGGCAAAGATTTCTGTGATTCTCTAATGAGGGTTAGGCATTACTCATCCACATACTTTTGAAATCCCATTTTGAGAACACACTTTGCTATTATTTTGTTTCCTTTCATTCTTTCATTGCTAAGGGACTAGCAATGTGTCGATTGGGGGGAGTGATTAAAGCCCAAAAAGTGCTATTTTGAGCCCTATTTATTGTAGGTTTTGAGCGCTTTTTGTGTACTAATCAACCGAATTAACCCGATTTGCACATTAAGGTCCCGATTATTAAACTGATTGCATTTTGTGGCTAATTTTATAATTTTTGCAAACTATTAATGCCAAGATTGTCGAGTCGGTCCAAGTAATTTAAGAATTGAAGTCGAACCTAACATTGCAAGCATCAAAATCGAAGGAAAGAAGGAGCGTAAGGCATAAAGAAGAGAAGCAGAGAATTTTCACACCACAAGGCGAAAAATTAAGACTATGAGGCGGTAAAATTTTAATCGTGCGAAATTGCCTTTCAAAATCGCTCATGTTTCGTTTGGACTTTTGACTTTCGTTCTTTTTACCCCTTTTCCGCTTTTGGCCTCCTCAGATAATGCCTTTTGGAGGGTATACAGAGTTTTACCTTATTTGGAGCTCTATATAAGCTCAAACCTTGTGGTGAGAATGTGAGATAACTTTTTAACTTTTGGCTTTTGTGGAAATTACAAGAGTAACTGTAAGGTTCTCCCGCTTTTCTCTTTCTGCTTCATTTTCTTTGCCTTTCTTTTATTTTCTCGATTACCAAACAACCCTCTGAGGATGACAACTCAGAGGATGGTTGGCTAGACCGCTTTTCTCCTTGAAGAGGAGGGCTATTGGGCTAGGGTTTTGAGGTAAAATGATGGTTCTCATGTGTTTAATGCAAGCATTTACGGGTATTTATGTTTCCATCTCTCACTCTAGGTTAAAATCTCTAAATGTACTTGATTAACCCAGATTGGGTAAGCTGTGTGGTTCAGTGGATGCTTATTAGATCCACTGAGATTCATTAGTTGCCTTCTATTAGTTGGCGTAGCGTAGATTTGGGTGGATATGCTTTTACTGGTCCATTTATGCTCATTAAATGCCATATTTCAAAAGGAAAAATTATTGTGGTTCAGTTTTGATAGCCAAATGAAGATCCGGTTCGAAATGACTATAGGTCATCCTCCCCAACGCGAGGAAAAGGACCCGAGAACCTTTCAATTGCCCTAGGACCTCAACCCCAGTAGCCCAATGCTTCAAGGAGTTCTTTGTCACACTTTACTTCATTTTATTTTCAGTCTGTAAATCACCAACTCTCACTATTTTTACTAAAACCCCAAATCCAAATTGAATTCACCATTTTGAGCCAACTGCAAATCATTTACATGAAGAAAACCTCATCCTCTTGTTCGACTTCCGCAGAACCACTATATAGCAAGAGCTGAAAGCAGCTGCAGAGGGAGGAATTTAGGTTATAAATATTGCTGGATTCCGCACACCTACTGCGGCACGACCGCTCCCACTAAGCTGCTGTTTACACGGGTTTTAACCGTGTAGGTACAAAGGAGGACAAAACTACATCTTCGCATACCGCCAAGCCAACAAACCAGTAAGAGTACATCATGAGTTTTGCGCCTCCGATTATGTAAATGTAAATCGTATTTTGTATATGATACAGAAACGAGGATCTTAAAAGGATCAGATAAGACTGGGACTGTAAACAACACTACTTGCAGGTAGTTTCATTTTGCATCTTTGTATATGATATCTGATCTCGCTTATAAGACTTAGGTCAATGTCTGAAAAAGTAGGTAAAGAGTCCCAGTATAGCCTCGCGCCTTCTCGTCTCGTGGTGGACACCCCAAAATCCCGGGGTCCGCTGATCAACCGGCCAACCAAATATAAAACACTCGTGGAATGCCTCGTCGACCCGACATCTCTCACGAAAAATCTAAGAGAGTATCCTTTGTAACGGAGCTCTACCCATATACAAACCTGTCCCAAACAATCCAATATAACAATATACGAGGAAACGGCCACTCAGTCTACAAACCAATACTCATCCAAACAAATCCCAACTATATACTAATAGTTTCAAGAGGTAATAAATATCCTTATACATCATACATCGTAAACTTAGAGAGTTCTAATACACGTGTACATTAACAAAACCAAAGCCTACAACCCTAGCTTTCTTCTAAGTCGGCCAGATGAGTCAGCCTCTCGACTACTCCCCTGCACCGAAAAATAATATCCCTCGATGTGGTGAGCTTATCGCCAAGAGGAATCACCCTAAATGGGTTACTCCACCTAAGTGCATATGCAATGTCTAGCAAACACACATTCAAGTAAATGCGTGATCCTACTTGAATGTCTAAACGACTAACCCACGCCCGAAATTCACCTAATTTCCCTCACACTCGCCAAGCCATGTATGAGAAAACATCTTTTCAAAACAATTCTCATTTGTTTTCAAACTATACTACCAAGTATCGTAAAATATGGGACTACCTCGGAGGGCGAATGTGTTTCGAGAACCTTTCAAACGCCATGGTCCTCATCCAAATGATCATTGGACTGCCTCCCAACCCCATTCTCCGAAATTCATCCCGTGAAATTCTTCAAAACGCTGCTTCTTTCACTTCGCGTGTCATGCACTCACCTAATTTCTAGGCTATCCCAATGCATATGAAATGCATTATGCCATTTTACACGATATACATACAACACATGCAAATATACCATCATGCATATATTTACATAATTTACAATTACACTACATGTAATTCAACAATATCAACCATCACCCAAATAAGCTCACTTTAGCGTTACAATCTCTATCTCCAATGGCCCATACACACAATTGAGTATCTCCATATAATTGAACAAATCACAATTTCATCTCCAACGGCCTATACACAATAATTATATTCCATATAATCAGGACATCATATTAATACAAGAAATTCATGCATTAACCTATCCATTTCCACACTAATCAAGCCATTCATATTTCAACACAATTTATACCAATATACCCAATATGCATATATTCTCAATTCTACAATTATACCACATGTAATTCAACAATATCAACCATCACCCAAATTAGCTCACTTGAGCTAAACACAATCTCATCTCCAATGGCCCATACACACAATTATATTCCATATAATTATGACATCATGTTAACACCTCAAGCTTATGCATTAACCTACTAATTCCTAATTTTGGAGTCACTGAGCTAACTATTCCATTTAATTTACTGTACACCCAATTATATTCCTATATAATTATGCAATTACATAACACATCAAGCATTAACCTATTAATTTCTTCTTGATCAACCAACCTGCCACTCAATACATCAGGCTCAATTTTAATGCCAAAACACATGGACATTTATGGTCCATTTACAAACTCGGGACTGTTTTTATAGTCCCAAAATAGAGCAAGTGGGCTGTCCACTGGCAGCCCACTCCTCCTACATCGGTTCCTCTTGGTGGAACCGAATTCCATGGCTATTCCCGGCCTCATACATACCAACATACAATTTAATGCTTAATTTCCAACACAAACAACCTGGTCAGCTTCGACTGCTGCCTCATTGTCCAAGCCTCTGCATCAAATACCCGGTCCCAAGTTTCAATCGATCAAACGTCCCTCATGGCCTCAAACCAACTTAAACATTACAAAACACTTAAATAAATGTAAAAAAGTAGGATGAAATTTACCTCACGGAGTTTGGTCGAACTCCTCAAACCGGAGTCTACGTTAGCTCCCGATGTGCGAGCGACTTTCCTTCTTATCCCGACGAATTCCGACGGTCGGATCTCCCGAAAATCTAGAAAGAAGGAGGTCCTTCTCTCTCTAAAAAATCAAAAACTCCATTTCCAGCACCCCACTTCATCCCCCTCTCTCTACGTTTTTCTTTGGTCTCAAGGCAGAGGATAAACACTATTTGTTGTTTGTCTTATTCATTAAGAAATCCCAAAATGCCTATGTCCCTCTGATTTTCGACACGTGGCACGCATCTCACCATCCATTTTCATCATTCTTCACTCATGCAACTTTGCGTCACATGAGTATTATGTTATATGTGACTTCGTCACGTCAATATCGCTTTTATTTCAAGACCTACCAAGGCTCCCGAAAAAAGTGAAATTCCCCGACCGTCTCGACCGACAAATTCGACGTGGATAGCTAGATTTCGCGACGATTCCAACGATAAAATCCGCTTTCAGCTATCCAGATCCAAAAGCACAAATTTGATTTTAAATTACGATTTTGCCCTTTTGAGAAAATTGGATTTTCTCGGTCTTACAATCTCCTTAAAAGGAATTTCGTCCCGAATTTTGGACAATCACATCACTCACATGCATATGCTAATGTTGGCACCACACTATACAAACTCACACAAATATTAAACGACTAAACCATATACCATCCCTAAACAAGAAGGGATAGGTGGCCCGTGACGCGTCCTCGCGCTCCATCGCTGACTCCTCCACTCCATACGCCATATGACTAATAGCCTAAACGGTTCAAGGCCGCAAAACCCGATCACTGGCCATCGGTAATGCAAACCGTCCTCCTCAAGGTCCCACGTTGTCAACCTCAATATCTCCCCAACCAATTAAGCATGGGTCGGATCTGAGTATACCGAGCATGAGACGGAATGCCTCGTGGACAACTAACGTCAAGGATAACACCAACCCCAGACGCACAGCGCTTCCACCCTCGAGTATCTCGAAAGGCCCAATGAACTCGCGATAACTTCCTCACAATTAACCCGACTCACTCATCACTTAGGCATGTAAGGCCCTAGAAATTCCAACAGGAATAAGGGCAAAATTAAAATTTCATTACAAAATTCAGTACTTAGCCACAAAATCCTGGCACTATCTTCTAGATCTCGATGACAAAACGACTGCACTGGGTCGAATCGCCTTGAAAATCTAATAGCACGTAAAATTCGTGAATATTCGAGACACTTGAGTTACAGGTTTTTCGAGGCATCACGTTTGTGCCAGAAACTACTTTCATGCGACTAAAGTTACATATAACAAGACTATAAAATATATGGTGTGAGTAGAGAAATGATGAAAATGGAATGTCATGATAGTGCCAATATCAACCTATAGCGAGGGACAAAATGGTCATGAAGATTGATTTTAAGTCACAAAGGACAAAATAATGTATAGTGCTTTCTTCTCCAATTAAAGGAAAGGCCAAAAACGTGAATGAAAAGAGAGATGCGAGGGGGAAGAAAACGAAATGAGGGAGCCTTAGAGAGAGAGTCTCCGACTTCTCTCTAGAACGCGACGATCCACTTACAGTTTTTCGGGCAGAAGGAAAACGCTCTACGTAAAGTGTGCTACGCTATGGGACTTTGGATCGGAGTTTCTTCAAACTCCTTGAGGTAGAATTTCTCCTACTTGAGATTTATTCCCATTTTAAGTGTTTTCGATGTTTCGTTAATTTAATTCGAACTATTGTTGATGGGTCCCAAATCTGGGACCTCTAATTTATTGAATTTATTGAAACTCCAAAACCTGTAGCCGTGATTTGAAGGGCTATTTAAAAGATAATGAGATCATTTATTGAATAAATGGTGTATTGATATGAAAAGGCCTGAATGGGTTGCTTAACGTCCTAAAAACATAATCAATTGATACAAGATTTTGAGCTAAGGTGCAGCCGTAGTCGCTTAGGGCTGTTTGGGTGTGGTTTGTGTAATTTGTGTGTTAAATGTTTGCTTGGTATGCATCAATGGAATGTCAGATTATATTCACAAGGGTGAACTGATTTGTGATTTTTCGGGAATATAACCGAGGTTTCACTATCTTAAACATATACTCAAGAAAATATTTTCGTGAAATGTGTGCTTGGTTAAGTAATTCAACTAAATTGCTTAGGTTTCAACATTAGCCCAAGTGAGCTAATTTTGATGTTTTGAAAGATAATCACCCCAACATGTTTGTGTGATTTAATTTTATGCGAGTATATTCAGCGTTTCTATATTCGTATGCGACAAATTTGTGATTGAACTCCAGTACAAGCATGGCATTCCCAAGGTGATGCGCACTGAACATCCTAGGATTATAGGAGATAGTGCATGAGATGAGTCTAGAGAAACTGTCTTGAGGTAGTCTAAAAAATGTTAATTATAGGAGGGTAGTCCACAAACCAAAAATATCAATCAGCCTGAGCGGCCCAACTGATATTCAACGGAGGGTAGTCCACAAACAAGTAATATATCAATCTCTTGAGCGTCTCCAATTGATAGATATATCACCGGAGGGTTGTCCAATTAATGAAACATTAATTCTCATACGAGGCTTAGGCGAGTGAGAGAGCCTATGAGGACTCGGATCCGGGAGTCAGGGCCAGTGTAAGGACATTCAAGTAGATCATGATTCGTCAACGCATGTTTAAATTGGAACATCAAGACCGCACTTAGTGGTGAGTAGCCCAATCTAGGGCGATTCCTACTCAGCTCTAGCTCACTCATTTGTGGGACCCTTTATGTGCACAGGAGCATGCGAGGGGACGGCTCGCCCTAGAGACTGAGGTTTAGAAGAAAGCCTAAGGCCAGTGTTTTTCATGTATACATGTATTAGAACTTTAAGTTTAATATGTATTGTATAAGTAAAACATATTAACTCTTGTAACTATTGGATTCATAGCTCTGCATGTATATCGAAAGTAATCGTTACGGGCCTGCGGCCATATTGGATATATATCAGATATTGACCTGCTTTGGGGATGTGTATATGCAGGTCAGGATTCGTGTGAGCCCCCGTACAAAGGGCACTCGCCTTCGATATAAAATGCTTCAAGTCACCCGCGACATTCACGAGCATTCCCGCTGGGTTAACGTAGTCAACGGACCCTGTGTTCAAGGCCAAGGCATCACTTTCAAGAAGACGATCCCCAACCTCAACTCTGTTGACGTCGTACACGCGATAGCTCTTCTCTACGGCCCGAGCCGTGAGAAGACACCGTCAGACAAGCCCACCCTTCTTGAAGGTGTCTCTAATCAGATCAGACCCGCGGATGGGAGCCTCTCCCACCTTAGTCCAACATAACCGTGATCATACGCTCCACACATGCCCAGCCATTTAAGGCATCTACCTGTAACAGCTGTTAACTTGAGTGGCACTCCACTGATAAATGTTCTTCCCACGCCTTAGTGATCCAAGACTCATGTCAATGTCCCTCAATTAATTATGAACCATTCATGGCCGCAACCCTACAACTCGCTTTTCTTCACAATACCAATCTTCCACAATCATAATCACTGACAACCAGAATGGATCATTAACTTAGTCCATGTCATGAATGATATCCATATACCGGAGCCCTGCTCGCTCAACAACAATTCCAATGCAATTTCCAAAGGTGTATCCAAATCTCGAGTCATCTCCCGACTTCTATCACTCAACTCTAAGCCTACGTGATAACCATGACCGTGTGTTTTCATCTCGAGTCATTCCCGACTCCTATCACTCAACTCTAAGTCTATGTGATAACTTGACCGTTGTTTCATCTCGAGTCATTCCCGACTCCTATCACTCAACTCTAAGTCTATGTGATAACTTGAACGTGTGTTTTCATCTCGGGCAACATAACTCTTCGGCCTATACTTCGAGCCTCTTACATCCATACATAAATTTCGGATATTTCAATTTCCGGCCCTTACACTAATAATGTACCTCAGATTTCTCCACGGGTCTCTTACACCACACATACCTGGGATATTCTCTGTCTCTTACACCTCTCACAAAAATTGGGACGCCTCCTGGGCCCTTAGCACTCCACAATGCAAATTGGGACGCCCTGCCCTTACACCCAATACGTAGTCTGGATACCTCCTGCCCTTACACTCACACATACCAGATGGCCTCCCGGGTCTCTTACACCCACACACCAGACATCTCCCTAGTCTCTTACACCCTAACCTGCTTCTCACCTTAGGGATTAAAGGCCCCCTTCTTGCTTTGCCCTACACACATCAATTTCTCTCGTTTTTCCCGGGATTCGAACTATGAGTCTCTCATCGACGAATCCAGACAAACTCAATCCACACCAAGAGTGGTGAATGACCATACCAGCAACCACACCCGACCACTCGACGCGAAGGTCTCCGTGCACATGCACGCAATAATTCCAAACTGTGACACCTCAATCCCGGTCCACCCGCAGCGTAACTGAGATTCTAATCATTAATCCTACCTATCCGGCCAACTCACCCTACACCTCCTGTGTGGAAGAACATCCACATCTGGTTTCAAAGGCCCCAACCTCTAAGCCCAAATCTACCACAAGATGCATTAATGAACGAATATGATGTATCCAATTTAAACGCCACTCTAGTCAATAAGTGCAAGAGTAGAAACGCACTCAGATATCCAAATAACTGCATGCTCAATCTCACTATGAGACCTCTCATTTCTAGGACACCCGCCATATGCCCAGTCGGGCGGCAATGGTAACACGTCATTCGGCTAGGTTCGATCCAACTCCCGCCAGAAACCCCGTGCTCGAATTTCGACCTCGACTTCCACGCCGTCTCTACCAGTGGGACCCGGGTTCATGGCATCAGTGCTAGCCGCTGCACCCTCGACTGACATCAGTTCCTCCGACCCATACTAAAAGGAGGAACAAATCAGGTCATCTCCTCGTCTCTACTACTCGGGACCTAGGGACCGCATCGCTCCCAAACCCCGGGATCCCCTGCCTCGGGCACCCTTCATATGTCCGGCCGCGCACAGCACACTATCCGCCCATCCCGACCGGGTAACCCTAACTCGCCCCTCGGGCCCGGATAACCGGGCCTGAAGCCTTACAACCCGAAGCCTTCGCTTCTTTCCGAACTAGAAGAAGGTTGATCTCCTTCCTCTTGCATCAAAGACTCCATATCCCGGATGTGCCTCGCATAACATCTACTTCCCTCCGTGGTCATACGTCTCCGACCCTAGAGTCCACTCCTCAACCATCGAGGACGATGTACTTCTAAAATGAGGTCGCTTGACCCGCCCTGGCTCACTCATTGCACATGCTCGTGCTGATAGCGGCATCGCAATCCCTTACTTCGCCAAAGAAAGGCCTCGTTAGTCAAAAGCCGATGGTGCCTGACCAATACCTCGTGGACGCCCTCTACGTCCTCGCCCTCGACTAGCCATCTACACGGTTCAAATGGCAAGTTAATTTCAATGCAGTATCTCTAAGGCATAAACACAGCCCCGAGACACTATTCATATACAACAAAAAGATTTTTTTTGCACCATGTCCATGCATCTATAGGTAATTCAAGACATAATTTCATTTTATTAATTCTTAATCAACATCAGTACTTTATTTTTGAAAATTTCATTTTTTAAAAATTTTATTTCATGTGATTTTATTTTATTTTATTTCTTTGTTTTTTTTTTCGCTTTACACCAAACTAAAAAATTCTCCTCTTCCTTATATTTTTCATTATTTCCACCCGATTCTCCTTGTTACTCCATAGAAGCAGAGTTTGTACACATATCCATACACTCAAAAATTTATGAGCAATTTAATCCCCCCCCTCCCTTTTTTTTTTTTTCATGTGCAAAACTAGAATAAATTTTCCGACTTCACAACCCATTCCGTTTGTCTAAACTGATACGTCCGTAATTTTCTGACCATTCTCGCCTAAAAATTCCCTTTAACACCCAAGGTTATATTTCGGCCCAGTGTTCAACGTTTTCTCCTATGCTACTCACCAAGCATACAAATTATACACACAACATAAACAATCCATGTTATAAACATCATCCACACATCAATCACATGATCACACAGTCCACATAACACACAACTCATGTTATACACACCATCACACCTCAAACACAAGGCATGCAGTGTTCTAATCCTGTCCCGTGACTTCCTAGGTAATCACATACCTAAACCCTAACATCGAGCCACACCAAGTGGTGATGTTCTTATACCTCAATGACCATGGCCTAAGCCCTGGGTCCTCAAGCCCTAGGTACTGCACCTAAGCCTCGATACCGTCGTGATGCTCCAAATTCGGGGTTCTGACTACTCCGCCAACCTGACGGAAACACTCGTGAATGTCTGTTGACCCGACATCTCTCACGAAAATTGGGCAGAGTATCCTTTATACGGAGAGCTCTACCCATATACAAATCTGTCCCAAACAATCCAATATAACAATATATGAGTGAAACGGCCACTTGGGCCCATAAACCAATACTCATCCAAACAAATCCCAACTTTATACAATAGTTTCAAGAGGTAATAAAATATCCTTATACATCATATATCAAACTCTGTAGAGGTTCGAACAAGATATAATAAAACCAGCACCCGACTCTCTGGAAAACGGCCCTAGGATGAGCTGCCTCCTCACCGCTCCCGTGCACCGAAAATAATATCCCTCGACAGGTGAGCATCGCCCAAAGAGGGAATCATCCTAAATGGTTACTTCACCTAAGTGCATATGCAATGCTCTGGGTGAAACACACATTCAAGTAAATGCGTGATCCTAATTTGAATGTCTAAATAATCCAACCACGCCCCGAGTCCTCACGACTCCCCTCACACCCGCCTTAAGCCATGTATGAGAAAACATCTTTTCTAAAATAATTTTTGTTGTTTTCGAACTATACTCACCGGGCACCAGAAAATATGGGACTACCCTGAGGCAGGAATGTGCTCGAGAACCTTCCTGGTCGCCATGGTCCTCATCCCAAATGATCCGTTAGACCGCCTCCCAACCCCATTCCTCCTAAATTCATCCTCGTGAAATTCCTTTCAAAAACGCTGCTTTTCCTTCACTTTTTCATGTCATGTGACTTCAACAATTTCTAGGTTATCCCAAAGGCATATGAAATGCATTATGTCATTTTACACAATATACATACAACACATGCAAATATACCATCATGCATATATTTACATAATTTACAATTACACCACATGTAATTCAACAATATCAACCATCACCCAAATTAACTCACTTTAGCTAAACACAATCTCATCTCCAATGGCCCATACACACAATTATATTCCATATACTTGGACCCACATAAAACAGGACACCTCTTAATCCTCTACTCGTCACACCACTCATTGGGATACCAAACACACCACAAAACCCGCAGACATCGCCTTAGGATCAAACTAAACCCAATCCCGCCTCCTGGAACTACCCGAACAGCCTGAAATTTTAGCCTAGACAGTCTAAAAACAGTCCCGAAAATTCAGCTAGACTGTCTAAAATAACCTTCAAATTCAACCCTGACTATGCGAGAACAAATCCCAAAATTCTGGGGTGGCACTCAAATCTAAAAAAATTTGGGATCAAATTTACGGCCTTTCACGGCTCTGTTAACCCAAGCCATTAAATGGCTTTAGCTAGAAATAACACAAGTAGGAAAATTCATACCTTAGGAGTTTTGACGAAACTTCAAGATTTTGTACCCACGCATAGTCTCATCATAAGATTCAACTTTGCTCTTCATCCCTACCTTCTTAAAACCAACGGTCCGATTTCCGTAGATCTTAAAAAGAAATGAAGAGAAAAATAAAATAAAATTATCTTCTCTCTCTCCACGCTAACTCTCCCAGACGTTTTTGACTTTTCTTTTTATTTTTTCGTTTTTATCCTTTTTATTATTATTATTATTATTATTTTGATACATGGTTCATATCACTTCATTTGGGTTCATTTCTACCCTGAAATAATTTATTTCTTTTCAGTTCATTTTATTTTAAATGAATCCTTAGCCTAAGCCATTTTGACTTAACAGATTTTCGTGAAATTCCGCCCTCAAGTCACTAGCGACTTATCACCCGTAAAATCGTGAATATTCAACACTTGTTTTAGAATTTGACGAAACTCTTCTAGGTCACTAAATTTCGCGAGACAAATTTAAAGGCGCAATCCGTTTCGTCATCCGAGATCTAGAAAATTTCCAGTTTTCAACCGAGATTACCTTTTTACCTTTTTTCGAAAATTCGGATTTTCTGAGGTTTCACAGATTCTTTGGTTTCGGTTTAAAGATTTGTGTTTTTGAAAATTGAAGATCTTCACTTGTGAAGTCCCATTTCCCGGGGGTCCGTTGACAACCCACAACTGGGCTGAATATTCAAGGGATGTCTGCAAACAGACACCACTATGAAAATCTGCAGTCTCCTTGTACCCAGGGAGCTCCCACCTAAAAATACAACCTGTCCCAAACAGTTCACAACTACCACACCGGGTCCACATGCGAGTAAAATGGCCACTTGGGCCCATGAATCAATACTCACAAAATATATATATCAACTATATAACAATAGTTCAGGAGTTAATACATTACTTTTTACCAAACATATATTAAAATTTAGAGTCCTAATACATGTTTTTACAAAATAAATACCAAAGCCACAACCCGTCTTTCTTCTAAAACGCGGCCTCTAGTGAGCGCCGCTGACAGGACCCGACCCGGATACCCTTCTAGGGTACCCCGTGTGGTCCCGCCTAGTGGAGTCCCATTGTACAACTCAGGAATGCACAAAGGGGCCCCACCTAAAAGAGAAGTAAATACCGCAAAGACTATAATACCTCAAATATATAGATAACTACCCACGACCTATCCAAGGTAGGTCATAACCACATCATGGCTAAAAGGAACCCAATGAGTTTACTACTAATGTCGAGCATTCTAAGAGTATTTCATGAATTTAGGTTACAAATGAGACTATTAAATAGGTCCAACAAAACAAAGACATATAGCGGGATAGAGTACCGCAACTGCCGTAGCAGATAGAGCAAAGGTTGAATCTCATACAGGTAGCCCTATGAGCCGGCCTGACCTAGGGAACAGATATTAAAACAATAAACGGAGAAAAGAATCTCAAGAGTGGTATAATTTATATGGAAATAATGTTTTTGTTCAAAATTCTCTCTCAAGACCTCACGTCCACTTCAGAATGTTCCCCGTTTAGCAAACGTTTCATAAAACCCAACTTTACCAAAGCTCAACATGAAGTTTATGCTCAAAATCTAACCATATGATTTTTTAAGAAAACTATAGTCTGATCGTTTTAACATATAAATCAAGCATAAAACATGTATAACCATCATGTCGTGAAAATAACCATGAAAAATACCACAACTATAAATATGGAAAGCTTATACTTTAATTAGAGACCAACAATGTACCGTACATATCCTTTATAAACTATTATATACTCCATCATATACCATCGGTAACCCGACCACGTATATCGTGGTATGCCAACCGCTTCAGAATCCGACTCTCGACCGCGGAATTAATATATAACAAATCTCGACATCGTGGCATACCAACCGCTTCGTGAATCCGACCTCACGACCTGGAAATAATATATAACTAAACTCACGACATCGCAGCATACCAACTGCCGCATCCGACCTCACGACCGCGTGGGAATCAATATATAACAAATCTTCGACATCGCGGGCATACCAACCGCTTCTGCACCCGACTCAATGACCGCGGGAAATAATATATAACTAAATTAATGACACCGCATACCAACCGGGCTTCAGAACCACTCACGACCGTGGAATTAATATATAACAAATTCACGGATCGCAGCATACCAACCGCTTCAGAATCCGAATTCCTCACGACCGCATGGAATTAATATATATTCGCATTTTACCTACAAGTACTTTCCAAACGACACCAGACATAATCATTTCACAAGACCTCGAAATCTTTCTAAAACAATGAGTTTTCAAAGCGGTTTAAAACCTCAATCCACGTAATTCCAAAATATTCAAATAATTACGACTCATCCAGAACTCAAGAAACTTCCAAATATTTAAATCGACGACAAAACTCACATGAAATGATAACTTGTTTTATATGAGACCGATAATCACATTTGCATGCAACCAACCATTTGATCAAAACAGTATATATGTAAAATATTTAATCACCATAAATATATCACCATCATATCTCAAATCATTTAAAAAAGACATATAAACCACTCACACATCCATGAACACTGTAAAACTTCCAAGTATTTAAAATGTTGACAAATTACATTAAATGTGATAACTTGTTTTTATAAAACCGACATTTTCATTTATGCACAACCAACCAACCGTCCATCAAAAAAAGTTACATATGAAATAAGTTATACTCATACAATACCCCAAAACATTCTAAAAACAAGTAGACCACTCACGTACTCATAGATGCTCGCCTGCTCGTAGATCGCCTCCCTACCGACGCAGGAGTGCCTGGTACATAAATAAAATATTACTTAGGCTCCAATAACTGAACCAACAACATTGGAAATGCCCATAAGGTCTTAGAATAATTTTTAACTATTAAATCATCCTAATCGATCTGACAGTCCACTACACTGCAGTCTATAAAGCCCGATACTCAAAATTGGGGCTTTTCACTCCGGAGCTAATTTCGAAATTAAACCCCAATAATTCCTAAAATATCCAATTTCACTAATACAACTTCAATTTTGCCACCTCGACCACTCCAGACTTGGCTTCGGGCCCGACTTCTCAGATCAATTCGAAACAACCTAAAAATGAAACCCAACCAAACGATATCCAAAATTTACAAACCACATATCAATGGAAAGCCTAAGAGACCGTGAACTCATTGGTACCATTACCTTGGTCCAACATTAGCTGTAGGCCGGAAAACTTTATCTAAGCTTTCCTACGATTGCTTCAATGTAACTTCCAAACTGCAACTGGGCAGCAACCACGTATGAGTTCGTAAGGTCCAAACAGAAAGGAGCTACGGGGGCGGTCCGAGGGGTCAAATGGCCTGAATCACAAACTCGGGGTGGGAAAACTCCAGGCAAAGAAATTGGGTCGGGGTTCATCGGGTCAGATCCCTACACACCCGCGCCTGGCCGTCGTAAAATTTTACTCACAGACCATCCGGGCGACAAGACCTGGTGGTCCGGCCACACGCAACTCCGGCCGGTGGTGCCCCGTCTGTTCGATTTCATCGTACAGTGTGGCTACTCTACCAAAAAGGTGTTCTGCCGGAGTTTTCTTAGGGTTTCTGGGAGCTCAAGTGATGTTTCGGGGCTGTGGCTTACTGGGTATCACAAGCCATGTTTCAGGGTCTAGGTCAAGTTTGCAAAATCCCGATGTAACTGACACCGATAAAGTGCTACTGCTGAACTTCTAATGACAACTTTTTATCCCGTAAGTCGGAACAGACGCTCGCCTTCTACGAACTCACGACGACGAGGCTCACGGTACCATGTCTTAGTTAACCTAAACGACTCCTCCTCTAAAAGTCAAACTTGGTCAACTCGTCAAACTTGGTCAAACTTGGTCAAACTCAGATATTTGGTACGGGTCGCTACAACCTACTCCCTTAAAGAAAATTTCGCCCACGAACAGACTCGTCACAACGTCTGGTGGCCTCAGGCTCTCCCGACCGCCATAAAGATGGCTCTACCTCTAGCGCAGGGTCGCCCTCTCCGCACTCCGCCTCGGGCCGCCGTGCGCACCGCCCCGCAAAAGGTACCACCTCGAGGTCCGCCCCCCGCCCAGGTATTCAATCTACATGCCCACCAGCCTCGCCGATCGAAAAATTGGTCCCAGACTCTACCGGGCCGGATTCTCGACAGCGCAAATCCCTCCGAGACGTCCCATCTTCGTCCGCGACCGAAAGCATAAGATTATTCCATCGCATGGTCCACCATGAACCTTGCCGCAAATGCCACAAGTCGAACGGTAACTGCTTCGGCCTGCAGATCTCTGAAAATGGCTACTGCCACTACTTACTGATTGAAATCCAGAACCGTGTGTGTCCACCTCTTTGGAACCTCGTACCGCGGCACTATCGCTTCAGTCTCCACCGATCCTCTTCCGCGCCCGAAGATCTGTGAGCCGAAACTACCCTCTTATATGATCCCCGACCGGGCCTCATACCGCATCGGCACCGATGCTTAGTCCGGGCGTATCGTACTGCCTCTCCACCTTTAGAGCGGCGTCTCTCATCGATTGATACGTGGGATGATCGGACCCTGAGAGGCTCAAAGCTATCGTCTCAACCAACCCGTCGAGAAACTTCCTCTTCTTGATGACTTCATCCGCAACCAAATTCGGGCAGAAATCTGATAACTCTCTGAACCTGCGCCTCAGATTCAAACCATCATACTCACCCTCGAGTGAGTGGCCCGAACTCCAACTCTCGTCTCAACAAAGGCCGGGGGCAAAACTCAAAGGTGAAAGGCAGCCTTAAACCTGCGCCCAAAAGCTTCCTAGTCCTCCCATACGCCCACCACTTCCTCGCACACTTCGAGCAGAACCCGCCTATCCTCGACTGCCCTCATCCGCACACCCATACCCCTCGGTCTAATCTTCTCTGTGTCACCTAGCCAGGATAGGGCCACCATGGGGTCCGTGGCACCATCATAATCCACTGCTCCAAGTCTGCGAGCCTGATCAACAGTATTACCAGTGAACTCACTCCTCTCTAAAGGATCGGGCCAGCGCCGGGCCGCACTTCCTTCAGTTGCGCACCCCAGCTTCTAATCAAGCTTGTTGGGACTCCACGGCTTCACCTTCCGGGCATCATCCGGAAAGAGAACTGTCCCCAGGAATCAAAGAACAGAATCAGTCCAAATGATAAGGTTAGGAAGATATACAAAACACTGGATGAGTTGCACGGTAATGTACAACCCCAAGGAATTAGAAACCTGTAGCTCGATGCAAGAATAAGCCGACAGACCTCGACCGATACCCTTCCGTGGCACCCTGCGTGGTCTCCGCCAAGGAGTCCCATCGCATTAACAATCCTAGGGAATGCACAAAGGGGCCCCACCTAAAAGAGAAGTAAATACCTGCAGCACTATAATACCTCAAATATATAGATAGAACTACCACGACCTATCAAAGGGTAGGTCATAAACTTTCACATCATACATAAAAGGAACTTAATGAGTTTTAATACTAATGTCGAGCATTCTAAGAGTATTCATGTAATCAGGTTGGCTAAATGAGATTAAATAGTCCAACAAAACAAAGACATATAGGCGGGATAGAGTACCGCACCAAGCCGCAGATATGTTGTTGAATTCGCGCGAGGTAGCCCTATGAGCTGCCCCACTCTAGGAACAGATATTAAAACAATAAACGTGGAGAAAAGAATCTCGTGAGCGGTATAATTATATGGAAATAATGTTTTGTTTTCGAAAATTCCTTTCTCTCAAGACCTCATCCACTTTTCAGAATGCTCTCGTCAGCAAACGTTTCATAAAACCCAACTTTACCAAAGCCCAACAATATGAAGTTTATGCTCAAAAATCTAACCGACATGATTTTTAAGAAAACTATAGTCTGGATCGTTCGCAACATATAAATCAAGCATAAAACATATATAACCATCATGTCGTAAAAATAACCATGAAAATACCACAACTATAAATATGGAAAAGCTTATACTTAATTAGAGACCAACAATGTACCGTACATATATCCTTTATAAACCGTATTATATACCATCATACCACGGTAAAACCTTAATTCTTCCATATCGCATACCAACCGCTTAATCCGACTCACGACCTGAATATTATATGCGAACAACTTCTACATCAGGCTACCCAACTGCTTCAGAATCCGACCTCACGATCGTGGGAAATAATATATAACTAAACTCACGATCGTGGGCATACCAACCGGCCAGAATCCGAATCTCATCGACCGCAATTATTATATACAATCTTTCGACATCGTGGGCATACCAACCGCCGCATCCTAATCTCACGACCGTGGAAATAATATATAACTGAATTCCCACGACACCGTAGATACCAAATCCGTCTGGTGAATCCTAGAATCTCTACCACCCGTGAATTAATATATAACTAAATTCACGACATCGTGGTGCCACCAACCGCCCAGAATCCGACCTCACGACCGGGAATTAATATATATTCGCATTTTACTCACAAGTACTTTTCAAACGATTAATCGCATTGCTAATCATTTACAAGACTCGAAATCTCTTTCTTAAAAACAATGAGTTTTCAAAGCGTTTAAAACCTCAATCCACGCACTCCAAAATATTCAAATACCACAGACTCATCCAGAACTCAAGAAAACTTCCAACATTTAAAATGATGACAAACTCACATGAAATGATAACTTGTTTTATATGAGACCGATAATCACATTTGCATGCAACCAACCATTTGATCAAAATAGTATATATGTAAAATATTTAATCACCATAAATATATCACCATCATATCCCAAATCATTTAAAAGACATATAAAACCACTCACAATATCCATGAACACCGTAAAACTCCAAGATTTAAAACGGCCGACAAAATTCATACGAATGATAACTGTTTTATAAACCGATATTTTCATTTATGCACAACCAACCAACCGTCCGATCAAAAAGTTATATATGAAATAAGTTATATCATAATAATACCCCAAACATTCTAAAAACAAGTAGACCACTCACGTACCATAGATGCTCGGGCCTGCTCCCCAGTGATCGTCTCCTGGGCTCGGGACGTGATGCCCGTATAAATAAAATATTACTTAGGCTCCAATAACTGAACCAACAACATTGAAATGCCCTTAAGGTCTTAGAATAATTTTAATCATAGAACATCCACTTGGATTCCACAGTCCAATTACACCTGCATCCCATGTTCGATAATTTAAAATTGTGGCTTTTCACCGAGGCTAATTCCTCGAAATTGAACCGGTCCAATTCCTAAAAATATCCAATTTCACTAATACAACTTCACTTTACACTCAATTTCAACCCAGATTTCATTTCACCTAATTTCTGCAATTACCCAAACAACCTAAAATGGAAACCCAACCAAACGATGTCCAAAATTTACAAAACCATCAATGGAGTCTAAGAGACCAGAACCCATTGGTACCATTAATTGGTCCAATACGTGGGTGGCTTTTAAACCCGATTAAGCTTCTACCGATTTCGCTTTCAATGTAACTTCCAACTGTGAGAAATCTGCAAAAAAGGAACCACGATGAGTTCGTATGTCCAAAATGGTGGAAAAGGAGCTATGGGTGGCCCGAGCATGGCTGAAATGGCCCAAATCACAAACTCAAAGATGACCCGCAGCTCGTCTGGTTCGCGGCCGATCCCGAAAGGTCCGGCTGGCCGTCGTCGTAAAATTTTACGGCCGCACGTCCGCGGTGGCAGCACCTGGTGGTCCGGGCGCAGGCCAGCACCCGGCCGGCGGTGCCTCGTCTGGTCCGGGATTACTCTGCCACAAGCAGTGGCTAATACTCTACCAAAAGGTGTTCCTGGTTGAGAGTTTTGTGGTTTCTGGGAGCTCAAGTAATGTTTTGGGGCTAGTGGCTTAATGGTATCACAAGCTATGTTTATATAGGGTCTAGGGTCGTTTTCTGCAAAATCCTGCATGCAACTTGGACACCGATAAAGTGCTATCAAGGAAACCCACGGTCGTAACTTTATCCGAGTTTGACAGGACGTTCCGCCCGCTTCACGAACTCAGATCGACGAGGCCTACGAAATGGTGTCTTTAGTTAACCTAAACTATTCCTCCTCAAAAAAGTCAAACTGGTCAACTCGGGTCAAACTTGGTCAACTTGGTCAAATTTGGTCAAACTGGGTCAAACCGTGACATTTCTGGTACGGCCAAGCCATAAGCCGCTCTACTCGTACACTCCTCGCACTGGGGCCAATGATCCGACGAGGTGAGCAATGCTCAGTGATAATTTCCTACATGGGTTACTCCCCACCTAAGTGCACATGTCATGGCAAACAATCACATTCAAGCAAATACGTGATCCTACTTGAATGTCTACATGCCCAATCCCATGTCTCGAGTCCTCACCGACTCCCTCACACATGCCTAAGCCAAATGTGAGAAAAACATCGTTTTCATTTTTCTTTCAATTTCTTTCATGTCATGCACTCACACCTAATATTCTATGGTGCCCCAGTGCATATGGAATGCATTATGTCATTTCCAAAATATTCATGCTAATATATTTCTCATGTATATATTAACAAAATTAATTCACATTATTCAATTCACAATTCATGTTATTAAATTCACATCAATAACACCAAAATCAGTCACAATGAAAGACTACAAATACACAATTCATTAATCACTTAACAACATAAAGATCAATACTAAAATTCACGTTGAACAAGGAAAACCCTGCCTAAGACTGCTCACCGCCACGTACTACGATTTTCTCCACTTTGTTCAAATGTTTTCGAGACCTAAAACACGCACTGGCCTCCTGTATCCCTAACCATTCACATGGCTCTTAGCCAAAGCATAACACAAGTAGGAGAAGACCCTACCTCTTGGAAAGACTGAACTCCACCAACTCCAGATCCACGCTGCAGAATTTCGCTCGTAATGACTTTGCTTCTTGCTCCATCGAGAACCGATGGTCCGAACGATGGAAAATCTAGAGAGAAGCCACTCTCTCTCTCTCTAAAAACTCAAACCAGCCCTCACTGTCTATTTTTGTGTTTCAATGGAGAAGAACACTATTCATTTTTGTCTTATACTCATTTAACATTTCAATAATTCCCATCTTGTCATTTTGTCTTGATTTTTGACAAATGGCTTAATCTAAGCCATTCATCTCCATCATCTCACTAATCATGCAACATGTGTCACATGGGTACATGTAGTAGGTGACTTTTGTCACATCACATGTCTCTCACAACCGTCATACTCGCTGGCCACACCTGGGTGTCTTAAAAAACGTGAAATTCCGACTATCTCGAAATTCGACGAAATTCGATGTGGTAGCTAGATTTCGTGACACGATTCCAACGGTGAAGAGATAATAGCATTAATTTTTCCATTTTTACACCCATACACACAATTATCTGAATTTTCGTTTCTAGCTTTAAAAATTTGTGTTTTCGAAAATCAAGATCTTCACTTATCCATCAACTGATATTTTTAAGTACACATCCTTGATTAGTTAGAAAATATTTTATTAATGTAATTTATGGTGTTGATAAATCATTTTTTGCCATATGATCTTGATATATTTTGATGTTTATTTTAAATAAAAACCAACATATATATATATAAACGTGCATTTATCGGCAATTATTCCTTTGAGGAGGCTAGTTTTTTTACATCGAAGGGATAATAATGTAGTAGCTCCAGTGGGAGGTACTAAGTGATGGGCCATTCTAGGAGGTACCGTCGTGTGTCAGCTTCCGCATTTGTCTAAGAAAATATTTTCTTAAATCGATAATAATAAAGTAGGCTGGAGATAATAGAATTATTTTTCCATTTTTTATACCACAAAAGTTCATTCGATTCTTTTTTGTTCGATTTAAAGATTTGTGTTTTTGGAAAATCAAGATCTTCTACATATCCATCAACCGACATATTTCCTAAGTACACATCCTTGATTCATAGAAAATATTTTATTAACGTAATTTATGTTACATAAATCATTTTTCGTATGTGTGATCTTTTATATATTTTGATGTTTATTTTTTTAACAAATAAACATATATATATATATATATATATATATATATATATATATATATATATATATATATATATATATATATATATATATATATATATATATATATATATATATATATATAAACGTGCATTTGCTCTAATCATTCCTCTAAGGAGACTAGATTTTTCCATCTAAGGATAATAATAGTAGCTCCAAAGTGGGAGGTACTAAGTGATGGGCCACTGGAGGTACTATCGTGCCGCCTTCCGTGATTTGTCGACAGTAATTTTTCTTTACCTTGATGGCTTAATATAGTAGTAGAGATAATAGAATTATTTTTTCCATTTTTAAACCCATACACACAATTCATTCGATTCTTTGGTTTTGGTTTAAAGATTTGTGTTTTTGAAAATTGAAGATCTTCACTTATTCATGAACTGATATTTTTTAGTACACATACTTGATTAGTTAGAAAATATTTTATTAATGTAATTTATGGTGTTGATGTAATCATTTTTGCCATACAATCTTGATATTTTTGATGTTTATTTTAAATAAAACCAACATATATATATATATATATATATATATATATATATATATATATATATATATATATATATATATATATAAACGCGCATTTGTTTCAATCATTCTCTAAGGAGGCCAGTTTACATCAAAGTGGATAATAATGTAGTACTCAAAAGAGGTACTAAGTGATACTATTCAGAGGTACCGTTGTGTGTCAACTCGTATTTGCCTACAGCCATTTTCACATCGAAGGGTTAATAAAGTGCAGTAGAGATAATAGAATTATTTTTTCAATTATTATACTTATAAACACAGTTCATTCGATTCTTTAGGTTCGGTTTAAATATTTGTGGTTTTCAAAATTGAAGATCTTCACTTATCCATCAACTGATATTATTTAGTACACATCCTGATTAGTTAGAAAATATATTTTTTTAATGTATTTTATATTGCTGATAAATCATTTCGCATAGATCTGATATATTTTGATGTTTATTTTAAATAAAAACATATATATATAAACGCATTGTTTAAGAATCATTCCTCCAGGAGGCTAATTTTTACATCAAAGGATAATAATGTAGTAGCTCCAAATGGAGGTACTAAGTGATGGGCCATTCGAGGTACCACTGCAGGCTACTCTTTCCGCATTTGTTTGCCAGACAATTTTTCTTACATCGAAGGGTTAATAAAGTAGTAGAGATAATAGAATTATTTTTTTCCATTTTTATACCTATAAACACAGTTCATTCGATTCTTTGGTTTCGGTTTAAAGATTTGTGTTTTTCAAAATTGAAGATCTTCACTTATCCATCAACTGATATTTTTAAGTACACATCCTTGATTAGTTAGAAAATATTTTATTAATGTAATTTACAGAAGTTGATAAATCATTTTTCGCTATATGATTCGACATATTTTGATGTTTATTTAAATAAAAACCAACATATATATATATATAAACGCATTTCATCTAATTATTCCTTTCGAGTGAGCTTTTTAGTTTTTTTACATCGAAGGGATAATAATGTAGTAGCTCCAGTGGGAGGGAAAATAAGATAGGCTACCTAGAGGTAACGTGTGTCGCCTTTCCGTGATTTGCTTCTGTGCTATTTTCTTAAATCGATGGGTTAATAAAGTAGTGGAGATAATAGAATTATTTTTTCCATTTTTATACCAATAAAAAAATTCATTCGATTCTTTTGTTTCAATTTAAAGATTTGTGTTTTTTTTAAAATTGAAGATCTTCACATATCCATCAACTGATATTTTTAAGTACACATCCTTGATTTGTTAGAAAATATTTTATTAATGTAATTTATAGTGTTGATAAATCAATTTCGCATAGGATCTGATATATTTTGATGTTTATTTTAAATAAATACAAATATATATATATATATATATATATATATATATATATATATATATATATATATATATATATATATATATATAAAAGTTCATTTGTTGGCAATCATTCCTCTGAGGAGACTAGATTTTTCCATCTAAGGGATAATAATGTAGTAGCTCCAGTGGGAGGTACTAAGTGAAGGGCCATATGGGAGGCAATTCATCGCGGTGTCGCTTCCGCAGATGCAGTGACGCCCCAAAACTGTGGGTCCGCTGACCACCCATCAACCCGCTGAATGGTTTTCCGTGAATGCCTGCAACTCGACATTTTACACAAAAAATCGCAGTCTCCTTTGTATCGAGTTCCACCCAAATACAAAACTCAGATATAACTCCACCCCAAACATCAATATCATGAGTACAAACAGCCGCTTTGGCCCAATACAACACTACTCATCAATATATATATCCAACTATATCCAATAGTTTCCAGAGTTCAATTGTTTTTACTCTTATACAACATATATTAAAATTAAAACAATTCTAATACATGTAGAACCATCAAAGCCACATTCCGGCTCTCTTCTAAAACTCAGCCCTAGGACTTAGCCGTTTCTCCTTGCACGCTCCTGTACCGTGAAAATAGTATCCTCGACCGGTGAGTTAATGCTTAGAGCGAATCACCCTAAGCGCTCCATCGGCGCAACTCGGACATCAGAACAACACGACGGATTTAACGTTCGACCGACGTCCGACTCGACGACGCGATCGCACTCGCCGCGATGAGATTTTTGCGTCACGCGATAACTCACCGGCGGCACGACACTCGACGACATCGATGGCGACATCGGCAGCGATTACCACGCCCGCGATCATACTCGTATCACCACCCGGTACTATCACTTAGACAAAACTCACTGGACACTCACACCCCATCGCCCTGTGGTGTCCCAACAAGCATACTAACGTACGACGTCAATTCCATTGCAGCTTATAACACATGCAAATATATATACATGCATATATTCACATAAAATTTAATCACACAATCATGTTATGTAATTTCGCATTCCATCACATCAAAATTAGCTCACATGGGCTAATGATCAAACACGAGCAATTCTACTTGAATTACTCGACCAAACACATTAATTCACAAAAATTATTTTGTGAACACTATTCCTATGAACAATGGAAACCCCTGCTACTATTCTCGAAAATCACCAATCATCGGTTCACTTTGTGAACCCGAATTTCACGGCCATTTCCGTCTCATACAAACCAATACATTGATTTATTTCTACAATTCACACAATTTAACCCAAACACTGTGCACTACCACGATCACACAAATGGTAAAAAAATTTCTAACATTTCCCGGTCCCAAGATTCGACTATCAAACGGCCCCTCACCTACCATTCAACTCAAACATTAACAAAGTACTTAAATAAAGAATGTCTCAAGTAGGAGAAACCCCCACCTCTCAAAGCTCACGAAACCCCTAAACCTGAGCCCACGCGTAGGCCTTCTCCACGAGCGCCTTTGCTTCTTGTCCCGACGACTCCGCAGTCGATTTATTGAAATTTAGAGATGTTCTCTCTCTAAAGGAAATCGCCATTTCGCTGCCACGCTCTCCAAATTGCCGCCTCGTCTTCCCATTTTTACTTATTTGAAGAAGACAATACTATGCAAGATTTTGTCTTTTTCCAACTTATAACATCAAAAAATGACATTTATGTCCTTCTTTCCCCAGCTTTTGACACTCCCAAGACTATCTCTAGTCCATTTTCATCATTTCTACTCATACCACTTATGGCACATGAGTACGCGCGGTTATATGTGACTTTCGGTCGCATCAAAATCATTTTATGGCACCCTAAACGCCGGTGCTCGAAAAACGTGCCAACTCCGACCATCTCGTAATTCCCATGAAATTCGACGTGCTAGCTGGGGATTTCGCGGCACCATTCCAACAGCGAAATCCATTTCATCATCCGAGATCTAGAGAATAAATTCGGATTTTTAACCGAAATTACAATTTTGTAACCGAAATTACGATTTTGCCCTTTTCCAGAAATTGGAATTTCTCGAGTCTTACAATTTGTCGGCAGGCAATTTTCTTACATCTAAGGCTTAATAAAGTAGTAGAGATAATAGAATTATTTTTTCCATTTTAAACCCACACACACAATTCATTCGACTTTCGTTTCTAAGTAAAGATTTGTGTTTTTGAAAATCAAGATCTTCATACTTATTAATGAACTGATTTTTAGTGCACATACTTGATTAGTTAGAAAATATTTTATTAATGTACTTATGGTGTTGATAGATCATTTTTCACATACAATTCGATATATTTTCGATGTTTATTTCAAATAAAACCAACATATATATATATATATATATATATATATATATATATATATATATATATATATATATATATATATATATATATATATATATATATATATATATATATATATATATATAAACGTGCATTTGTCGGCAATCATTCCTCTAAGGAGGCTAGTTTTTTACATCAAAGGGATAATAATGTAGTAGCTCCAAAGGGAGGTACTAAGTGATGGGCCATTCAGGGAGGTACCGTCGTGTGTCAGCTTCCGCATTTGTCGGCAGGCTATTTTCTTACATCGAAGGGTTAATAAAGTAGTAGAGATAATAGAATTATTTTTTCCATTTTTATACTTATAAACACAGTTCATTCGATTCGTTTCTTAAGAATATTTGTATTTTCAAAATCAAGATCTTCACTTATCCATCAACTGATATTATTTAGTACACATCCTTGATTAGTTAGAAAATATTTTATTAATGTATTTTATATTGTTGATAAATCATTTCTTGGCATAGAATCTTGATATATTTTGATGTTTATTTTAAATAAAAAAAACATATATATATAAACGTGCATTTGTCGGCAATCATTCCTCTGAGGAGGCTAATTTTTTACATCAAAGGGATAATAATGTAGTAGTTGTAAAACCCGAGAAAAATTCAATTTTTCTAAAAGGGTAAACGGTAATTTGAAAATCGAAATTCCTCTAGATCTCGATGATCGAAACTGATCACACAAGTAAATTCATCTCGCTGGAATCTAGTGACCTTAAAAGTTTTGTTGAAGTCTCGAGATACCAGAATATTTTATGAATTTCTGTTATAAATCGCCAAATGACTTCAGGACGAGATTTAATAAAATCTTGGAAATCGAAATGGTTTGAGTTAAAGTTCATTTAAATAATTGAACCTAAAAGAAATAAAAATTTTGGGAGAGAAAACAGACTTAACAGATAATATAAGTTAAGTATCCTAAATGTAATAATAATAATAATAATAATAATAATAATATAATAATAATATTATAATAAATAAAAAAGGATAAATGGAAAAAAAAATCAAAGGGAATAGAGAGTAAGGCCATGGACGAGGGAGGAGAGAGAGACTTAATTATTTTTTCTCTTAGTTTCTTTTTTGCATCTATAAAATCTGACCGTCTGATTGGCTCTGGCCGAAGGCAAAATTGATCTACCGCTGATGAGTGCTACGCGTGACACCAGTGCTGGAGTTTTTGACAAACTCCGTGAGGTGGGTTTTATCCTACTTGAAGTTACAGAATTACTAAGTGTTTTGTAATGTTTCTATTGGCCTGAGGCCTCGAATGGTCAATCGGTCCCAAAACTTGGGACCGAATTGTTGGAATTTTTGGAGCCCATTTGGACAATCCGTGACTGTGTAGGGGTTGTTTGGGGTGTTTGTTTCATAATTTATGAAATAAATTGTATGTTTGGGTGAGCGATTCAAATTGAATTGCTCGTGTTCGTTAATTAGCCCGCGTGAGCTAATTCTTGTGTACTTCTGATTGAGAAAATTAGAGAATGGTCAGTTGGTGGATCAAATGAATAGATAAAGTTAATACATGATTTTAATGTGGCATAAGGACATAATTATATGGAATATAATCGTGTGTGTAAAGCATCGGAGATGAGTATTATAAATTGCTCATGAGCACTTGGGTGATGGTCGATCACTATCAATGACATGTTGTGAGTGCAAATTTGAGAATGTCGCGACATCGATATATCGATATTGTATAAATGGTTTAAATGGCATAACGCATTTCATACGCATCGGCAACCTAGAAATTAGGTGTGTGTGTGTGCATGACATGAATTTTCTGAAAAACGAACATGGTTACGAAAAGAATTTCACAGGATGATTTTCCGGAGAATTGGGTTGGGAGATGGGCCAACAGATCATTTCGGATGAGGACCATGACTGTTTCGGAAAGCTCACCAACCACACCGCCGCAGGGTAAAGCCCCATATTTTTACCGACATCGTCGCAGAGTGTATTTTCAAGAACAACAAGTTTTGTTTTGAAAATGATTATTTTTCCTTATACATGGCTTAGGTAAAGTGTGAGGGAGTCGGTGAGACTCGAGACATGGAGATGATATGTAGACATTCAAGCAGGATCGATGAGCCTTCGAGCGTATAAGCATTTCGAGCATCAGATGCACTTAGCGGAGCAACCCATTTAGTGGTGATTCCACCATCGGCGATAGCTCACCCCGTCGAGGATATTATTTACGTCAGGAGCGTGCGCAGAGACCGCTTCATCCTGCAGACTAAGCTTGTAAGAACCGGCCGCGGCTTCGTTGCGATTGCATTTACATATTAATTCTCTAATTTTAATATACAAAGGCTGTGATAAGAGTAAATTTTTGAACTTGAAATATTGGATATAGTCGATTCATAGCTGGTATGTTTTATGGTATCGCTTTTATAAGCCCAAGTGGTCGCTTTTACCATGTTGTGATCATATCGATATACGTCAGGAGTGATGACGCAGGGGCCCAAGTGACCATTACTTACTCATTTAGCTGTATATGAGACCCCTGTGGTGGTCATTGACCGGTTGGGGATAGGTGTTGTATTTAGTAGAGCTCCCGCACAAAGGAGACTCGCCCGATTCATGGCGCCGCAACCCGACATCCACTTGCATTCGGCCGACGGTAGTCAAACCCGACCTCGGCTCAGTGTCACAAGATTCATAGTACTAAGTGACGGGCCATTACGGGAGGTAACGTCGTGTCGTACCAGATTGTCGGGCAAAAGTACTTTCTTACATCGAAGGGTTAATAAAGTAGTAGAGAATTATTTTTTTCCATTTTTATACCGGCAAACACGCTTCATTCGACTTTCGGTTTCGTTTAAAGATTTGTGTTTTTCAAAATTGAAGATCTTCACTTATCCATCAACTGATATTTTTAAGTACACATCCTTGATTAGTTAGAAAATACTTTATTAATGTAATTTATAGTGTTGATAAATCATTTTTCGCATGTGATTCGAAATATGATGTTTAGCTTAAATAATAACAAACATATGTATATATATATATATATATAAACGTGCATTTGCTCAAGCAATCATTCCTCCGAGGAGACTTAGATTTACATCGAAGGGATAATAATGTAGTGTACCCAAAGTGGGAGTACTAACGACGGGCCATCTCCGGTGTATCGTCGTGTGTCGGCCTTCAAAGATTATTCGACATGCAATTTTCTTACATCGAAGGGTTAATAAAGCAGTAGAGATAATAGCATTAATTTTTCCATTTTTACACCCATACACACAATTCATTCGATTCTTTGGTTTCGGTTTTAAAATTTGTGTTTTCGAAAATTGAAGATCTTCACTTATCCATCAACTGATATTTTTTAGTACATATCCTTGATTAGTTAGAAAATATTTTATTAATGTAATTTATGGTGTTGATAAATCATTTTTGCCATACGATCTGATATATTTTTTGATGTTTATTTTAAATAAAACACACACACTCACACACACACACACACACACACACACACACACACACACACACACACACATATATATATATATATATAAAAGTGCATTTGTCGGCAATCATTCCTCTGAGGAGACTAGATTTTTCCATCTAAGGGATAATAATGTAGTAGCTCCAGTGAGAGGTACTAAGTGATGGGCCATTCTGAAAATGTCAGTCACTCCTCGCATTTGTCTGTGCTATTTTTTACATCGATGGGTTAATAAAGTATAGAGATAATAGAATTATTTTTTCCCATTTATACCTATAAAAACACGTTTCATTCGATTCTTTTGGTTTCGGGTTTAAAGATTTGTGTGTTTTCTTAAATCAAGATCTTCACTTATCCATCAACCGATATTTTTAAGTACACATCCCTGATTAGTTAAGGAAAATACTTTATTAATGTAATTATAGTGTTGATAAATCATTTTTTGCATTAGAATCTTGATATATTTTGGATGTTTATTTTAAATAAAAATAAATATATATATATATATATATATACATATATATATATATATATATATAGATAGATATATATATATATATAAACGTTGGTATTTGTCTACAATCATTCCTTCCTGAGGAGACTAGACTTACATCAAAGGGATAATAATAGTAGTCTGGGAGGTACTAAATGATGGGCCATTCTAGGAGGTATCAAGCGGTGTCACTTCCGCATTGTCGGCAATTTACATCAAGGGTTAGACAAAGTAGTAGAGATAATAGCATTATTTTTTCCATTTACACCCATACAATACAATTCATTCGATTCCTTTTGGTTTCCAAGTAAAATTTATGTTTTTGAAAATTGAAGATCTTCACTTATCCATCAACTGATATTTTTTAGTACACATCTTTGATTAGTTAGAAAATATTTTATTAATGTAATTTATGGTGTTGATAAATCATTTTACATACGATCTTGAGGGTTTCAGATGTTTATTTTAAATAAAAATAACATATATATATATATGAGTAGTATATATGTATATATATATATATATATATATATATATATATATATATATATATATATATATATATATATATAAACGCTCATTCACAAGAATCATTCCTTTGAGGAGGCTAGTTTTTTACATCGAAGGGATAATAATGTAGTAGCTCCAGTGGGAGGTACTAAGGATAATACCTTTAGGAGGTACCGTTGTGTGTCACTTCGCATTTGTCTAAACCCTTTCTTACATCGAAGGGTTAATAAAGTAGTAGAGATAATAGAATTATTTTTTCCATTTTTATACCTATAAATAAAGTTCATTCGATTCTTTGTTTCGGTTTAAAGATTTGTGTTTTTCAAAATTGAAGATCTTCACATATCCATCAACTGATATTTTTAAGTACACATCCTTGATTTGTTAGGAAATATTTTATTAATGTAATTTATAGTGTTGATAAATCATTTTTTGGCATAGGATCTTGATATACTTTGTTGTTTATTTTAAATAAAAACCAACATATATCTATCTATCTATATATATATATATATATATATATATATATATATAAACGTTCATTTGTCGGCAACATTCCTCTGAGGAGGCTAGTTTTATACATCGAGGGGATGGTAGTAGCCCAAAGGATGTAAGGAAGTGATGGGCCACTGGTGGGCACCACATGTGTCATCTTTCCGCATTTGCTCAAGCAGTGCTATTTTCTTACATCGAAGGGTTAATAAAGTAGTAGATATGAATTATTTTTTCCATTTATACCCAACACAATTCATTCGATTCTTTGGTTTCGTTTAAAGATTTGTGTTTTGAAAATTAAGATCCGCACTTTATCCATCATGATAATTTTTAGCACATCCTCGTTAGAAAACATTTTATTAATGTAATTTATAGTGTTGATAAATCATTTTTGGCATAGGATCTTACATATTTTGATGTTTATTTTAAATAAAACTAACATATATATATATATAAATGTGCATTTGTCGACCATCATTCATCCCCGAGGCTGTTTTACATCGAAGGGATAACAATGTAGTAGCCTGGAGAAATAAGTGATAGGCCATTGAGGTATGCCAAGTGTCGCCTTCCGCATTTGCCTAAGATGTTATTTTCTTACATCGAACGCAATAAAGTTGTAGGATAATAAGATGGTTTTTTTCCATTTTTATACCCTACACACAACTTCATTCGATTCCTTTGATTTCGTTTAAAGATTTTTTCTTTGAAAATCAAGATCTTCACTTATCCATCAACTTATGTTTTAGTACACATCCTTGATTTTAGTTAGAAAATATTTTATTAATGTAATTTTTAGTGTTGATAAATCATTTTAGTATAGGTTCTTGATATATTTTGGATGTTTATTTTAAATAAAACCAACATATATATATATATATAAATGTGCATTTGTCGGTACAATTCCTCCGAGGAGGGTTTTTGCCCAAAGGGATACACAGTAGATCCAAAGGAGAGGCACAAGGATGGTCATTCTCGGGAAGGTACCGTCGCGGTGTCGCCTTTCCGTATTTGCTCGCAACCATTTTCTTTACATTGAAGGGTTAATAAAGTAGTATATAATAGAATTATTTTTTCCATTTTTATACCCATACACACGTCTAGTCTATCTCTGGTTTCGGTTCAAAGATTTGTGTTTATTAAAATTGAAGATGTTCACTTTACTCATCAACCGATAGTTTTTAGTACACATCCTGATTAGTTAGAAAATATTTATTAATGTAATTATAGTGTTGATAAATCATTTTTCGCATAGGATCTTGATATATTTTAATGTTTATTTTAAATAAAAACTAACAAATATATATATATATATATATATATATATATATATATATATATATATATATATATATATATATATATATATATATATATATATATATATATATATATATATATATATATATATATATAAACTTGCATTTGCTCAAGAATCATTCCTCCGAGGAGGCTAGTTTTTACATCAATATGACACAATGTAGTAGTTCCAATGGGAGTGTACTAAGTGACGGGCTATTCTGAGTTACTGCTGTGTGTCGCTTCCGATTTATCGCGTGCTATTTCTATGATCAAGGTTATTAAAGGGTGAGATAATAGAATTATTTTTTCCATTTTTATACCCATACACACAATTCATTCGATTCTTTTGTTTCGGTTTAATGATTTGTGTTTTTGAAAATTGAAGATCTTCACTTATCCATCAACCGATAGTTTTTAGTACACATCCTTGATTAGTTAGAAAATATTCTATTAATGTAATTTATAGTGTTGAAAAATCATTTTTTTGGCATAGGATCTTGATATATTTTGATGTTTATTTTAAACAAAAACCAACATATATATATATATATATATAAACTCTCGTGATTCAGAGGGCAATCATTCCTCTCATGGGGCTACTTTTTACATCGGGCGAGCACAATGTAGTAGTTCAGCTGGGAGGTACTAAGTGATGGGCCATTCTGGTAGGTACCATCGTGTGTCAACTTCCGCATTTGTCGACAGACTATTTTCTTACATCGAAGGGTTAATAAAGTAGTAGAGATAATAGATTTATTTTATCATTTTTATACCCATACACACAATTCATTCGATTCTTTGGTTTCGGTTTAAAGATTTGTATTTTTGAAAATTGAAGATGTTCACTTATCCATCAACTGATACTTTTAGTACATCCTGATTAACAGAAAATACTTCATTAATGCAATTATGAATGATAAATCATTTTATACTGTGATCTGCAGTATTATTATTTATTTTTAGTTAAACCTAAATAAAAACCATGGACGCCAACACCGCATTTGCGCCATGAGTAGGTGGTGCTGAATCAAGAAGTGCTCTTGTGATAAGAAATGTCAGTCATGTGTCATTGTTTGGTTTGTGTTATTTAACATTTTATAAAAGGTAAAAGTAAAAAAAAAAAGGACATGCAGGGCAGGGAACTGTGAATGAATTTTGAAGAACACCTTCCCCTTGTCTCTTTGTCGCAAGATCTACCAAAGGTTAGCCATCAGTGCCTCTCTTTCTCTTTCTCTTTCACTAATGCTAAGCACAGAAAATCTCTTATCACCAAATCATTGATAGCTGATTTGAATAGATGATATTATCTCACTTGTAATAATTTCAACATTATAGAATAAAATTTTAAAAGCCATCACTAACTAATCTCATAATTGTCATTTCTAACATTATGAAGTGTTTAACATTTTCCTCTATTTTTCTTTAAATTTAAAAATAACTCCAAACTAATCTCTTAGACACAGATCAAAATAATTATAAAGATCTTATTCTTTTTAAGATATTTAAATAAGTATTTTTATCAAAATAAGTGGTGATGGATACCCAAACCCAAGCTCCCTAGGTATTCGTATACCCAAGTTCTCGACACTAAGCCGCGACACCTAAATCTCGGGGTCCGCTGACCACCACAACCCGAAACGCCCGTGAATGCCGAGGACCACATCTTCACGGCAACCCGGCAAAGTCCCTTTGTACCTGGGAGCTCTACCCTTAGCACATAACCTGTCCCAACACATCCAACGACCACATAAATCCAAATGAGTAACACTGACACTTCACAGAATGTAACGGAAATAAGCCACTCTGCCTCGCCTCTCAGCCTCACTTCAAAGCTCCTGGGCCTCTGCTTAGCTCAGTGGAGTCAGCCGAGCTCGAGCCTTAATTTCTAGGCTGATGAATCCTGCCGTGCTCTACTAAAAAGTCGCTCGGTCGCGGACCCATCCGTCGCTGGAATCAGGCTGCTTATTCCTGACCCAGGATCCGGTCTCGACCCCAGTGCCATCCCAACTCACAAGACCGGAGTGAAATGCCCAGTCATGTGTCCCTGACATCGATGTAATGGATCCTCAAGCTCTGGGATCCACGACATGGATGGCAATGCGCAATCCTCACGAAGTCGTATGAGTAGCGCCGACGACGTAAGACGGCAGAATGAGCAAATCCCACGTCATTTACCAGTGGGGATCGTACTCAGATCTCCTGATCCGCCAAATAAATGGTACCCACGATAGCGTGGAAGGTGTCTAAGGACGCAAGGTCTGCACTTTGGTGGGATAGCGTGAAGAAGGTGCTTTCTGCAAAGGGGGACGCCGAGAGTGATACTTGATGTCAAGATGACTCCACCACGAATGGCTCGTGTACAAGAACCGATTACAAATATGAGGCATCGGGGCCCCGTGAAACTATGTGAGGGTGGGGCGCTACGAGCTACAAGGTCGCCGATCTCGAGTAAAGATTGAGGGCAAATGCATCTGACTCCACCGGGATATCATCAATTCAAACATGAACAAGGATCCACCTCAAATCAGGTATTGGGGCCTCGGGATACCGGTATTTGACTTAACCGGGCCAGATCTAGGCGTGTACGGGTAAAGGCATCGGGCGGGTGACGCAGTGAGATTTCATGTAGGGAAATAAGGAGCCAGATTCGGGATCATAGACAGACGGTAACACCGGGAGTGCCACCGTCAGCTGCTGGGTATGAAAATTTGGGCCGACCGATTCGACATGGTGCGACTTCCTGATCTCCAAATCCTGCTAGCAGAAGGCTTACGGGTCTTGAAATTAATCATGCGCGAAATAAGAGGGGTCGAGGCGGTGGCAACTTAACCATGTGCGCCAAGATATTGCCAAATAGTTTCGCTGTTACTAATGAGTTCGCTGCGTATCTGGCTGATATATTATTTTATTTAGATAATCGATTAAACCAACTGCGTTTTTATTCAATGATTTCGTGTATCTTATTTCTTCACTGCAATTTCTACTGTTTAATTCTATTTCATAATTTTCTCGCTGCAAGTCAAGCTTCGAATCCCGCGTAATCCGTAAAGGGAAACAAATGTCAAGGAGGTGGCTTTAATGCCTTTTAGCACAATCGCTAAATCAACTAAGGTAAAACAAATCCCATAGAAAATTATTTTCCTTTAATTATGTATTTGTTATTAGATTGATTATTACAAAAAGTTAAAAAAGTATATGGATCGAGCTTCGAGACTTGTCATAATACAAACTCAGATAGGCTCTGATCGGGCTTGAGTTTCAGGTTAAGCTCGAGCCTCGTTCATATGGAAAACGATCCTAATGAGCCTGCCGCTTTTTTTAAATCAAGCCAAGCTTGAGCCTGATTTAAGCTCGCTCAAAAGCTCGGTTCTGCCGAGCTCGCCATAAATTAACAAGCCTAGTCGAAATGTTCAAAGTTCTGGCCACTAATACATAAGCCCTAACTTCTGGGCTCCCTACATCATCACTCAACCAATATATCCCAACTATATACAATAGTTTCAAGAGTTAGGAAAATACTCTTATACAAACATATATTAAAATTCTAGAATTCTAATACATGTCATACATCATACTACCAAAGCCACAAACTGCTTTCTTCTAAATCGGTCTCTAAGAAGAGTCGTCCTCCCCGAGCGCCCGATTTCTGAAAAAAAAATGTTCCTCGACAGCGAGCTATCACCAAGAAAGGGAACCCTCACCCTAAATGGGTTACTCTCCACCTAAGTGTATATGCAATGTCTATCGAAACATACATCCGGGTAAAATGCGTGATCCTACTTGAATGTCTACTTGATCAACTCATACCCCGAGTCCTCATCGACTCCCTCACACTTGCCTAGGCCACGTATGAGAAACATTATTTTTTTTCAAAACAAAGATATTTGCTTATATTTGGTGGACAACCCTCCGATATAGGTGACCACCCGATGTTCTATTTAGTGGACAACCCTCCGATGTATATCAACTGGGGCCGACTCGACGATTGATATTTTATATGGACTACCCTCCGATAATACTATTATTTTTAGTCAACCCTCCAAACCATTCTCTCAAAATCACCTCCCTACACTCAATTCTATCGTTTGTGAGGCTCCCAAATAAGATATGGAATGCATGATGCCAATTCCAATATAATTCATATAACACATGCTAATATATATAACATGATACACATTTACTATTAATTTAATCACACAAACATGTTATGTAATTTCACAATCCATTACACCAAAAATTAGCTCACTTGGGCTAATTATCCAACACGAGCAATTCGATTTGAATTACTCAACCAAACACATTATTTCACAAAAAATTATTTTGTGAACACTATTTCCTAAATGCTGAAACCCTCAGTTACTGCTCACTCGCTCACTAGCCACATTACATTTTCCAAACAATCCAAGCCATTTCCGGCCCATACCATCAACACAAGATTTATCACAACTGGCGAAATAAACACCAAACACCCAAATCCGCTTGTTGAACCCGCTTTCAAAATCAATCAAAAACATTATTCAAACAATGGTGGTGAGTTTATTGCTTTGAAATCATCTCCTACTTCACGGCATAAATCACTACGCTTACTACTCCTACACACTAAGCAACAAAATGAAGTCTTTGAATGTCGCCATCGCCATCTCAAGAAACAGCCTTACACTTCATGATGCCCATCTTGATTTCTCTTATCGGGCCTTATGCCTTCAACAGCTTCCTACCTCATAAATAGACAGCCCTACACCTCTTCTTCAGAAAATCACCTTTGAAGTCCTTTAGTCAAACACCAAATTATCTGAATTAAAAATTTGATGCATTTGTTATCCCTCACACGGCCCTATAACTCAAATAAAATGCAGCCCAAACTAAAGCCGTCTTTTCTTGGCTATTCACCAACTCAAAATGCACAAAGGTTCTAACCTCAAACAAAAAATTTCTCTTCTCTCCCAAGACGTGTTTGCTCGATGAAACCCAAGATCAATCCAAATCTCTCTCAACACAGTCTTCCGTGTTAACCTAAACCTCCGTTAACCTCCCCCATTTCTTCCTCTCTTTTCTAAGGCCCACCACCAAGAAGAGCCACATCACCGGCGCCCGACGCACCAGCATCATTACAACCTTCTAAGGTTCACCCGCCATCGCCCCTACCTCCCCAGTACTTTCTGACCCTCCGTTCTTTACTTCATGATTCCGCCCATTATAAATCACCCCCATCTCATCCGACTCCTCCTTGATGATACTAGGACCGTTTCTCCCTTAAATCTTCCATCCCCACTCTCCTATTCCTACTCCGTATACCCATCTCTAGCCCGCATTTTTTCTCCTCCATCTTCTGGATTTCACAAACCCTCCCCAAACTCGATACCCTCCCCAACGCACTTCATGAATACGACCACAAGATCAATGAACCAAATCTTCAAACCCAACAGATCCACACAAAGGTCCAAAACATCCTCTTCCCCAAACCATCGAGCCAACCAAAGGTGAGCCAAGCCATTTCAACCTCACTAAGGTGAGGCCATGTCCACCGAGTCACCGCTTCTAATGAAACACGGGACTCGTGGAACCAGTTTTACCACCCTCAAACCATACACCCATGGGCCGTAAGGGCCCTCCGAGTAAAAAGGCATGTCGATGGATCCGTGACGTATCTAAAGCCCGTCTTAGTTGCTGGCGCTATGATCAACGCCCGGTATTGATTACAAAGAAACCTTTTAGCTCCTCGTGGTCAAACCAAAGAACTATTAGAACTGTATTATCTATCACTATGAAAGGGTGGGATTTGAGGCAAATGGATGTCAACAATGCCTTTCTAAATGGTGCATTAATCGAGATCGTTTATGGCACAATCCTAAAGGACCAAGGACTCATTCAAACCTAACCATGTTTGCAGGTTAAAAAAGGTGATTTACGGGCTTAAACAAGCTCCACGAGCTTGGTACACAACACTAAAAAATGCCATTCTTTAGTTGGGTTTTCATAGTTCCAAGGCCGACTCCTCCCTCTTCATTTACAGTCAAGGCTCCAATCTTTGTTATTTTTTGGTTTATGTTGATGATCTTGTTATTACCGGAAATAATTCAATTCTCGTGGCCAATATTATTAAGCAAATAAGGGATATGTTTTTCATGATAAGGGTTCTCTATTTCTTTTTGGGATCAAGCATCCATACTCTGGTCAAGTTATTTCCTCTCAATAACATAAATATGTTCACGACCTTAGCCAACACAAGTATGAGTGGTGCTAAAGATGTCTCACCCTCTCTCTACAACTCAATCCCTTCAATTGATTGATGGTGACCAAGAGTCAGGGATAGCCCGAAGTTTCATAGAATAATTGGCCGCCTTCAATACCTTTCCTTGACACGTCCCGACATCTCATTTGCAGTCAACAAACTTTCTCAGTTTATGCACAAGCCAACTACAAATCACTGGACAACAACAAAAAGGCTTCTCCGCTACTTAAAGCAAACCATTTTTCATGGTATTCAGATCCACAAAGTTGGCCTTCCCATATTAAGAACATACTCGATGTCAATCGGGCTGAAATGTGGATGACCTTATCAACTCCGCTATATCAGTTTTCGGGCTCTCTAATCCTACTGAGCTCAAAGAAACAACGAGCCGCACCGATCCACAACAGAGGCTAAATATTGTGCCCGCCAATGCGTGCCTTCCGAAGACAATGGTTGTCCACTCTTCTCAAGGAACTAGCATTTCCAATCACGTATCTCCTACCGCTTACAGGATAACTCTCAGCCACACATCTCGGGCTTTAACCCGCCAACATTCGCGCACGAACACATTCCAACCAACCTTCACTTTCAGGCGTGACTTAGTGCATAAAGGTGTCGCAAATATGTGCATATTCAAGACCAAATACCTGATCCGTTAACAAGTCATTATCAAGACAACAAGACCTGAATCGCTACGTGAACAAGATCGGGTCTTGCCGATGGAAGCTGTAGAGGACCTCGAGCCCAAATCCGACCCACTGGCGTAGTCCGGAACCTAAACCCCTGGGACAATCTGCTTAATTCTTTTTTATTTTCCGTGTTATTAAATTTTTTTAAAAGTGTCGCGATTCAATCTCCTACCCGACCGAATGGTCGATCCGAACCGGAGCCCGATTTACCCGACGCCATTTATCTTATCAAAACATTTTATTATGTCATTTCAGAGGAAGCTTGCTTCGGGCTTTGAAGTGCTTCCATAATCATTTAACAAATTCAATGCAATTTAGCCCATAAACATTTAACAAAAATACATTTACAAAGAAGGTATCATGCCTTTCCAAAGAGATGATATACAAAAATCAAGGTTCAAAGTTTAACCTTTGTTTACAAAATTTCACTTGTTCAAAAGAGATGATATGCAAATTACGGAGTATATACTTATACGCCGTACTCTCTCTATGACTCAGTACGCGCGATCTCTACTTTCTTCTTTTTCTTTCACTGATACCTACGCATAGATAAAACTACACGCCTAAGCATTTTCATGCATATGGTTCTATACCGCTCTATTTCAAATATTCAAATTTAACTCTAAGATGCATTTAACATTAAACCATGCCTATATATCAACATATACCATGCTATTCACTCGCATGCCTTCAATATACACCATTTACTATGTCACAACATGTATCATTAATGCAACAATTCATTTCACAATTCAATTTATGAGATTTAAGCATATACATAAAAATCCCATTTTTACTCGTCAATGTTGGTTATTTCACCTTGACTATTCAATTCACATTTCTGACGAATTCCGTTTAATGAATCTCGTCCTTGTTATCATTTGGTAATGTGCTTACACATTTAACAATTCAGTCTCCCATCATGAGGGATGCCGTTTTGTGCACCTCGACATGTGGTATCACTTTTTGACAATTCGGTCTCCCATCATGACGAATGTCGTTTGGTGCAACCCGACATGTGGTATTATTTAAATGCCATACGCCATCATGACGGATGTCGATTGGTGCATCCCGCCAAGTGGGAACATTTCTTCAATGCCATACGCGCCATCATACTTGATGTCGACGTGCATCCCGCCAAGTGATATCGGACAATTTCGGGTGCCTTCGTGACAGATGCCAATTGGTGCATCCCATCAAGCGGTTCATTTGATATATCATTCAAATTACATTTCGACCGGACTCGCTTCATGAATCCTGCTCTTTATCATCATTCACATTCATTCGATTTCTTCAATATCACATTCCATTCCATAATCACTTCTCAGATATCTTCAGTAAAGATATACTCAATATATGTACTTATTTCATATACTCATTCATGTGTACTCATTTCATAAATACCCGCTAAGGCTACGAGGTACTCAAGTATGCTTTTCAATTTAGTTCCCATCCTGGTCAACCCCCATTATTCATTCTTAGGGTCCCTAGACACTCCAGATACTCATCACTCGACTTAATCTGGGCAAAACATGTCAAACAGGGTTGGCTCGGGAACAACCGGCACCTGCACCACTTCTCGACCTGTACCGCACAGCCATCCACTCCGCCGCCCCACCAAAGACTGTGCCTGAGCCGGTACCGGTGATCGATTGCCCTCTCGTATCCTCAGACTCTACACCCTACTGCTTGCCTAAAGGATTTTGCATTTCACTCATTTTCATTTACTAATCTTCTCCATTTCGTCCCATATCAAAATCCACCATGAATCTACCTAAAAACAACCCAAAAGTGGTTTAGACTCAATAAAAATCCATTTTCCTCGTTAAGGCTTTTCACCTAAAACTAAATCAAAAGAATGAGGTTGTGGTTTTGATTTATTACCTCAACCTCTTCAAATCTCTTCTTATATGTTGCTTGGTCTCTTAGGAGCAAGAAATGAGAAGCAAAGCCAACCCAAGCCACTCCTCCTTGCAAACCCTAGATTTTCTCCCTTTTCTCCTCTCCTCTTCCTCAAAAACGAGATTTGCTCTTCAAATGAGCCCTAAGACCACATTTTTGGTCTTTATAAACCCACTAAAGTGTAAGGCCTTGTTTGGCCTACACACTTTTACTTCATTTCTCATTTTTGTCTTAAGTCACTTAAGCTATATAAGGCCTTACAAGTTTGGCCACCCAATTAATCCTATTTTTCTAATTTTGGAGACTTAACTTTATTTCACTTTCCTTATCATTTATTCACTTAGACATTTATTTCACATTAACATTTAAGTTATCATTTGACCCTTAGGTCCTTATTTTACAAATTTTCACGCTTCAGCTCTTTTCTACTGGGCATTTCCGGTTCAATCACTTTCTTATTTGAAGACATAATATTCAATCATATGCTCACTCTTTCTTCAATTTACATTTTATGAATTTATCAATTTATCAAATTCCCCGGAAAAGCCCAAGTTTGACTCAATTCATACCCAAAATATATAATAAAATTATTATAAAAATTTTAGGGTAATTTTGGGGCGTTACAGAAGCTCAATCTTGCGAGGACGTATAAGGGAAGCACATGTCTAACCTCAAATCATGTTCTGTCATTAATTCTATATTTGAATGTAATTGTAATGAAAGAGCTTAATCCCAAATTTCACCGTTGACCAACTTTATGTAATTGTAACAAGAGTTTAATTTTTAGCCTTACCATTAACATGTTTACTAAATTAATCTCAATCACTTATATATTTAACTTTATCAATGAATGACGAAAATCTATTATTTTACACATTTGCTTCACACTATTCTCCGAGATAATTAGATTTTTTACATCGAAGGGATAATAATGTAGTAGCTCCAATGGGAGGTACTAAGTGATGGGCCATTCTGGGAGGTACCGTCGTGTGTCAGCTTCCGCATTTGTCGGCAGGCAATTTTCTTACATCGAAGGGTTAATAAAGTAGTAGAGATAATAGAATTATTTTTTCCATTTTTATACCCATACACACAATTCATTCGATTCTCTTTGTTTTCTGTTTAAAGATTTGTGTTTTTTAAAATTGAAGATCTTCACTTTATCCATGAACTGATATTTTTTAGTGACAATATACTTGATTAGTTAGAAAATATTTTATTAATGTAATTTATGGTGTTGATAATCATTTTTTCTATACAATCTTGATATATTTTCTCTTGATGTTATTTTAAATAAAACCAATATATATATATATATATATATATATATATATATATATATATATATATATATATATATATATATATATATATATATATATATATATATAAACGTGCATTTGTCAAGAATTTAGCCCCTCCGAGGAGGCTAGTTTTTTACACGTTGATAATACAATGTAGTAGCTCCAAAGGGAGTGTACTAAGTGATGGGCCATTCAGTGAGTGTACTGTTGTGTGTCGCCGTGATTTGTCGAAGGCTACTTTCACATCGAAGGGTTAACAAAGTAGAGATAATAGAATTATTTTTTCCATTTTTATACCTATAAACACAATTTATTCGATTCTTTGCTCTCGCTTAAAGATTCATTATGGGTTTTCAAATCAAGATCTTCACTTATCCATCAACCGATATTATTTAAGACACATCCTGATTAGTTAGAAAAATATTTTATTAATTTATTTTATATTATTGATAAATCATTTCTTTCGGGTATAGGATCTTGATATATTTTGGATGTTTATTTTAAATAAAAACCAACATATATATATATATATATATATATATATATATATATATATATATATATATATATCTATGTAAGACCGAGAAAATTCCAATTCTTGGAAAAAAGGGGTAAAATAGTATTTCGTCAAAATCCGAAATTTATTCTCTAGATCTCGGATGACGAAACGGATTTCACCATTGGAATCGTCTCGCGGAATCTAGCTAACACGTCAAATTTCGTCGAATTCTGAGACAGTCGGGATTTGCACGTTTTTCAAGGCATAACGTATTGGGTGCCGTAAAATGACATGTGATGTGACCAAAGTCACTTATAACATGTAATCATGTTACTTATATCGCATTTGAATTGTTAAACGATTAAAATTTGACTACGAGATAGCGCCAATGTCGAAAACCAAAAGTGAGATTTAATGTCATTATTGAAAAAGTTTAAATGATAATAGACAAAAAGTCCAAATAAGGCCGCCTCCTACAACTAAAAAGTGGGAAAAGAAAACGGGGAGGGAGGAGATGCAAGAAGGTCCGTATTGGGTTTTGTGAGTGAGGAGAGACTCTCTCTAGGTTTCGCGATCCGACCGTCTAATTCATCTAGACAAGAAGCGTGGTTCTACTCAATGAGGGCTTCAAAGTGGTACCTGACGCATAAGGAGTTCACAAACTCCGTGGGGTGATTATCCACGGTTTTGGCTAATTACTAAGTGTTTTATAATGTTTCTGCTTGATCGAGGCCTCAACAGCTGACGGCCCCAAAACTCGGGACCTAATCGCTTTGAATTTATGGAACCCATTTATAAAACTGCGATCATCACGACTCGTTTGGTGGCTAATGGTGCAATTTATGCTATAAATCATGTGTTGCTGTATAAGGCCTAAATAGTCAGAAATCGTTCACAAAGTTGAACCAATGATCGCGATTGGCCAGAACAAGTGAACCCTCGAGGGTTTCCACTGCTCATGGATGTTCACAAATATCCTTAGAAATAATGTGTTTGGTTGAGTAATTCAAATCGAATTGATCGTGGTTGTTAATTAGCCCACGTGAGCTAATTTTTGGTGTAATGGAATGTGAAATTGCATAACATGCTTGTGTGATTAAATTATGTAAATTTATATCATGTTATATATATTTGCATGTATTATATGAATGTATTGGAATTGGCATCATGCATTCCATATGCACTTCAAATCCCTAGAACAATAGGAGGAGTGAAGAGGTGATTCTTGAGAATTGGTTTCCTGAGGGTTGACTAAATAATAATACCATCGAAGGGTAGTCCATATAAAATATCAATCATCTGAGTTTCTACCAATTGATATACACTCCGAGGGTAGTCCACTAAATATAACATCTGAGTCGGGTCCACTACTTATATCTGAGGGTGGGGTCCACAACAAAAACAAATATCTTTGTTGAAAATGTTTCACGTGACAAATAAGTGTGAGGGAGCTCTGGTGAGGACTCTAGGTATGAGTTGTTCAGTAGACATTCAAGCAGATCATGCATTTACTTGAATGTATGTTTTCTTTCTCGGGAGCATCGTGACACGCACTTGCTTTAGTAGCCCAATGAGGGTGATCTCACCATCTGAGCATAGCTCCACCTCATTCAGGATATTATTTTCTCGTGCATAGGGAGCGTCGAGGAGACCTCGCCCACCCTAGAGATCGCTTTTAGAAGAAAGCCTGGGTCGTGGCTTGCAGCCATTGTATGCATGCATTAATTTAATTTTAATATATGTCAGATAAAAGCAAATTATTAACTCTCAAAACCATGATATATATTCGTTTGGATAATGTGATGAGTATTGGTTTATGGGCCAAGAGGCTGCTTTTACCATGTGATCGATGTCACACAAAGTTATGCATAAAGTTATGTATCCTGTGTAGAGCTCCCCGTGACAAAGGAGAGACTCATCGATTCAGGTGAGAAATGTCGAGTCACCGACATTCACAGCCTGAGGGTCACTAGCAGTCAACGACCCCTAAGCCAAGGTCACAACATATATATAGATATATATATAAACGCTCCATTTGTCTGGGCAATCAATCCTCCGAGGGATGTTAGTTTTTACACTAGGATAATAATGTAGTACCTCCAATGGGAGGTACTATGACGGGCCATTCGGGTAGGTACCGGTCTCAGGTCATCTTCTCGCATTGTCAAGCAGCTATTTTCTTACATCGAAGGGTGAATAAAGTAGTAGAGATAATGGAATTATCTTTTCCATTTTTATACCCATACACACAATTCATTCGATTCTTTGGTTTCGGTTTAAAGATTTGTGTTTTTGAAAATTGAAGATCTTCACTTATCCATCATGATAATTTTTAGTACACATCCTTGATTAGTTAGAAAATATTTTATTAATGTAATTTATAGTGTTGATCAATCATTTTATGGCATAGGATCTTGATATATTTTGATGTTTATTTTAAATAAAAACTAACATATATATATATATATATATATATATATATATATATATATATATATATAAAATCTGCATTGGTTTCAAGAATCATTCCTCTGAGGAGGCTAGTTTTTTACATCAAAGGGATAATAATGTAGTAGCTCCAAAGGGAGGTACTAAGTGATGGGCCATTCAGGGAGGTACCGTTGTGTGTCAGCTTCCGCATTTGTCGAAAGGCTATTTTCTTACATCGAAGGGTTAATAAAGTAGTAGAGATAATAGAATTATTTTTTCCATTTTTATACCTATAAACACAATTCATTCGATTCTTTGGTTTCAGTTTAAAGATTTGTGGTTTTCAAAATTGAAGATCTTCACTTATCCATCAACTGATATTATTTAGTACACATCCTTGATTAGTTAGTAACATTTTATTAATTACTTATATTATTGATAATCATTTCTCGCATAGATTCTGATAAGATATTTGATGTTTATTTTAATAAAACCCAAATATATATATATATATATATATAAACGTCCATTTGTAGGCACCCTGTCTTCCGAGGAGGCTAGTTTTTTACATCGAAGGGATAATAATGCAAGAGTCTAAATGGGAGGTACTATGATGGGCCATTCTTGTGAGGTACCGCCGTGTGTCAACTTCCGCATTTGTCTACAGAAACTATTTTCAATACCAAGGGTTAATAAAGTAGTAGAGATAATAGATTTATTTTATCATTGATACCTCATACACACAATTCATTCGATTCTTTGGTTTTGCTTAAAGATTCAGGCTTGAAAATCAAGATGTTCACTTATCCATCAACCGATATTTTTAGTACATATCTTGATTAGTTAGAAAATATTTTATTAATGTAATTTATAGGTTGATAAATCATTTTTGGCATAGGATCTTGATATATTTTATGTTTATTTTAAGTGTTAACTAATATATATATATATATATATATATATATATATATATATATATATATATATATATATATATATATAAACGCAGATTTGTCAATCATTTCTGAGGAGGCTAGTTTTTACATCAAAGTGGATAATAAATGGTAGTTCCAAAGGGAGTACTAAGTGATGGGCCAATTTTAGAGGTACTGCTGTGTCGCCGTATTTGTCTTTAAGGCTATTTTCTTACATCGAAGGGTTACAAAGTAGTAGAGATAATAGAATTATTTTTTCCTGCTTATACCTATAAACACAATTCATTCGATTCCTTGCTTCGCTTTAAAGATTTGTGGTTTTCAAAATCAAGATCTCTCACTTATCCATCAACCGATATTATTTAGTACATCCTTTTATTTAGTTAGAAAATATTTTAAGAATGTAATTTATATTGTTGATAAATCATTTTTCGCATAAAGACTTTGATATATTTTGATTTTATTTTTAAAATTAAAACCAACATATATATATATATATATATATATATATATATATATATATATATATATATATATATATATATATATATATATATATAGGAGAAGGAAACAGTATTTGCTCAAGTAATCATTCCTCCGAGGAGGCTAGTTTTTACATCGAAGGATAATAATGTAGTAGCTCCAAGTGGGAGGTACTATGATGGGCCATTCTCAGGTATCATCAGAAACACTGCAGATTGGTTTCAAGTAGCTATTTTCTTACATCGAAGGTTTAATAAAGTAGTGGAGATAATAGAATTATTTTTTCCATTTTTATACCCATACACACAATTCATTCGATTCTTTGGTTTCGATTGAAAGATTTGTGTTTTTTAAAATTGAAGATCTTCACTTATCCATCATGATATTTTTTAGTACACATCCTGATTAGGTTAGAAAAATTTCTATCAATGTAATTTATAAAGGTTGGATAAATCATTTTTTGCATAGGATTCTGATATATTTGATGTTTTACTTAAGTAAAACTAAATATATATATATATATATATAAACGCATTTGCCTGGCAGCCATTCCTCCCAGGAGACTATATTTTTACATCAAGGGATAATAATGTAGTAGCTCCAAAGTGTGAGATAATAAGTGATGGGCCATTCGAGGTACCGCTGCGGTGTCGTACTCCAGATTTGGTCTTTGCAATTTTCTTACATCGGCGTTAATAAAGTAGTAGAGATAATAGGAATTATTTTTCTATTTTTATACCCATACACAATTCATTCAATTCTTTGTTTTCGCTTAAAGATTCAGGTTTTTAAAATTGAAGATCTTCACTTATCCATCATGCGACCCCGTGTACCCAATTTTCTTAAATGGCAAAATCGCACTCGTAAAAATCCGGAATTTTTCTAGATCTCGATGATTAAAACAGATTTCACCATGAACGCCCTCGAAATCTGAATTTACCATCAGCCAATTCGCCGGTTCCTGGCAGACAATAATTTGCACATTTTTCGAGGAACGAGCGTCAAGTGACATCACTCATTTTGGAGCGGCACACAGGTGCCACGTAAAGATTCAATTCAGTCAAGTTGAGTCGGTGGTGGGATCCATAATACATATTGGCATGATGCCATTGGATAGAAAATAAACTAATAAGAAGTAATCAAAATTTGGAAATTTTAAAAGAGAGTAAAATAATTTGATAAGGGTCATCTCCTACCTTAAGACTGCAAAACGGAGGGGGCCGGAACATTTCATACTGGGCTTAGGTTTTAGTTTTTGTAGAGAGTAGCGGACCTCCTTCTCTAAGATCTCAAAGATCGACCGTCTGATTTCTTCTCAGCTCGAGAAGGAAAGCCGCTTCACGCTGGCGAGGGCAACTCGTGGACTTGCTTTAGGAGTTTCGACAAACTCCGTGAGGTAGGGGTTTCATCCCATTTGTTTTATTCTCGTTTAAGTGCTTTGTTGATGTTTAGGTCGACTGAGGCTGAGGGTTTACGACTACCTCCCAAATCTTAATTCGAAATGTTGGAATTTTGAGACCCATTTGTGCATTCCTCAGAGCGCTTTAGGACCTGCTTTGTGTGTCAGATGATTTATTAACAACCGTGTTTTTGCAGCAGAGCCTAAACAGCTGGCGAAATTTGTTTCCAAAAGTGGAGCCGAGGTCGACGACGGGCCGCCCACCTGACAGCCCCACATGCTATGTTTTGGACCGCAAAATCAGTCCCGGTTTGTCTCAATTGGACCAAAATCGGCCCATACAACAGTTGAATCATGAAATGAATGGCTTGGTATGTGGAACAGATAGTTAAGACACGATGAATGTAAAGACAACACACAATTATAAGTAAATAAAATCGTTTTGTAAGCCATCGAGATGATAATGTAAATCGCTTCAAGAGCCAAATCACGTATTTATCGGTGCTGAATTATATGTGCGTAATCAGAGTTGATTGAAAATATGCATATCACATTGTATAAAATGGTTTTGAAAATGGCATAATGTATTTTCATATGCACCGTAGAATCTGGGGTTAGGTGTGGAGGCATGACATGGTTTTTTTGCAAAAAACAACTGACATGGTTGCGAAAGAAATTTCACAGGATGATATTCCTGAGAATCAAGTCAGAGATGGGCCACCGTATCATATCGAATGACTATGACTGCTTTTCGAAAGCTCACCAAACCAATTCGCCTGCAGGGTAGTCCCATATTTTTTTACCAGAATATTTCTGGTAGTGACATTCAAGAACAAGATTTGTTTTGAAATGATTATTTTCTCATACATAATAGTAAGTGATGAGTCTTGAGCACTGTGATGGGTGATCATGTAGACATTCAAGTAGGGATCGTGACATTTGAGTGTGTGTTTATTTTGAAGCATCACATTATGCACTTAGGGTAAGAGGAACTGATTGAAAAACATTCTGACTTACCAAGATAACACCCTATCGAGGGAATATCATTTCGTGCATGTGAAGATTCAGGAGACTCCAAGCCATCTTAGAGGCCTATTTTGAAGAAAGCCAAGCCAGGGCTTTGAATGGTTTTGAATAAAAAGTATGTATTAGGATTTTAGATTTTAATATATGTTGTAATAAGAGAAATTTTAATAACTCTTTAACTGGCTTTAAATTATAGTGTCACATATTTGTTTTTATGAGTATTAGCCTATGAGTCCAAGAGGCATTTTATCAGTAATGGTCTCTCGTGATACGACAAATAGATTTTCCACAAAGCCGACGGTAGTCAAACCCGACACCCCAGTTTGGGGCGCCACACATCAACCGATATTTTAGTACAAATCTCGATTAGTTAGAAAATATTTTACGTAATTGCGTGGTGTTCATGAATCATTTTTGCCATACGATCTTGATATATTTTATTTATTTTAAATAAAACCAACATACATACATATATATACATATATATAAACAGGCATTTGCTCAGCAATCATTCCTCCTCGGTGAGGCTAGTTTTTTACAACGAAGGGATAATAATATAGTAGCTCCAGTGGGAGGTACTAAGTGATGGGCCATTCTAGGAGGTAACGTCGTGTGTCAGCTTCCGCATTTGTCGGCAGGCTATTTTCTTACATTGAAGGGTTAATAAAGTAGTAGAGATAATAGAATTATTTTTTCCATTTTTATACCCATACACACAATTCATTCGATTCTTTGGTTTCGATTTAAAAGATTTGTGTTTTTGAAATTGAAGATTCTACTTATCCATCAAATCGATAGTTTTTAGTACACATCCTTGATTAGTTAGAAAATATTTTATTAATGTAATTTATAGTGTTGAAAATCATTTTTCAAGTATAGATTCTTTTATATATTTTGATGTTTATTTTAAATAAACTAACATATATATATATATATATATATATATATATATATATATATATATATATATATATATATATATATATATATATATATATAAACTTACATTTGTGGTGTAATCATTCCTCTGAGGAAGCTTAGTTTTTTACATCGAAGTGAGCACACGTAAGTAAATCTAAAGTGGGAGGTACTAAGTGATGCAGCCATTCGCAGACATCGTGTGTCAATCAGATTGCGGCGTATCATTTTTCTTACATCGAAGGGTTAATAAAGTAGTAGAGATAATAGATTTATTTTATCATTTTTATACCCATACACACAATTCATTCGATTCTTTGGTTTCGGTTTAAAGATTTGTATTTTTGAAAATTGAAGATGTTCACTTATCCATCAACTGATATTTTTTAGTACACATCCTTGATTAGTTAGAAAATATTTTATTAATGTAATTTATAGTGTTGATAAATCATTTTTTGGCATAGGATCTTGATATATTTTGATGATTATTTTAAATAAAAACCAACAAATAAAAACCATGGACGCCAACACCGCATTTACGCCATATGAGTAGGTGGTGCTGAATCAAGTTAGAAGTGCTCTTGTGATAAGAAATGTCAGTCATGTGTCATTGTCGGCTTGTGTTATTTAACATTTTAGAGTGCAAAAGGTAAAAGTAAAAAAAAAAAGTTGACATGCAGGGCAGGGAATCAGAATGAATTTTTGAAGAACACCTTCCCTTGTCTTTCTTTGTTGGCAAGCATCTACCAAAGGTTGTAGCCTTCAGTGGCTTCCTCTTTTCACTAATGTGCATAAGGAGAAAAGCCCTTATCACCAAACCCATTATTAGCTGATTTTAACATGAGATGATATTTATCACCACTCTGTAATAATTTCAACATTATAACAAAATTTTAAAGCCATCTCTAACTAACTTCATAATTGTCATTTCTAACATTATGAAGTGTTAACATTTTCCTCATTTTTCTTTTAAATTTAAAAAAATAACCCAAACTAATCTCTTAGACACAGATCAAAAATACTATAAAGATTCTATTCAAGATATTTAAATAAGTATTTTATCAAATAAGTGGCGATGGATACCTAAACCCAAGCTCCCTAGGTATTCTACATCTGCTCTAATACCAAATTACGACACCCCAAATCCCCAAAATTGGCTGACACCACAACTCATGAACGTCGTGAATGCCGAAAGGACCCGAAGATCTACGAAAACGCAGTCCCTTTGTACGGAGCTCCAATTCCTTGCACATAACCCGTCCCAACACATCCACCACCACACAGTTCAAATGAGAAAGAACAATGGCCACTGGCTGGGTCAGTAACCCAGCCAAGCCACTCTGCCCCGCCCTGCCCCGCCGTGCCCCGCCGGCCCTACCGAAAAAGCCCGTGGACAAACGAGCCGAGCCGAGCCTTAATCAGGCTTGGATAAACTCAGCTCGACCTAAAGCTCTACGGTCGGCCGAGACCCATCTGTCGGAACGAGGCTTTGCCCATGGATCTCCCACCCAGGATCCGGGTCTTCACCCTGCCATCCAACCTGCCAAGACCTGGAGCGAAATGCCTGCGTCACGCGGTCCCTGATATCACGAATCGATCCTCGCTTCCTGTGATCCAAATGACATGGATGGCAAATGCGTGAATCCTCACGGTCAAGTATGAGGCGCAACGATCAAGACTACCGGTCGAAAGAACTCACGCCGTCACCGGGATCAGACCTTAGATCTCCGTGATCCGCCTGGTGAGCGTAAATGGTACCCACGATAATGAAGGTGCTCGCGACTAAGATGTTCCAAAGGTGGATAGCGGAAGAAGGTGCCTAGAAAGGACGCCGAGGGAAGTGACAATGATGTCGGGTACGACCCACTAAGATGATCGGTCGCATCCCGTGTACAAGAATCCGACATAAATACGTAGGGAATCGGGGCTCCCGTGGAAACTATGTAGGTGGTGGCCATGAGCTGTGGCCAAGGTTTGCCGACCGAGTAGCATCAGGCAAATGCACGTGCCCACCGACGATCAATTCGTACCGGATGAACAAGTGACCCAATCTCAAACTGGGCATTGGGACCCCTTTGGATACTCCGGTATTGACTCTAACCCACAAGATCTAGGCTACGGGTAAAGGCATCAAGTGGTGATCGTGGTGAGATTTCATAGAGGAAATAAGGAGCTTCAAGATCCTGGACCGCTGTAATAGACTCGTGTAACACTGGAGTGCCACCGCACCTGGTATGAAAATTTGGGTCACCGATTCGACATGGTGGAAGATTCTGATCTCCAACCAAGAAGGGTGAAGCTTACGGGTCTCAAATTAATCATGCAAGTACTGCATCCGGGAGGGTGGTGGCCAACTTAACCATGTGCAAAGAAAAGATATCAGCCAAATAGTTGTGGCGTTGTTAATATAATGAGTTTGCTGTGCATCTTGTCGATATATTATTTCTTTATTTAGATAATTGATTAAACCAATCATGTTCTTATTCACGATTTCAGTATTCATTTCTTTACTCCGCAATTTCTACTTGTTTTAATTCTATTTACAATTTTTCACAGAAGTCGTTTTCAAAGAAGGGAATTCCTCGCTAATCCGAAGGAAACAAATGTCAAGGAGGTGGCTTGGGTCGCTTTTGAAGATCAATTGCTAAATCAACTAGGTAAAACAAACTTACGTAAAAATTATTTCTACTGATGTATTGGTTATCATTGATTACAAAAAGTTAAAAAGTATATGGACCGAGCTTGAGGATTTGATCATACCACAAACTTGTATAGGTCGGATTGGGCTTCAGCTCGAGGTTGCTTTTCCTCGAGCTCACCATATGGAAACGAGCCTAATAAGCCTAAGCCAAGCTTTTTTTTTTAAACTCGCCGCTTGAGTCAGATTAAGCTCGTCAAAGCTCGAGTTTGGCCGAGCTCGCTCATAAATTAAATGCTTCCAGCCTAAATGTTCAAAAGCTCTGGCCATACAAGCCCCCAACTTTGGCCCCTACATCATCACTCAACCAATATATCCCAACTATATACAATAGTTTCAAGAGTTAGGAAAATACTTCTATACAAACATATATTAAAATTTAGAATTCAAATACATGTCACATCATACTACCAAAGCCATAAACTGTGCTTCTTTTCCTAACAGGTCTCTAAGAAGAGCCGTCCTCTCGAAATACTCGGCATTTGAAAAAATGTTCCTCGATGTGGTGAGTTATATCGCCCAAAAGAGTGGAATCACCCTAAATGGGTTACTTCCACCTAAGTGAAGTGCAATGTCTAATTTAAAAACATACATTCAAGTAAATGTGCATCCTACTAATGTCTACTTGATCAACTCATCTCCAGTACTCACCGACTCCTCACACTTGCCTAGGCCACAGTGAGAAACATTATTTTTCAAAACAAAGAGTAGCCTGTTTATATTTTGGGATACAACCCTCCGATATAAGTAGTGGACCACCTCGATGTTCTATTTACGGACAACCCTCCGAAGGGTATCAATCAGCGCACCTCGACGATCATTTATATGACTGACTCCGATAATTATTATTTTGGGCCAACCTCCGAAACCATTCTCTCAAAAATCAGCCTCCTACACTCACCCTATCGCTTTGTGGTGCCCCAAAGGCATATGGAATGCATGAGTGCCAATTCCAATACAATTCATATAACACATGCTATCATATATAACATGACACATTTATATATAATTTAACACACAAACATGTTATGTAATTTCACAATCCATTACACCAAAATTAGCTCACTTCAGCTAATTATCCAACACGAGCAATTCTGATTTGAATTACTCAACTAAACACATTATTTCACAAAAAATTATTTTGTGAACACAATTTCAAAATGCTGAAAGCCTGTGTTTCATATTTCGCTAATATCAAGCCACATTACATTTTTCTACACAATTCAAGCTATTTCAGTCTCATACTATCAACACAAGATTTATTTCAAATTTATGAAATAAACACCTAAACAAAATTTCTACACAATCATATGACTATGTATTCAAAGCTCCATAAATTCTCACTAATCACTCTGCTCACTTTGTGAACTAGAATTTACAAATGTATTTCCGTTTCCTATGCACATCAGTTACAATGACATTTAGTTATTAGTTTATGCCATTAACAAACCCAAACAGCTCTCACGATTACTTCTGACCGCATATCGGGCTCAATAAATTCAACACCTCTGGCCCCAAGTTTTGGGACTCACAATCAAACGGCTGCTCAAAGGCCTCAATCCAACCGAAACATTATAAACACTTAAATAAAGTGTAAACCGATAAACTCTCGGTACCTCCTGAGTTTGACAAACCCTAAACCCGAGTCCACGCAGAGCCTTCCGTGAGCGCTCTTTCCTTCTAGCCCGAGGATTTCCTTACTCATTTGATCGCTTCAGAAATCTAGAGAGAGAAGTGACACTTTCACTTTTAAAACGCCTAATTTGTAACCTACTCATAAGTCTTTCTTTTTTCTACTTTTTTCTCTTTTAGTTTAAAGGTGAGATGGTTGTTATCGTTTTATTTTGTCAGTTTCCCCATTTAATTAAATTCCAAAATGACCATTTTATCCCTTAGCTTAGATTTTCGACATTTAGCACTATCCCGGCCGTCCATTCCATCATCTCTCTACTCATGCAACATGTATAACATGTGTACATGTTATATGTGACTTTTGTCACATCTCAAGTCGTTTTTCTGGATTGAAACTCCGCAGAGGCCCTCGAAAACGTGTAATCTGCAACACCTGCCTCAATCTCGACGTGGTAGTTAGATTTCGTGAAGATCATTCAACTGGAACTGTTTCACCATCCGAAATCTAGAGAATAAATTTCACTTTTGAACAAATTTCGATTTTTTACCATTTTTCCGTAAATTGGAATTTCTGAGTTCAACATGATTTTCACTTGAACTTATTTACACTGATGTGTGGGGTCCTACTAGTTATACTGAATTCATGATCAAGATATTACTCCTATTTTTATTGATCAATATACAAAATATATATGGTTTTATCCAATGGTCAATAAATTGAGCTGTTTTTAAAATTTTTCCACATTTCAAACGGTTTAGTTGAAACCCGCTTCAAAAATCAATCAAAACATTATAATTCCAACAATGGTGGTGAGTTTATTGCTTAAAACCATATCTCCTACTTCATAGGCATAACCACCACGCTTACTACTCCCCCACACACTTACAAAACAAATGGTAGCTTCGAATGTCGCCATCATCGCTATCTCGCTGAAATGTGCCTTACACTCCTTCATGATGCCCATCTTGATTTCTCTTATCGCCTTATGCCTTCAAACAAATCTTCCTACCTCATAAATAGACACTACACCTCTTTCTTTCCGAAAATCACCTTGAAGTCCTTAATATAAACACCAAATTATTTGAAATTAAAAATTTGATGCATTTGGTATCCTCTCACACTGACCTATAACCCAATACGCCAGTCGCAGCTAATCCAAAGCCCGTTTTTCTATTCACCAACTCAAAATGCATACAAGTGTCTTCGAACTCAAACAAAAATTTCTCTTCTCCCAAGACGTGTTGCCTGGATGAAACCCAAGATCAATCCAAATTTTCTCTCAACACAGTCTTCCGTGCAACCCGTAAACCTCCATAACCTCCCATTTCTTCCTCTCTTTTCTGGTGGCTCACCACAGCTGCTAGCAAAGTCACATCACCGGCGCCCGACGACCAGATCATTACAACCTTCTCAGCCCACTCCGCCATCGTCGCGCCCTCCTCAAATTTCTCTAATCCCTCCGTTCTTTACTCATGATTCCTGCCCATTATAAATCACCCCCATCTCATCCCACTCCTCTTAGATGATTGTGGACTCAGCTTCTCCCTTAAATCTTCCATCCCACTTCCTATTTTGCAATTCCGCATACCCATCTCACTGCATTTTCTCCCCTCCACTTACTTCACAAACCCTCCCCCAAAACCGATACTCTCCTCAACGACATCATGATGACCACAAGATCATCGAACCAAATCTTCAAACCCAAATGACATATCCATATTAAAGGTCCAAACATCCTCTCTCCCAAAGTCCATCGAGCCAAATCCAAAGGTGGTTGCCATTTCTCAACCTCATCATGTGAGGTTATGTCCATCGAGTTTCACCGCTTCTAATGAAACATGGATCGGAACTAGTTTACCACCTCAAACCTGATAATCATAATGTCGTAGTGGCCTTCCGGTAAAAGGTATGTCGATGGATCCGTGGGATTTTCCATTCAAAGCCCTAGTTACTTTAAGGGTTATGAATAACGCCTGTATTGATTACAAAGAAACCTTTGAAGCCCATGTAGTCAAACCAAAGACAACTATTAGAACTCAATATCTATCATTATGAAAGGGTGGGATTTGAGGCAAATGGATGTCAACAATGCCTTTCTAAATAGTGCATTAACTGAGACTGTTTTTATGGCACAATCCCAAAGGTTCAAGGACTTGTCCAAACCTAACCATGTTTGCAGGTTAAAAAGGTGGGATTTATCGCTAAACAAGTTCCACTAGTTAGTACAACACTAAAAATGCCATTCTTTAGCTGGCTTTACGCTCCAAGGCCGACTCTTCATTTAGCATGCTGGCAATTCAATCTTTGCTATTTTCTCTGCTTATGCGATGATCTGCGACACGGAATAACTGAATCTGCCATAGTTAAGCAAATGGGTGATATACTTTTCTCAAGGATACGGGTTCTCTCATTTCTCTGGGATCAGTAATTCATACTCTGGCCATTATTTCTCTCACAACATAAATATGTTCATGACCTTAGCCAACACAAGTATGAGTAAAGTAAAGATTTAACCCTCTCTCTACAACCTATCCTTTCAATTGATTGAGGTATAATTATTGTCGACATCCGAAGTTTCGTGAGAATAATTTCGGTCGCTCTCAATACCTTTCCTTGACATGTCCCATATCTCATCTGGCAAATAACAAACTTTCTCGCTTTATGCAATGTCAACTACAAATCATCGGACAGCAAATAAAAGTCCCATACTTAAAGCAACCATTTTTCATGGTATTCGGGACCCACAAAGTTGGCCTTCCCATATATAATATACTACGTCGGGACAGCCGGAAATGTGGATGACCGCACGCCACCGCTTATATCAGCTAGCTCTAATCCCATTTTTAGCTCAAAGAACAACGCAGCCATTGCAGACGATCTGCCAAATGTAGCGCAACATCGGCCCCTAGCTAATGCAAGCTCTGAGACAACAATGGGTCTACCTTCTCAAGGAACTAGCATTTCAATCATAATCTCCCGGGCCTGCTTGGATAACCCCGCAGCCACACATCTCGCTTTAACCCAAATGACATTACAAGATGAAACATTCAAATCAACCTTCACTTTGTAGTTGACTGTGCATAGCGAGCTCCAAGTTAAACATGGTATTCAAGACCAAATAGGCCAACCGTTAACAAAGCTGTCAAGACAACAGACTAATTGCTAATGCGAACAAGATCATCTTGCCGATGGAATAGAGGGCACCTCCCCGAGCCTGGCCCACCTGAATAGAGCGAGTCCGAATCAAACCCTTGACACCTGCTTAATTTTTTTGTATTTCAAGGTTATTAAATTTTTTTTTTTTAAAAGTGTCGCGACCCGAATGGCCGATCCGAACCGGAGCCCGATTTACTCCGACGTTTTCATTTATCTTATCAAAACATTTTATTATGTCATTTCGTAGGTGAAGTTTAAGCCAGCTGGCGTGTTCTTACAATCATTTAACAAATTCAACGCAATTCCTTAGCCCATAAACATTTAAATAAAATACATTTACAAAGAAGGCATTCATGCTTTCCAAAGATGATATACAAAAATCAAGTGTTCAAAGTTTAACCCTTTGTTTACAAAATTTCACTGATCTGGAAGAGATGATATAAATTACGAGTATATACTTACACGCCGCACCTCCTATGACCTCAGCACAAGGCGATCTCAGTCTTCTTTTCTTTGCTTACCCGATACCTTACTGATAGATAAACTACACGCCAGCATTTTCATGCACAAGTGGTTCTATACCGCTCTATTTCAAATATTCAATTTAACTCTATGATGCATTTAATATTAAACCATGCCTATATATCAAATGCTATACTCATGCTTATCTATTTCCAAGATGCCTCAAGACATTATACAATTCATTTACCATGTCACAACATGTATTGTCAATGCAACAATTCATTTCACAATTCAATTTATAAGATTTAAGTATATATACATAAAATCATTTATACCTCGCGAATGTTGGTTATTTCACCCATTCACTAGACTACATTTCGACGAATTCGCTTTAATAATCCCGCCCTGTTGTTATCATTTGCAATGTGCTTACACATTTAACAATCTACCCCATCATGACGGATGCCGTTTTGTGCACCCCGACATGTGGTATCACTTTTTAACAATTCGGTCTCCCATCATGACGAATGTCGTTTGGTGCAACCCGACATGTGGTATCATTTAAATGCCATACGCCATCATGACTCCGATGTCGACAGAACCGCCAAGTGAAAATTCTTCATCATATCGCCATCATGATCTGATGCCGATTGGTGCATCTCGCCATGTGGGACATTGACAATTTCTGCGCCTTCGTGATCTTACGCCGACGGTGCATCCCGTCAGCTAGCTCATTTATATCATTCAAATTACATTTCTGACGGATTCTGTTTGATGAATCCCGTCTTTATCATCATTCACATTCATTTGATTTTCAAATATCACATTTTAATTCCATAATCACTTTCATATTATCTTTTCAAAGATATACTCAATCTATGTACTTATTTCATATACTCATTCATGTACTTATTTCAAAGATATCTTTTCACTTAGTTCTATCCTTATTTGAACCCCCCCATTATTCATTTCTTAGGGTCCCTATATTATTCCAGATATACTAATACTGACTTGCACCTGCAAAAACATGTCAAAACATGGTCACTGAACAACCCAGACCGCATTCACTGGACTCCTCAGACTCATGACAGTTATCCACCGCCAAATTTAAGATGTGGTACAGGTTTGAGCTTCAGATTTGCACCGATTGCCCTCTCGCATCCCTCGCCAGACGGTGACACTTACGTTTCTCAAAATGCGGATTTGCATTTCTCACTCATTTCATTAACATCTTCTCCACTCGTCCCATATCAAAAAATCCAATTATGGAATCTACCTAAAAACAACTCCAAAAGTGGTTTATACTCAATAAAAATCCATTTTTCTCAAGTTAGGGCTTTTCAATCATAAAACTAAATCCAAAAGAATGAGGTTAGCTTTGATTTATTACTCAACCTCTTCAAATCTCTTCTTGTATGTTGCTCGTCTCTTAGGAGCAAGAAATGGAAGGAAGCCAACCTGCTTAATTCTCCTGCAAACCCTAGATTTTCTCCCTTTTCCTCTCTCCTCTTCTCAAAACGAGATTTGCTCTTCCAATGAGCCCTAAGACCACATTTTTGGTCTTTATAAACCCAATTAAAGTGTAAGGCTTTGGTTTGGCCTACACTTTATCATTTCTCATTTTCGCCTTTAAGTCACTTAAGCTTAGGTAAGGCCTTTGGCTTCGCCACCCAATTATCCTATTTTCTATTTTGGACATTCTAACTCTTTTATTTCAATTTTCTCATTATCATTTATTCACTTAGACATTTGTTTCATTAGTTAACATTTGTTATTATCATTTGACCCTAGGTCCTGATGCACAAATTCTTTTCACGTTTCTGTTTTTTCTACATTAGGTAATATTTCCTGTCTAACTGTTTCTTTTAGCTTAAAAGAGGTATGATTCTGGTCTATAAAGCCAAATTTTTTCAATTTTGGGAGCTCTACAAACCCTAGACACTTGGGAATAATTCCTCTTAAAAGCCTGGAAGCTGAGTTCAATTGAAACAAAGAGTAGTGGTAATGGTGTTTAGTTAGTAAAATACTTTGGTGTGTCTTTAAAGTAATGCTTCCAATCTTTATAGATCAGATATAAAATAATGTCTAAACTCTCAAAACCATGTCCACGTTTAACTGTATATTTGAAACAGAACCATAATAATAGTCTTATCACTTTAGCGCTCCTACTCATTAACATGTTTGTCATAAATTGACTCCTCAATCAATTAGACATTTGTGAACTTCTATCAATGAGAAAGGTAATCTGAAAATCTATTATTTTAAGAAGCATTTGTCGACGATCATTCCTCCGAGGAGACCAGATTTTCCATCTATGTGGATAATAATGTAGTAGCCTGAGAGTGGAGGTACTGATGGGCCATTCGAGGGTACCATTGTGTGTTACCTACATTTGCCTACAGGCAATTCTTTTCTTACATCGAAGGGCAGGTTAATAAAAAGAGTAGAGATAATAGAATGATTTTTTCAGCAGTATACCCATACACACAATTCGATATCGATTTTTGGTTTCTAAGAAAGATTTTGTGTTTTTATAAATTGGCAGGATCTTCAGTACTTATCCATATGAATGATATTTTTAGGCACACATACTTGATAGTTGAAATATTCTATTAATGTAATTTATGGTGTTGATAAATCATTTTTTTCCATACAATCTTACATATATATTTTGATGTTATTTTAAGAAACCAAATATATATATATATATAAACGTGGCATTTGTCAAAGAATCATTCCTCCGAGGAGTTGCTTACATCAAAGGGATAATAATGTAGTAGTCTAAAAGGGAGGTACTAAGTGATACAGGTCCAAGGAGGGTACTGCGCAGGTCGCCTCGTGATTGTTGAAGGCTATTTTCAGAACATCAATAGGTTAATAAAGTAGTAGAGATAATAGAATTATTTTTTCCATTTTTATACCTATAAAACACAATTCATTCGATTTGGTTTCTAAGATAAAGATTTGTGGTTTTCAAAATTTCAAGATCTTACTTATCCATCAACTATACATTATTAGTACACATCCTGATTAGTTAGAAACATTTTATTAATGTATTTTAGGTATTATTGATAAATCATTTCTTGGCATAGGATCTTGATATATTTTGATGTTTATTTTAAATAAAACTAAATATATATATATATATATATATATGGTATATATATATACAGAAGACCCTAAAATTCAATTTTTGGAAAAGAAAATAGGTAATTTTTGCTAACTGACAATTCTATTCTCTAGATCTCGGATGACCTAAACTGGATTTCACCATTGGAATCGTCTCATGGATCTAATAATACGTCAAATTTGCTCCATTAATTCGAGACGCGGATTTGCACGTTTTTTCAAGACATAACGATTGGTGCCGAATGACATGTGATGACCAGTCACTTATAACATGTAATCATGTTATTTATATTGCATGAGTGGAGAAATGGATGAAATGGACTACGAGATAAGGCCAAATGTCGAAAATCCAAGAGCGAGATACGATTGTCATTATTGAAAGCGAAATGATAATAGGACAAACCAATACAGCAAGATACTTCCACAACTAAAAAGGGAAAAGAAAACACGGGGAGAGGGAGTGAGATGCAACAAGGTCCAGATTGGGTTTTTAGAGTGAGATGAGAGATTCTCTCAGTTTTCAAGGACCGACCATTTAATTCATCTAGACAAAAGGTTAGGGCTGCCTCATCAATGAGGGCTTCGTGGGTATCTCGGATTTAAGAGTTTCACAAACTCCGGTGCGTATGATTTATCCTATCGTGGGGTTTTGTTAATTTTACTTAAGTGTTTTATAATAATGTTTCTATGGATCGAGGCCTTGAATCCACAGCTGACGTCCCCAAAACTCGGGACCGACCGTTTGAATTTTATGGAACCCACTTAACCAGGATCGCCTTCACTGACCGCTGGGTATTAATGGTAATTTATGCCATAAATCATGTGTTGGTTGTATAAGGCCTTAAATGTATCATGGAAATTCGTTCACAAAGTGAACTAACATGATCGTGATTTGTCAACAGTAACCCGAGGGTTTCACCGTTCACATGAATAGTGTTCACAAAATATTTTAGGAAATGGCCGTGTTTGGTCGAGTAATCCAAATCGAATTGATCGTGGGTTGCTAATTAGCCCACTTATTTAATTTTTGCAATGGAATATGAAATCGCATAACATGTCAGGTGATTAAATGTAAATTTATATCATATTATATATATTTGTGCAGAAGATATGAATGTATTGGAATTGGTATCATTCCATATGCACTAAGCAATCTCGTAACCATAGGAGTTATGAGGTGATTCTCGAGAGAATGGTTTCTCGAGGTTGACTAAATAATAACAATTATCGGGTAGTAGTCCATATAAAATACCAATCGTCTGAGTCGGCCCAACTAATACACTCTGAGGGTAGTCCAATTAAATATAACATCTGAGCCTACCAGACATTTATAGCCTCCTGAGGTAGTCCACTGTAAATAAAAACAAATATCTGTTGAAAATAATGTTTCTCATACGTGGCTTAGCAAGTGTGTGAGGGAGCTCAAGAGGACTCCTGGCATAGAGTTAAACTCAGTAGACATCTGGCAAAGATCACGATTTACTGAACTTATGTTTTTCATTGAAAGACGTGACATGCACTTAAAGTGAGAGTAGCCCATGTAGTGGTGATTCCACTAATACGATAGCTCACCCCGCCGAGGATATTATTCTTCGTGCATAGCAGGAGCTGAGGAGAAGGTCACCTAGAGATCGCTTTTAGAAGAAAGCTCGTCAGGCTTTGGTGTTAGACAGATACATAAAATAGAATTCTAGAATTTAACATAGTTTCTTTCCCCTCAAGATAAAAGTAAATTATTAATCCTCAATCATAAGAGAGATATATATTTCACTGAAGGCCAGATTGCAGATTTGCTTACGCCCAAGAGGTCATGACATCGCCATGGGATTGACATTGACAGTGTTAGTGTATAGGTTATGTATCCCGTGCAGAGCTCCCCCGATAAAGGAGACTCAAATTCGATTTTCTATGAGAAATGCCGAGTCACCCGACATTCACAAGTGCTTCCAGGCGACTAGTAGTCAACGGACCCCTAAGCCAGTACCGCAACATATATATATAACCCATTAGAGCCTGAATCAACTCTCCGAGGAGGCCAGTTTTTTACATCGAGGATATAACAGTACTCCAGCGTACTATGACGCCATTCGGCAGGTACCGTCTCAGGTCATCTTCTGCAGATTGTCTGGCATGCTATTTTCATACATCGAAGGGTGAATAAAGAGTAGTAGATAATAGAATTATCTTTTCCATTTTTATACCCATACAATTCATCATTTTGGTTTCAAGCAAAGATTTGTGTTTTGAAAATCAAGATCTTCTCTAATGACATCCATCATGATAATTTTTAGTACACATCCTTGATTAGTTAGAAGTAAATATTTTTATTAATGTAAATTGAAAGTTGATCAATCATTTTTCGCATAGATCTTGATATATTTTGAGGCGCTATTTTAAATAAAAACCAATATATATATATATATATATATATATATATATAGAGAGAGAGAGAGTATATATATATATATATATATATATATATATATATATACATAGAAAGTATATATATATATATAAACGTGCATTTGTCGCAATCATTCCTCCTCCGAGGAGGCTAGTTTTTACATCAAAGGATAATAGCGTAGTAGCTCCAAAGGGAGGTACTATGGATGGGGCCATTCAGAGGTATCAAGTAGTGTCACTTCGCATTTGTCGAAAGGGGCCATTTACATCAAGGGTTAATAAAGTAGTAGAGATAATAGAATTATTTTTTCCATTTTATACTCATAAAATACAATTCATTCGATTCTTTGGCTTGCTTAAAGATTTGTGGTTTTCAAAATTAGAAGATCTTCACTTATCCATCAATCATATATTATTTGGTATACACATCCTTGATTAGTTAGGAAAATATTTTATTAATGTATTTTATATTATTGATAAATCATTTCGCATAGATTCGATATATTTTGATGTTTATTTTAAATAAAAACTCAACATATATATATATATATATATATATATATAAATCGCCCATTGTAGTAATCATTCTTCTCCAGGAGGCTAGTTTTACATCGAAGGGATAATAATGTAGTAGCTCCAGTGGGAGGTACTAAGTGATGGGCCATTCTGGTAGGTACCGTCGTGTGTCAACTTCCGCATTTGTCGGCAAACTATTTTCTTACATTGAAGGGTTAATAAAGTAGTAGAGATAATAGATTTATTTTATCATTTTTATACCATACAATACAATTCATTCACGACTTTTGGTTTTAAAAGATTGTGCTTTTGAAAATTGAAGATGTTCACTATCCATCAACTCCATATTATATACATATCCTTGATTAGTTAGAAAATATTTTATTAATGTAATTTATGTTGATAAATCATTTTTGGTATAGGATTATATATTTTGATGTTTATTTAATAAAAAACCAACATATATATATATATATAAACGTGCATTTGTCAGCAATCATTCCTCTGAGGAGGCTAGTTTTTTACATCGAAGGGATAATAATGTAGTAGCTCCAAAGGTGTAGGGAAAAGTAATACCTAAGTGATGGGCCATTCAGAGGTACTGCTAGTGTGTCGCCTCTTCCGTATTTATTAGCATATTTTCTTACATCGAAGGGTTAATAAAGGTAGTAGAGATAATAGAATTATTTTTTCCATTTTATACTCTATAAACACAATTCTATCTGATTTTTGGTTTCTAAGAAGATTTGTGGTTTTCAAAATTGATGATCTTCACTTATCCATCAACTGATATTATTTAGTACACATCCTTGATTAGTTAGAAAATATTTTAGTAATGTAATTTATATTGTTAGATAAATCATTTTTGGCATAGGATCTGATATATTTTGATTTTTATTAAATAAAAACCAACATATATATATATATATATATATATATATATATATATATATATATATATATATATATATATATATATATATATATATATATATATATATATAAACGCAGCATTTGTTCATAATCTATCTTCGAGAGGCTAGTTTCTTTTTTACATCAAGGATAATAATGTAGTGAGTCTATATGAGGTACTAAGTGATGGGCTATCTCCGTAGGTACCGCGTGTGTCGCCTTCCGCATTTGCTCATGTGCTATTTTCTATACATCGAGATGGTTTAATAAAGTAGTGGAGATAATAGGTCTATTTTTTCCATGCCAGAGAACATATACACATAATTCATTCAATTTGCTCTCACATTGAAAGAGATTTGTGTTTTTTAAAATTCGAAGATCTTCACTATCCATCATGATATTTTTAGTACACATATCCTGATTAGTTAGAAAATATTTTATCTAATAACAATTATAAGTAAGATAAATCATTTTTTAATAGGATCTTGATATTTTGGATGTTTATTTTAAGTAAAAAAACTAACATATATATATATATATATATAAACGTGCATTTGTCAGCAAATCATTCCTTCCTGAGGGAGAGACTATATTTTTATCGAAGGAGATAATAATGTAGTATCTGTGAGGTACATACATGGGCCATTCGGGAGGTACACCGTCAGTGTGTCAATGATTTGCTCATAGGCAATTTTCTTTCTTACCTGAGAGTTAATAAAGTGAAGAGAGATAATAGAATTATTTTTTCATGCGAGATACCCATACACAATAATCTTATTCGATTCTTTTGTTTTCGGTTTAAAGATTTGTGTTTTTTAAAATTGAAGATCTTCACTTATCCATCATGCAGTTAATCTCAGAAATTCTAAATTTTCTTGTAAAGAAAATCGTAATTTCGGTAAATCCGAAATTTTTCTAGATCTGAGACAAAACGATTTGCCTTGAATCGCCTCACAAATCTAGCTACCACGTCACTCTCACACCTCGGCATGCTCGACTGCACATTTTCGGTTTAAACGAAAGGCTTCAAGTGACACTTAGCGCGCTTTGAGTGGTACACAGTGGTGCCACGTGGTCAAGATCCAACAGTCAAGTTATCAAGGTGGACCCACATTTCGACACACATGGCATGATGCCATTGGATGAGAGTGTCAAAACTAATGTAGGGAAGTTAAGGGCATAATTGTAACACGGAATTTTAAATGAGGAAAGGTAAAATAATGCATAGTGGTCATCTCCTACCTTAAGAGACCAAAAGAAAACGTGAGGGGCTGGACATTTCTTTACAAAGGCTTGCTTTAGTTTTTAGAGGGAGAAGGACTCCTTCTCTCAAGATCTCAGCGACGGACCGTCTGATTTTCAGCCAGGCGAAAGCCTACCTACGCTGAGGCAAATCATGGATTCTGCTTTAGGGAGTTTCGACAACCCATGAGGTGTGGGTTTCATCCTACATTTATTCTTGGTTTAAGTGCTTTGTTGATGTCGAATGGATTGGAGGCCGTGAGTGACCGTTTGATCGGTCTCAAATCTTGGACCCGAAATGTTGGAATTTTTGAGACCCATTTGTGCATTCCGTAGCAGTTTTAGGGACTGTTTTGGGTGTTGTGTGATGATTTATTAAATAAACTGTGTTTTGGTGAGTAGGAGGCCAGAAATAGCCAAGGAAATTTGTTTCAAAAGTGGAGCTGAGTCAGACGATGGGCTACCAATTATACCTCATACACATACAGTGTTTTGATTCTAAGTAAAATCAGCCTGGTTTGTCCGACTGACCAAAATCGCCCATATGTTTGTGTGCTTGAATTGCTGAAATGAATGGCTTGGTAAGGAAATAGATAGGTTAAGACATGATTTAATGTGTTAACACAATGACAATTATATGGAATAAAATTGTGTTTGTAAGCCATTGAGATGATAATGTAAATTGCTCAAGGAGCTAAATCAAGTGATGATTGATAGTTAATTATATAAAGGTAATTGTAGTTGATTGAAATATGCATATCGACATATTGTATAAAATGGTTTGAAAATGGCATAATGCATTTTCATACGTGACCTGCAACCTGTAGTTAAAGGAGCGCATGACATGGTTTTGTAAAACAATCACATGGTTGCTAAAGAAATTTCACAGATGATATTCCCAGAGAATCGTTGGGAGATGCGCCATCAGATCATATCAATGAGAACTATGACTCATGCCGGGAAAGCCCACCCAACCACCCGCCCGCGCAGGGTAGTCCCACATTTTTTTAAACAATATTTGCAGTATATTTTCAAGAACAACAAGATTTGTTGAAAATGATTATTTCACATGGCTTAGGCAAGGTGGAGTGAGCCTGGAGGACTCCACATGGGCAGACTGCGTGAGAGAGTCAAGCAGTGATCACGATTTACTCGAGCGCAGCTTATTTTGAAGTGTGCCATCAGATATGCACTTAGGTAGAGTAACCCATTTAGGTGATCTCCACTACCGCGATACCACCCTATCGAGGAATATCACTGTGCACAGAGCATTCGAGAGATGGCTCATCTTAGAGGCCTATATTTTAAAGAAAAGTCAATAGGCAGATATTTTGGAATACATGTATTAGGATTAGATTTTACATATATGTTGTATTGTAGAGAAATTTTAATAACTTTGAACTATTAGAATATAGTTTGATATTTGTTTTTTTATAGAGATATTAGTTTATGAGCCCAAGAGGTATTTTTTAATAGGTATGGTCTCAGGATACGAGACAAATAGATTTTCCAATAAAGGACGGTAGTCAACTGACACCCCAAGAAGGCCACATCAACTCGATATTTTTAGTACAAATCCTTGATTAGTTAGAAAATATTTTATTAATGTAATTTATGGTGTTCATAAATCATTTTTTGCCATACGATCTTGATATATTTTGATGTTTATTTTAAATAAAAACCAACATACATACATATATATACATATATATAAACGTGCATTTGTCGGCAATCATTCCTCTGAGGAGGCTAGTTTTTTACAACGAAGGGATAATAATATAGTAGCTCCAGTGGGAGGTACTAAGTGATGGGTCATTCTAGGAGGTAACGTCGTGTGTCAGCTTCTGCATTTGTCGGCAAGCTATTTTCTTACATTGAAGAGTTAATAAAGTAGTAGAGATAATAGAATTATTTTTTCCATTTTTATACCCATACACACAATTCATTCGATTCTTTGGTTTCGATTTAAAGATTTGTGTTTATTAAAATTGAAGATCTTCACTTATCCATCAACTGATAGTTTTTAGTACACATCCTTGATTAGTTAGAAAATATTTTATTAATGTAATTTATAGTGTTGATAAATCATTTTTTGACATAGGATCTTGATATATTTTGATGTTTATTTGAAATAAAAACCAACAAATATATATATATATATATATATATATATATATATATATATATATATATATATATATGTATATATATATGAACGTGCATTTCTCGGCAATCATTCCTCTGAGGAGGCTAGTTTTTTACATCGAAGGGATAATAATGTAGTAGTTCCAGTGAGAGGTACTAAGTGATGGGCCGTTCTTGGAGGTACCGTCGTGTGTTGTGAGCTTCTACCTCCCTAACTCCCTAAAAAAAATCAAGCAATCCCACCCCCGGCATGTAAAGAAAAAAAGAAAAAAACAAGAAGCCCAAATTGTTGCAGCTAGCCTTTCATGGTTTACCCTGGACGCCAACACCGCATTTACGCCATATGAGTAGGTGGTGCTGAATCAAGTTAGAAGTGCTCTTGTGATAAGAAATGTCAGTCATGTGTCATTGTCGGCTTGTGTTATTTAACATTTTAGAGTGCAAAAGGTAAAAGTAAAAAAAAAAACAAAGTTGACATGCAGGGCAGGGAACTGTGAATGAATTTTTTGAAGAACACCTTCCCCTTGTCTCTTTGTTGGCAAGCATCTACCAAAGGTTGTAGCCTTCAGTGGCTTCCTTTTCACTAATGTGCATAAGGACAGAAAAGTCTCTTATCACCAAACTCCATTATTAGCTGATTTAACATGAGATGATATTTATCACCACTTGTAATAATTTCAACATTATGGAATAAAATTTTAAAAGTCATCACTAACTAATCTCATAATTGTCATTTCTAACATTATGAAGTGTTAACATTTTCCTCATTTTTCTTTTAAATTTAAAAAAATAACCCAAACTAATCTCTGCTTAGACAGCATAGATCAAAAAATAATTATAAAGATCTTATTCTCAAGATATTTAAATAAGTATTTTATTAATTTTTTTTGTTTTGTTATGACTTTTTGTTAATTGGTTTTTTTTTTTTTTTGCTTTCTATGTAAAAATTCTGAAACAGGTTGTTGGTCGATGAATATTTTTGAAAAAGTTTTTATTGGTGAATACTGGGAAGAGATCTCAAAGGTTTTTGAACTCCATTTGGTCTGATTTTTTTTATTAAAATCAACACGATTGGCATAAATCAATTTGCATATATGTTGAGAGATAGAGTTGACTTGATATTCCAAATATGTTAGTAGATATTGGCGCTAATATTATTAATTGGAATCTGTGTTTGGAAAGGAGGTCTTATGCTGGTTGATTTACTATTGATGCATATAAATCTTTGGTGGTTGTAAAACCCATGAAAATTTTAAATTTGAATTTTTCAGATAAAAAGGGGGTAAAACTATAGTTTACCGGAATAGTCCAAAGAAAAGTTGGGATTTTTCAGATCTCACGAAACTGACGCATCGGGCCGAATCAGTTTTTCACGAAATCGATACCTAGTCGACCTCGTTGAATTCGAGATACCACTTCACGTATTTCGGTAAAACGGTGTCGGGCGACACATGGCGAGCCATGGGCAACACATGGCAAGCCATGTGAGTGACACATGGCAAGCCATGTGTCACAATGCATGGCAAAGGCATGCATGTGTGACACATGGCAAGCCATGTGTGTGACACATGGCATGCCATGTGTCACCATGCATGGCCTTTTTAAAGCCTATATATATGGGGTCTCAAAATCAGTTTGTGGGGAGGGGCAGCAAGAAGCAGTCCGTGGGAGCAGCAAGGAGAAGGAGGAGGAAGGGAAAAGAGGAAGGGAGGAAAGGAGAAGAGAAAGGGAGGAAAAGGGAGGAAAAGGAAAGAAGAAAAGAGAAGAAGAAAGGGGAAGAGAGGAAAAAGAAAGAGGAAAAGGAAAGAGTGCAGAAGGAGTGCATCTGACGGCAAAGAACCCTGAATCAAGGCTTACAAGAGGTAGGTTTCTCCTAATATGGCTATTTTACGCCTAGGGCCGTGTTTCACAGCCATCCAGGCTTCCGGCCACTTGTATGTTGTGTGGTTTGTTTAGACAGTGATAGTCAAAGACCGCTTTACGGGTTTCAGGACTGGTCTGAGACCTAACATCGTGGTTCGGGGATGGCAAAATCCCTAGCAAAATGGCAAACGGGGTGTGCCCAAATTTCCGCACACCCTTGTGAATCGCCGCCAACTTCGACGGCCATAACTTTTCGTCCGAACCCGATTCATGCTTCGACTCACGTAAAGCTCGTTGAGTCTAATTTAATAAATAAAGTGCTCACCAAAATGTAGGCTGAATATCGGGTCATCACGACAATGAGGAATGGTCGTCGAAGCCGAACCGATTTGTAACCGAATGCGTTGACCGTGATATGGCCTGAGCAGGGAATTGCGTGTTGGGTGTTTTGTGTGGTATTTACAAAAATTGGACTTCCTGAACTAAGTCCAGATTATTTCCGAGGCCAAGCATGGCCGGATTTATGGGCGGGAATGACTAATGTGTGTTATTGCCATAAATTGAATAACATGCTGAATATGTGAAATTATGTGATATATGTGTGATAAAGATGGAAATAATTATATACATTGGATTGTATGACTCCGATATACTATGTCTCACCGAATATGAATTAAGGCACTCGCTTAAGTAATGGTTGGAATTATGTTAATACATGCTTGAATGATAGAAAATATGTAGCGCATGCTTATGTGATGTACTAATTTGAACGTGTGGAATATCAACATGACTCCGCAGGTGGTGCCAACATATGGAAATGTTGTGTGCATTAGACATGAGTATTCATAGCACAATATTAAAGGTACTGTGTAGAATGTCCATGTAGAGGTCTTCATACATTAGCGTCATGGGTTTGAGTGCAAAGTGGCACAAATTAAAATGCATTGGTGTCCGATAATTACATTACATGAGAGTGGGTACATGGTATCGGGACGGCACTCGCTTGGTGTTGAATCACGTGGCTTCGAATGGGACGAAGTCCAATCAGAGTTCCACAAAGTTGAACGAAATGGAAAAAGAAATGTGTTCCGCGTAGCAAGTGGGATAGATATCCTCGGTGAAAGCCCGAAACCTCGTTAGACAAATGTATCCACCGCCAAAGGAAAGCCCCAAAATGTCGTGAGGGCGTAAGAGACCCACGGTGAGACCTCAAAAGTTCTCAAAGTACCCAAAAATACGAAACGACAAATAAATATCACATAGACTACTTGCCAGATGAGCTCGGACGATTTAGTATTGATTCCCATTGGCACTTGTGATTGGGTGGTGGGTCTGAGGCTGACCCGTACTGGGGGCATGTAGAGGTCATCTCATACATGCATGTAGATTTTTCCATGATGTGACAACATGTGTGCACGGATCGTTGTCGGGTTTGACTATGAAATGATCATTTGCATGTGCACCTAGGTGGGGAATAGCCCTTGCAGATTTATCACTACTGGCGTTAGCTCACCCCACGTGGGACCCTTCGTGCATGTGACAGTACAGTAGACGGCGCTCCTTAGAGGCCGGGATTATGTAGCGGCCGAACTGTGGCCTCGATTCATGTTTTTTTGTATATATTAGAACGAACTAGTTTTAATATATGTTTTGTATTAAAAGTGATGTAATAACTCTTGGATCTATATAAATGTATGGTCGCAGTAACCGTATGGACTAGCATGGATTCCATGGGCCCTATCGGGTCATTTTTACTCATAATGGGTCCTATGATACGAGACACACAAAGTTTCGCAGTTACAGGTCAACTGACCCCCGGCTTTGGGGTGTCACAGTGGTTGTATAGACTGTGGGTCTTTTGGGGGAGAAATTTTATTTTGTGTGTTATAAGTGTAGGATTAATTTATTAATTATGGACTAAGCATAATCATATTACAATTTTAATTGTATAATTGTGCATGTTAATTATGGATCATTTATGAGATTGTTTAATATTAACTAACTATGAGCTCGTGGTTCTATCTTCTCTCTTAATTTGGTTAGTCTATTGGACCAAACTTATTGGACTAAAGTTCAATTGTTCTCTTGTGCTCTATATATATATAAATAAATAGAGCCCTAAAATTTCACAAGGGTTTGGTAGAACATGTTTTGGGAGAAGGAAATATCCATCTTCAATCAAAGCCATTTTTTTCTTTGATCTTACCCCCTATAGATTTCTTTGGAAACAACATGCCAATACCCTCGATCCATGCCATGTTTGTTTTTCTACATAATGCGAATTGATATGCTTTTTTGTTCAATAAAGTTATTATTTTGCAACGTAGTTTGCTACTACTGTGAAAGGACCACTCCATGTTGACTTCAGTTTTCCTAGAAACAACTTGAGCCTGGAATTGTATAATAGGACTTGTTCTCTTGCTTTAAATTCCTTCCTCAAAATCTTCTGATCATGCCACTTCTTTGTCTTATCTTTGTAGATTCTGGCATTATCATAAACTTCATTCCTCAACTCTTCAAATTCATTCAATTGGAGTAATCTTTCTTCTTTGGCAGCTTGGAATTCACAATTCAGTTTCTTAATGGCCCACATAGCTTTGTATTATAGTTCTAAAGGGAGATGGCAAGGTTTTCCAAATACAATTCTGTATGGGGTCATTCCAATGGGAGTTTTGTAAGTAGTTCTATAAGCCCACAGTGCATCATCTAGCTTTATAGACCAATCTTTTATGCTTGTATTCACACTTTTCTTCAGAATTTTCTTTATCTCCCTATTGGAAATTTCTACTTACCCATTTGAATGAGGGTGATAAGCCAATCTCATTACATATCTGATTCCATATCTGCTCATGAGTGACACACCCCCACCCCTACTAGCGGCAGGTGTGCCGGCCACCCCACAGAAACCCCCAATCGTTACTTCCAACGACTAGAGAATCCTACAGAAGCCGGCTGTTGTTTGGCTTAAAACCCATATAAAAATTTTTCTTTCTAAACTTGTGATTTTATAAAATTTCGGCAAAGATAACAACTCAGATATAGACATATCCCAAAACCTACATATACGCTTTCTTTACTAATTTTCAAAATATGGCAACCAACACATTCTTTCAAAGAGCCTCAGCTCACATTTTCACAATACAAAACTATGTACATACATATGCTCAACTCCGTACAAATTCCAAAGTATTTCCTTACATAAGTTATTTAATACAGATCGATACAAAAGTCAGGAGAATCCTAATATGCTCCAAATACCACAGGTCTCGTACCTGGAAAAATAGTTTTTAAAATAACAAATAATGAGCTAAACGAGCCTGAAGAGTGTATGCTTTATAAAATGCTTGCTTTTTCGAAAATATCTCAAAATCAGAAACTCTCTTTTGCAAGACATTTTTTAAACCTGCTTGCTTTGCTTTAAAAGTTTCTAAAACTTTTCATACCTGCTTGCTTTTAAAAGTTTATAAAACTTTTCGCAAATGCAGGAGCCTGGGCTTCAACCGCTTGCTTTAAAAGTTTATAAAACTTTTCATAAATGCGGGAGCCTAGGCTTCAACCGCTTGCTTTAAAAGTTTATAAAACTTATTATAAACACGGAGTCGCTCAACCGGGCCATAAATAAACACGGGAGTCTGGGCTCAACCGTTTGCTTTAAAGTTACGAAAACTTTTCACAAACACGGGAGCTTGGGCTCAACCGTTTACTTTAAAAGTTTATAAAACTTTTCACAAACACGGGAGCCTTGGCACAACCGCTTACTTTAAAAGAAACACTGAGCCTGGCTCACTGCACCGCTGTTTGATTTCAAAACTCAGAGTAAAACATGCTTATAAATCATCAACCACCGGAGGCCTTTCTGCTTGTCGTACTCCTAGTGAACACGGAGCCCGGGCTTCAACTGCGCTTCTGGTCGGACCTCGGGTCCTAAGATCACTCAGGTGGAAGAGCCTTGGCTCTATTCTCTATTTTCGATAAATATGGTGGCCTTGGCTCACCATAACTAGCTAGCCGCCAACCCTATATACTCCAAAGACGCGCCACGGTCTCCTTTGTAATGCCATGATGCATGAACTAAGTTTGCCGACCGTGCAAATCTAAAATGGATGAAATGATGTCCTAACACCACTACGCACTACTTTAATACCTCAACTCGGTATGTCATTAAAACTAGAGATTTTCGTTAGGCCTATTTTATAAAAATACTTTGTTTGCTTGCTTGCTTGCTTGCTCTTTGAAATATGGTTTTACAACTCAAAACCATTGCTTGCTTGTTTTTAAAAAGTATGGTTGAATACATCAAAACCATTACTTGTTTAGTTTTCACATATGGTTTAAATCAAACCATTGTTTGCTTAAAAACTCATTGCTTGCTTGTTTTAAATATGGTTTACAATGAAAACCATTAAATACCAGTGTAAAACAATTCATAATAATACACTAGTATTTGAAAAATAGGTTTAGAACACTCACCTTCCTTTTACAATAATTGAGCACGACTCCACAATTTCACCCGCCTCCGCTTTTACCCTACACATTTGATGTATTAGACCACACACGTCACGTCAAGACAACCAGCTAATTTGCACACTTTGTGTTAAGCAATTAAAATTTTCAGAAATATAGGCCCCAAATGCCATTCACAGCATATGGCTAGATTATGTACTAAGGACTTTCCATAGAGTCTGCAACACCGAAAACATTTCGTGGAATTATGTCCCGACCGGTTCGAATAAAATCTCGAAATTTAACCCGAACTGGTCCGAAAACAATCCTAAATTTAGCCTAGATCGTTCGTAAATAGTCCCAAAATTCCTAAACTCAATCCAAAATTTCGGGACTGAAATTTACGAATTTCTCACGCTCTAAGAAAATTTAAAGTAATTACATAGCCTTAGGTCGTAATAACACAAGTAGGAAAATTTCCTACCTCTTGAGCACTAAAAAGCCCCTAACAAAAAAAACCACTCATTTTGGTAAACCTTTTTCCAACAATACTCTATAGACTTTATTACCCAAAAATTATTCAAACGGTCTTCAAACATTATGAAATCTCCGCATCAGTCCTTTATATATCCAATGACATCTCTTTAAATTTTCACTTTGTGCCTTCTTAAGGCCCTCAACCACATAACACAAGTTATAGCATTTTTTGATGCCAAATTGGTTAGCTCATCGAATCACCTAACGTTATCCTTGATTTGGGTCTAACTCCATAAATTGGAAATGGTTTCTTCACCATTTGAATCTATGGTTCTAAGGTTTCTTCTCCAATTGAATCACCCAATTTGGATCACCAAAACCCAAGTTATTGTATTTTACATCTGCATTACTCAATCTGCATACTGCATCCGCACATAGCTCCACCCTTTGAAAACTTCTAGGCACTTTCTTGGGGTTACACAACACCATCTCACAATTTCATCCTTAAAAACAACTTCCAAAAAATACTATACGGCACTTAAATAATTAAGAGTCTTTGGTGCACACATGCACTTCTACAATTACACGCACTGGAGACACCTTCCTGATTCGTGGCATTACAAATCCTCCTCCTTAACATTTCATTCTAAATGAACAAACTAAACTCAAAGGAAATGAAAGTACCTCATTCGGAAAATAATTGAGGATACTGACGGCGCATTTGAGCCTCTAGCTCCCAAGTAGCTGCCTCCCTCTCATGATTCTTCCACAGGACTTTAACCAAATGAATTACTTTACTCCTCAACACCTATTCCTTGCGATCTACAATTTGCACAAGTATTTCCTCATAAGTCGCCTTCCCTTAGGGCCAGACCGCCTTCTCTCAACACATGTGAAGGATCTGGGATGTATTTCCTTAACATCAACACATGGAATGTGTCATGAATCCTCAACATTAACTGGCAGAAAATGAGTAGACTTCATCAATCAATCAACTATGACCCATATAACATCGTGTTGTCTCTGAGTCCGTGGAAGACCTGTCACAAAATCCATAGTGATCTTCTCCCATTTCCATACTGGAATAGGAGTAATCGTATCTCTCCCCACGCGGCCCCGATGCTCCTCGCTTTCACCGTTGGATGTGTTAGGCATCTGAGACGAAACTGCAATCTCTTTCTCTTTCATCCCATTCCACCACAAGAATGTTCTTTTTCAAAGTCCTCGTACATCTCGGGTATCACTACCCTCGGGATGCATAGCATACGCAGATGAATGTGCTTCTTCCATAATGTCTCTCTTCAGCTCGCCATACTCTGGCACACATATTCTCTGTCCTTTCACTATCATGTCGTCATCTCTGATTCGTGCTTTCTTTCCCTTTTCTATCTCTTCCTTAAGCTTAATCATCTGTGGATCTTGCAACTGCCCTGCCTGAATCTGATCCACTAGGAAAGGTCTAACATGAAATGTGGCTAACAAGACTCCTGAATTGTCACACCTCGATTCCCGATCCGACCCGATTGGCGGATCCGAACCAAGTTCCGGGGCGCGAGACTATATACTGGGACTCTTTACCTGTTTTTTTTTTTTTTTTTTTATAACCGAATCAAAATATCATATACAACATATACAAAAGAACTACCACCGGAGTGGTGTCCATCAAAATCTATACACATATACTGAGTCCCATTCACATATACAAAATCGGACTTATACATTTACAAATCGAGCGACATACTGCGGATAAACCCCTATTAGTGTGCGAGCTCAACCAGACAAGGAAGACGACGTCTTCTCTCTCCCGTACCTACATGATTAAAAACTCGCTGCTTTACGCTAGTGGGAAACATATGACTTATACGTAAACACATGTACCCTTATACTCTAATCATAATAATCATATAACAATAACATATCTCGACCTTCAGAATTCATATAAATGCATTTACATACATAATTATCCTTCAGAATAGAACTTATGCTTGTTCGCATCTCTCGTCTACTAAGATCAACTTATACTTACTCAGATCTTACACTGATGGCAGACTTATTCTTATTCCGATCTCTCGTAGGTCACATACTTATACTTATTTCCCCCGTAGGACACATACTTATTCAGATTCCTTGGATACAGTACTGAACTTATACATATACTTAGACAGAGGTACTTATCACGTACTCATACTTCTATCTATCTTATACTTGTTCGTATCTCCCGTAGAGGAGTTAAGGCAGTTTATGCTTATACAAAGATACTTATACACGATCGGTACTTATATCTATCTCGCATCTCCCTTAGGAGTTTACGTAATCCTATGTTTATACAGAGGGTACCTCTAGGTACTTCCATAAGGTTTATAATTATACCATAGGGCTTATACTTATACTACGGAGATTACACTTACTTGAGGCACCAGAGGTACCACGTAGATATTCCCTAACGTATACCGGCATTGCGGAACTTATCCTTATACCAAGTACCCGTAAGTACTACAAAACTTATACCGTACTTCTCGTGAGTTTATACTTGTACTACGAAGCATATCCTGGTCTTACGGAACTTATACTTGTATTACTGAACTTATTCTTGTATTTCAGATCTTATACTTGTATTACAAAACTTATACATGTATTTCAGATCTTATACTTGTCTTACAGAGCATATACTTGTCTTACTTGATCTTATACTTGTGTTGGCAGAGTTTATTCTTGTATTTATGATCTTATTCTTGTATTTCGGATCTTATACTTGTATTACGGAACATGTACTTGTCTTACGGATCTTATACTTGTGTTACAGAACTGATTCTTGTATTTCGGATTTTATTCTTGTGCGAAGGTACCCGTAGGTACGATAAGTCGGAACAGATCAGAATCATATCACATACAAGGTCAGATCAGACTTATGCAGATATGGACATTAGTCCGCAGTAGGTATAGATCACAACATATACATATACTGGATTCATACAGATTCAGAACATATCTAAAAACAAACAGATTTATCGATTTATATCATAATCATATTCAGAGTTACACTTGTTCGGAGGCACCCGTAGGTACTACAAAACCTATCCTTATACAGAGGTACCCGTAGGTACTACAGAACTTATACTTATTTTACTGATACGGAAGTACCCGTGGGTTCTACATAACTTATACTTATTTTACCGATACGGAAGTACCCGTGTTACTACAGAACTTGTACTTATATTACCGATACGGAAGTACCCGTAGGTACTACAGAGATTTTACTTGTACAAAAGTACCCATAGGTACTACGTAACAACACAAGTTCGTAGGTATTAATTATCTATACTTATTCTTGTATTTCAGATCTTATACTTGTATTACAGAATTTATACATGTATTTCAGATCTTATACGTGTATTACGGAGCATAATCTTGTACTTTGGATCTTATACGGAGTTTATTCTTGTACAAAAGTACCCGTAGGTACTACGTATTCCTTATAATGAAGTACCGTAGGTAACACCGACTTTATACTAATACGTAACTTATACTTATTTTACTAATACTAAGTACCTGTGAGGTACTCACAGAGATTTTATTTGCATGTATGTCTTCGTAGGGTACTACAGAGCAGACATGTGAGGTACCAGAGGTACATTCGTGTGAACTTTACCATGTTCAATTTACTTTATTCTTTTTATTCGTAGTCTTACTATAACCTGCTGACTACTGCACCAATCATAAGAAATGAGTATGACGCAAAGACAATAAGTACCCAAGGTACAATACAAGATCGAGGTGTCGTAGCACCAACAGAGTACCAGCATTAAGCAGAGTGCCATAGCACTAATCGGGGAAAGTACCGGCAACGAACATGAGTGTCAGTACCAATCAGACAAGAGTGCAAGAGCACCAACAAAGAGTGCCGGGCACTAATCGTAATCAGAGTGTCGTAGCACTACTCAGAGTACCGGCACACCGGGAGTGTCGTAGCACTAATCGTAACAGAGTGCCGTAGCACTACCGTGGCGCCGGCACTAATCGTAACATCCACCATTCATTCTTGGTCCGTCATTTGATCATATGTCTTGAACTCATAACTCATCTTAATCACATTCTCTGTTCATGACATATTCTCATATTCATGTTTCATGAACAATATCTTACATATTGCATTTCCCATACTTTTCTTTGTTTCATGCCTATTACATATGGCATTTCATACATTTATACAAGATGATGCTTATGTATTCACACATCATTCATGTATTCTTGTGCTCTATGAGTTCATTTTTACTTAGAAATCGAATCATTCCAATTCGATCATCCAAACTAAAGCTATGGCATTTTCATGCCAAACTAGTCAATTCTACCGATATCACACTTCGACGCTTGAAATACCCATTTTCCAAAGTTGTATTGACTCCATATTTGACACTCGGTTCTTTCAGACTCCCTTGTAAAGCTAAGGTGCTATGGTTCTCCTTCAACTGAAACCACTCAAATCGTAGAGCACCGGAACTCAAGTTATGTCGAAACAACCGACTACACTATGTTCAAAAACCCAAGGTAATCGGGTTTGAACATAGCCCCACTTTGAGTGAATATTTGGGCCACCTATAGTCAGAATTATAAGGTAGCTATTTCATGATGTTTGGTTCTCCTTGAAGTCTATTTTAAGTACAACTTGAATCACTCAAATCGGATCAGAAATGAGCAAGTTATGGCCAAAAATACTTAACAATCGGTCAAAACATAAAATGCACTACTGGGACGGTACCGCTCTTATCACCGGCATACTTCGAAATTTGCCTGCACGGGTTTTTCTTCCCTTTTCCATACATTATTGCTACCCAAATCAACTCAATACTCTATATACACATCCAAACCACTCAAAATTCATCTTGTAATCTCTTTCTACTCAAATCATCTTCATTACATATCTTCTTCAAAAACTCATGAATTACTCCAAACCATTCTAATATGGGTCATAACCCATACACAACCCTAAACACATGATTATTTAGGTTTGTTCTAAACCCTAACTCAATTACTGCCCATTTAACCATGAATCCAACCTCAAAAAGGAGGATTCCATACTCCTATCTCCATACTAGGTTTTTACTTCAACCCTAATTTCAAGAGATCCAAGGTTAGGATGAAATTCTAACAAAACCCTAGATTTGGGGACAAGCCATTAACCATACAAAACCTTAGAATTCCATACAAGAGAACCAAAGATCCATACCAAATCTTACTAGAATCCATACCTTTTTGCTTGGCTTCTCTTCTTCTCCTCTTCCTCTTCTTCTTCTTCTCCCCTTCTCTCTTCTCTCTCTACGGTTTATTCTCCCCCAAATGAGACCAAATTTGGTCTTAAATCAAAGGTTTTTCCCTTAGGCCATGTTTAGCTCCCAAAAACCCTTTTTTTTTGTTAAGTTTCCCTTATTTCACTTTAGTCCTTCAATTCCTCTCTTTTTGCAAATCAAGTTAGGCATAATTCTATTTTAACCCATAGCCTTTTCATCTTATGACTTCTATGCCCCTTTTGAAAATTACATATTTGCCCTGTATCTTGTACAAATTACGAGTTTCCAAATTTCCAGGTTTTACATTTAAATTATGAAAAATTCAAATTATGCTTACAAAATACCCTAAACATGTCGAAAATGACTAGGGTATATTTCGGGGTGTTACATGAATCCTCAGCCTCCAATATCACCCCTAAAGCTCTCAGATCCACCAATAGTGGAAGATAACCTGATCTCATGTGAGACAAAGAACTCTCTTGCCACCAGTATCCAAGCATGACATTACTTTTCCCGGATGGTACCTAATAGGACAACAGTCCTTAATCAACTCAAGCCATCTTCTTCGGGTTTCGTGTTTAACTCAGAAAATATACAAAGACTCTTATGATCTGTAAGGATCCTGCAAGGAACACCATATAAGTAATGTCTCCATATTTTCAGGGCAAACACTACTGCTGTAAGCTCTAAGTCGTGTGTAGGTTAATTCTCCTCATGCTTCTTCAGATGTCTAGAGGCATATGCAATCACCCTATCATTCTGCATCAAAACACAACCAAGGCCTTGCCGAAAAGCATCACTATAAACCACAAACCCATCTTTCCCATTAGGCAAAGCGCCAGAACCCGAGCCGAAGTCAATCACCCCTTCAACCTGAACTCTACCATGTGCATCCACTCAGTCATACTGACATCTTTCCTTGTCACTGGCCGCGGTCATCTTCGAGAACCTCAACAAACTTCCGTAATACCCCGCTAAACCAAGGAAGCTTCGCCGACCTGACACATTCTTATCGGTTTCAATTTACTACGCCTTCTATTTTCTCGGGATCCACACTCACCCCTCACCCGAGATCACATGACCTAGAATGCTAATCGTTAAGCCAAAACCGCACTTCGCCAACTCGGGCATACAACCGCGCTCCCTTTAGGTCTATAACACAATCCTCGTGTGCTCAATGTTCCTCTGGCTACCGAATACACCAGGATATCATCGATAAAGACTATGACAAACCTATCCAAATACTACCGAATACCCGCTCATCAAATCCATAAATCGGCATTACCAAACCAAACGCGATCACCTAAACATAATGTCCGTGAACGTGTCCCGAATGCAACCTTAGGAACATCACCCTCCCGCACCCTCAACTCCGATGATACCCCGACCAAGTCTATCTTCGAGTATACCGGTGACCCTTGAGTTGATCGAATAACTCATCGATCCTAGGAGTGGATATCGACATGATGGTAACTTCGGTTCAATTGCCCGTAATCTACACACAACCGCAAACTCCCATCTTTCTTTTCACAACAGAATTGGTTCTCTATGGGGATATGCTCTACGAATGAATCCCTACTTAACAATTCTTCTAACCGAGCCTTAAGTCTCTCAACTCGCAGGAGCCATCCTATAAGGAGGAATGAAACTGCCTGGGCCCCGAGATCAAAATCAATGGTGAACTCCACCTCTATCCGAGGTAAGCCCGCACATCATCCGGGAACACATCCGGGAACTCTAACAACCGGAATCTCATCCACTGCAGTCCCTCCTTCCCTGCCTCCACCACATAAGCTAGATAACCCCGACAACCTCTACGCAAAGATCTTTGCGTCGGTCATGGCAGAGATCATACTGGAAGATAACTCTCTACGTATTCCCCTGAACTTAACCTCCAATTTCCCTAGCCTATGCAACTTTACTTCTTTTTTATAACAGTCTACAGTGGCTTTATGGCGAGAACGCCAATCCATGCCGAGAACCACATCGAAATCCTCATACTCCAGTTACAAGATCCGCCGGGAACTCCCGTCCCCAATCGAACTCTACTATCTCCGACCACCGCCCGAGAATAACGGACTCTCCACCAGAAGGGAAACTCGCACCTAATTCCTCTAATGGTTGGGCCCTATTTGGAAGCGATATAAGAAAGGCCCGATGCAAATGAATGCGTGGCTCCCGGGTCCACTAATGTATGCATCATGATCAAGGATAGAATAATACCGCCAGCGGGACTTCACATCCGAGTCGCATTTCAGATCCTCACGAGTCACAACATGTCCTGCCCGAGCACGGGCCTCCGGTCTGCAGATCCCCGTCCTACTCTCCGCCTACCACGATCGCCCACCTCGCGGCCGCCTCGCCCCTCCGTCGGGGAAACCTCTCCTTGAAGACTTCTGAGTGCTCATCTCTTGTGTTGGGGTAGCTAGGCTGGCTACTGATGTCTTTGCACCAATCAACTGAGGGCACTCTCTAATGAAATGGCTTCCTGGCCACAATGGAAACACCCTGTACTATATCTCTTACACTCCCCAAAATGTCACCTCCGACACATATCACAGATGGGAGGAATACTCTAGGTGCCACTGCTAGCAATCAGCGCCTCACTAATCCCGACTGTAGATAGCTCCCGACTTGCACCCTCGGCCTCTATAACCCTACCCTGCTTTTCTTCATTGCACCGACTCGAGCTATGTTGGGAAGTGCTTAGTGCACTCCTCTTACTTTCTTTCTTACTCTGATACATAACCATAGTACTTTGCTCAACTCTCAGAGCGGCCTCAACTAAGTCCCCAAATCTATTATGAGGAACCACATACAAATGCACTCTGATCCGATGTTGTAATCCTGCCAAAAACCTTTTGCACTTCAGGACTTCATCAGCCTGTATATATGGAACCAATCTAACTAGTCTGGAACCTCATATTCGACACCGACATGGTCTTCTACTCTAATATGAAGAACTCCTCAATCTTCGAATCCTTGTGACTTTGAGGAAAGAATCTATCAAATGAACTCTTGTCAAATCGTCCCATGATATACCATCGTGGATACTCCTATCCACTATGATCCCACCAATCTTAGCCCCTGCCTTCCATCGTAAAAACTCAGAACAAGACTCTCTCATCATCCAGGTGCCTATGACCAGAACCTTGTTTACTCGGCCCAACCATAACCAGGTCGCTTCTCCGGATCACCGCCATCGTCGTCATATGGCTTAGCGCCCACTCCGTGTGCCTCTATCGACCTCCTGTGCCCTTCAAGAACCCCCCTAGGTGGCGGAGGCCGCGACCACGACCGCCGCTATGGCCACCACTGAGCAACTGCCACCGCTCCGCCAGAACAACTCTCGGTACTGAGCTCCTCCATGTGTTCAGATGGTCCAAACCCCCGACCACGGTGAGGTCGATCTACATGGAGGCTGAGGAACCAACCACGTGCTCATCTCTCTGTGCACTACAAGACGCCGAAACCCCTCCGAATGACTCTGGGGACGACTCGACGTCCTCGCCTCGACATAGTGCTGTATTTTCCAAAAATCAACTGTTTAATACTTTGAAACACCTCATATGTACGTACTTTGAGCTCTGAAACGATGGCCGCTACGAGTGCAAAACAGTGCATACGAAACTACGATGCTTAATAACAAAGGCTCCTAAGATCCATCATACCAACTTGTGTTGGGTACTACTCCTGCCCAGGCTATCGTATACCTAGACTCTGATACCAACTTGACACACCCCCACCCCTACTAGCGGCAAGTGTGCCTACTAATCTCTACATAAAACCCCTCACTGCTACTTCCAACGACTAGAGAATCCTGTGAAGCTAAGCCCCGTTGCTTGCTGAAAACCCACATAATTTTTTTTTTTTTTTCTAAACTTGTGATTTTATGAAATTTAAGTAAATATAACAGCCAGATACGTGACATATCCAAAATCCCAGATATTACAATTACACTTTTCAAAATATGGCAACCAACACATTCTTTCAAAGAGCCTCAGGCTCATCACATTTTCACAATACAATACTATGTACATACATATGCTCAACTGTACAAATTCCAAAGTATTTCCTTACATAAGTTATTTAATACAATACCGATACAAAAGTCAGGAGAATCCTAATATGCTCCAGCGTCCGGCGTGCCTGTACCTGGAAAATAGTTTTTAAAACAACAAAATAATGAGCTAAACGAGCTCAGTGAGTGTATGCTTTATAAAATGTTTTCTTTTTCTGAAAATATCTCCAAATTGTAAAACTCTCTTTTACAAGACATTTTCCAGAAACCTTGCTTGATTTGCTTTAAAAGTTTCTAAAACTTTTCATACTTGCTTGCTTAAAAGTTTATAAAACTTTTCACAAATGCGGGAGCCTGGCTTCAACCGCTTGCTTTAAAAGTTTATAAAACTTTTCATAAATGCGGGAGCCTGGGCTTCAACCGCTTGCTTTAAAAGTTTATAAAACTTTTTATAAACACGGGAGCTTGGGCTCAACAGCTTGCTTTAAAATAAACACAAGAGCCTGGGCTCAACCGTTTGCTTTAAAAGCTACGAAAACTTTTCACAAACACGGGAGCTTAGGCTCAATCGTTTACTTTAAAAGTTTATAAAACTTTTCACAACACGTGGAGCTTTGGCACACCGCTACTTTAAAAAGAAACACGGAGCCCGGCTCAATCGCACCGCGTTTGATTTCAAACCGCGATAAAACATGCTATAAATCATCAACCACGAGGCCTTTCCCTGTGCCGCATCTTATTTAACACGGAGCCCTGGCTTCAACCGCGCCTGCGGGTCGGACTCGGGGTCCGCATCACTCAGGTGGAAGAGCCCTGGCTCAATTCCCTATTTTTCGTAAATATGGTGGCCTTGGCTCACTATAACTAGCTAGCGCTTAACCCTATATACTCCAAGACGCGCCACTCTGGCCTTCCTTTAAATGCCATGATGTGATGAACTAAGTTTGTCGACCGTGCAAATCTAAAATGCATGAAATGATGTCCTAACACCACCGCAAGCACGTACGTAATAGTCAATTTCTCCGACCGTATGCTTGCTTAAAAACTAGGATTTTCATTAGGCCCCGCTTTATAAATATACTTTGTTTGCTTGCTTGCTTGCTTGCTTCCTTTGAAATATGGTTTTACAACTCAAACCATTGCTTGCTTGCTTTTTAAAAGTATGGTTGAATACATCAAACCATTACTTGTTTGTTTTTCTCACATATGGTTTAAATCAAACCATTGTTTGTTTGAAAGTTCCATTGCCGCTTGTTTAAAATATGGTTTACAATGAAAACCATTAAATACCAACGTAAATAGTCATAATAATACACTAAAGATTCAAAAAATAAGCTGTAACACTCACCTTCCTTTACAACAATTGGAGCACGACCACAATTTCTCCCGGGCCTCCGCTTTACCCTGGCATTCGATGTATTAGACCACACACGCCAGCACAACCACACAATTTGGGACACTTGGTACTACAATTAAAATTTTAAAATATAGGCCCCAAATGCCATTCACAGATATGACTGTGATTATAGACTCAAGGGACTTATAGAGTCTAAACACCCGAAACATTTCAAAAATTATGTCCGGACTGTTTGAATAAAATCTTGAAATTTTAACCCGAACTGTCCGAAAACAGTCCCGAAATTTAGCCTGGATTGTCCGAAAATAGTCCCAAAAATTCCTAAACTCAATCCAAAAATTTTGGGACTGAAATTTACGGCTCTCACGGGCTCTAAGAAAATTTAAAGTAATTACATAGCCTTTAGACTCGAAATAACACAAGTAGGAAAATTTCCTACCTCTTGAGCACTAAAAAGCCCCTAACAAAAAAAACCACTCATTTTGGCAAACCTTTTTCCAACAATACTCTCTGGACTTTATTACCCAAAAATTATTCAAACGATCTTCAAACATAATGAAACTCTCCAGATCAGTCCTTTATATATCCACGACATCTCTTTAAATTTCAATTTAAAATTCCTTCTAAGGCTCAACCACATAACACAAGTTGTGGCATTTTTTAATGCCAAAATTGGTTAGCTCACTCGAATCACCTACTGTTATCCTTACTTCGTAGTCTTAACTCATAAATTGGAAATGGTTTCTCACTCATTTGAATCTATGGTTCTAAGGTTTCTTTTCCAATTGAATCACCCAATTTGGATCACCAAACTCAAGTTATTGTATTTTACATCTAGATTACTCACTTTGCATAACAGACCGCATTACATAGCTCCACTTTGAAAACTTTCTAGCACTTGGGTTACACAACATTCATCTCACAATTTCATCCCCTTAAAAACAACTTCCAAAATACTATAATGGCACTTAAATAATTAAGAGTCTTTGGTGCAATATATGAGCCCTCACGGGGTTACACGCACCGCACACACCTTCTCTGATCTGAGCTACAATGAGTTTTTCAAAATGGCTTCCCTCATCACTAATGATTGTTCAGGGTGCTCCAAACCTACTCAAAATATTTATTTGTATAAACCCAACCATTGTATTGGCATCAGTTCTGGGACAAGCTATTGCTTCCACCCATTTGGATACATAATCCACAGCTAGGAGAATGTATATATTCCCAAATGATGATGGGAAAGGTCCCATAAAGTCTATCCCCATAAGCACCAAAAAAATCCGCACCATCGATTTACAGGGCATCTCTACTTCGCTTATGTTGCCCATTCCTCTGATGATTTATCACAATGTTTTACCCATTCAAAACAACTTGAATAGAGAAATAACAAAAATTTTGATTTAAGAATTTTGCAAGGTTGTTTTATCTCGTGTAAAATCTCCTCCATATGGTGATGCATGGCATTTATCAATAATTTCACCTTGTCCCATTTCTGGCACACATCTCCTGATAATCATGTCTGCTCCTCTTCTGAAAAGTAATGGTTCAACCCAAATATAGAATCTGCCATCGCTCTCAACTTTTCTCGCTCACGAAGGTCGAATTCATAAGGCATGTCCATGCCAAGTAATTCACAATATCATCATACTAGGGTGTTTGGATTGATAACAAAAACAACTGCTCATCATGAAACTTTTTTTCTATTTCACCTCCCTTTTCTTCAGTAGTTTTTTCTAATCTAGACAAGTGATCAACTACCATATTGTCAGTACCCTTCTTGTATTTAATTTCCATATCAAATGTTGCAGCAATAATACCCATCTGATCAGTCTTGGTTTGGCATCTTTATTTGCCAAAAAATACTAATTGTAGCACGATCAGTGTGTATTATGACATGGGACCCCAATATGTAAGGCTTGAATTTTTCACAAGCAAACACCATTGCCAACATCTCTTTCTCAATTGTAGAGTAGTTCTTTTGTGATTCATTGAAGCTTTAGTTGGCATAGTATATGGCCTTAAACATCTTCTCAGTTCTTTTTCCCAATACAGCTCCCATTGCATAATCATTGGCATCAGACATAATTTCAAATTCCTTGTTCCAATCAGGTGTTACCATGATAGGGGATGTAACCAATCTAGATTTAGTTTCATCAAATGCAGTTTTGCATAATTCTTCAAAATCAAACTTTGCATCTTTTTCAAGTAATTTGCATAATGGTCCAGAAATTTTTGAGAAGTCCATTATGAATCTCCTATAAAACCAACATGTCCCAGGAAACTTCTTATCCCTTTTACTGTTGTAGGTGGCAGGAGAGTTTTTATGATAGAAACCTTTGCTTGGTCTACTTCTAATCCAGCTGCAAAAATTTTATGTCCCAAGACAATACCTTCTATTACCATGAAATGACATTTTTCCCAATTCAGAGCTAGATTTTGTCTTCACACCTTTAAAGCATTGTTTCCAAATTTTCCAGACATTTCTCAAAACTAGATCCATATACTGAGAAGTCATCCATGAAAATTTCCATAGCCTCTTCTACTAAATCTGAAAACATAGACATCATGCATCTTTGAAAGGTGGTAGGAGCATTGCACAATCCAAATGGCATCCTTCTGAAAGCAAAGGTGCCATAAGGACATGTAAATGTAGTCTTCTCCTGATCCTTAGGGGCTATAGCATTCTAGTTATAACTAGGATATCATCAAGAAAACAGTAATGGGGGTGTCCTACTAACTTGTCCAACATTTGGTCAATGAAAGGTAGAGGATAATGATCCTTTCTAATAGCAGTATTTAGTTTTCTATAGTCTATACACACCTCCATCCCTGGTCAGCCTTATAGAACTTCTAATTCATTCTTCTCACTCGATCATAGTGAATCCAATCTCTCTTGGGAACCATATGAACTAGGCTCACTCTAAGGGTTGTAAGGAGATTGCATATATGAAGCCTCAAGATTCAAACTATTCTCAGTATGCTCTCTTTTGACAACTTCTTTCATTAATGGATTCAATCTTTCTTGACGTTTCTATAGAGGTTCAGACATCCTCCAAGAGGATCTTATGCATGCAAATAGAAGGACAGGTTCCTTTCAAATCTTCTATTGACCAAGCAATTGCTTCGTTGTATTTTCTAAAATCTTCACAGTTTCTCGGCTTCAAGCTCTACCAATGCAAGCTTGAAATAAAAATGTGTTTTGCTTTTCCTGGTTCTAAGAAAGCATACTTTAACTGTCTGGGTAATTCCTTCAAGGTTAACCCTTCTGAACTTGTTTCTATTTCTTTTGCTTCCTCTTCATTATCTATTATCTTTTCTTTTCAGACGTTTTCATTCATACAAGAGACTCGCTTTCATTCAAAATTGGAGTTCAGAAATTCAACATCAAGAACATCAAGATACTGGAAATTCATCTCATTTTCATTCATTGAACTTTGAATCTTACATTCATTTATCAGTTCATAACTGATTGGTACTTTTGTTTCCACAATCTTACAATCAATAATATCAAATTCTGGCTGTTTCAAACTGTGATTGAGATTGAAGTGCACTACCATCTCCAACCCTTAGGTGTTCTCCTTTCTTCATATCTATCAAAGCTTACCCCGTAGCAAGGAGTTACCTTCCTAGAAGCAGTGGGACTTGTTTGTCTTCTTCAATATCAATAACCACGAAGTCAACTGGAAAAAAGAACTTTCCCACTTTGATAAGCACGTCTTCAAGTATACCCTCGGGTTGAGCTAAGGTTCTGTCTACCATCTGCTGGGTCATGGCTATGGGAGTAAGCTCCCCCAAACTTAGTCTCTTGACTGCATAAGGGCATCAGATTGATGCTGGCTCCAAAATCACACAATGCTTTTCCCATTTATGAATTTCCTATTGTGCAAGGAATAGTGAAGTCAATGATCCTCGCATTTTCCGTAAAGATTCCGAACAATTGCAATCGCAAGTTGATGTTAAATTACTACTCTTCTTAGCAATTTTATTTTTCTGCTCAATATATACTTCATAAATTTAGCATTGTAAGGCATTTGAGTCAATGCCTCTGAAAAATGGATATTAACCTCTATTTTCTTGAACATGTTCAAGAATCTAGATAATTGCTCTTCTACCTTAGCCTTCTATAGCCTCTGAGGAAATGGGACTTGAGGCTTGTAAGCTTGAACTTCTTCCTTCTTTCTCACATCTCCCTTTTCAGCTTGTTGTCTTTGTTGCATTTTTGTTGTTCTCTCTTCTCAAAGAATCTTCGAACTGCATCGTCTCATATCTCCTCAATTTCTCTTTTCTTCCTCACTGTTTCTTTTCTTTCTACTCTCTATCTCTTTTCCACTTCTCAGAGTTACCACCATAAAATCCTTTGGATTCTTCCTTGTGTCACTTGGGAAGGCATCCTTGGACTAATTCTGCATAGCTAAGGCCAATTTCCCTACTTGTGTCTCTAGATTCTTCAGAGAGGCATTCGTATTGACCTAAAACATAGTTGTGTTTGCCTTATGTAACGCCCCAAAAATACCCTAGAATTTTTATAATAATTTTATTATATATATTTCTTATGACTGAGCTTAAACTCTGGGTTTTTCCGGGAAAATTGATAAATTGACAAATTTTGAAATGTAAATTGAAAGTGTGAGCATATGATTTAATATTATATGCTAAAAATGAGAAATTGAGTGAACCCGGAAATAAACCTAGGTGAAAAAGGGCAAATGTAGAAAAATTGTAAAATGAGGACCTAAGGGTCAATTGTTATAAAGAATAAATGTCTATGGGAATTTATGATAAATGAATGGCCAAAGTGTGTATAATAGGAGACTAAAATGAGGAATTTGATTTATTGGTGGTCAAACAAGCCTTATGAGGAATAAGGACCTAAGTCCAAAAAGGAGAAAATGAAAAATGAGAAATGCGGTAGCGCATGGCCTTACACTTGTGGGGATTTAAAAGACCGACTTGGTCTTAGATGCTCATATTAGGCAAAACTCGTTTGAGAAGGAGAGAATGGGGGAAAAATTTAGAGTTGCAGAAGAGTGGTTTTGGTTGGGTTTGCTTCCCATTTCTTGCCCCTGAGAGATCAAGCAACCTACAAGAGGAGATTTGAAGAGATAAGGTAAGAAAAATCAAAACCCTAACTTCATTATTTTTTATTTGGATTTTGGTGAAAAGTCCTAACTTGAGGAAAGGGATTTTTATTGATTCTAAACCACATTTGGAGTTGTTTTGGGTGGATTCCATGGTGGATTTTTATATGGGACGAATTGGAGAAGGTTTGTGGAAGAAAAATGTGTGAAAATGCCAAAATCCAGCATTTCTAGGTAAAAACCCGTAGGTGGTACCGGTACCAAAGAGTGAAATGCAGATACCATGATCTGATGGGCAAAGTGAATGCCGTTACCACTCAAGGCTAGTATCGGTACCATTGGCAATGAGAATTTGAGATGCAGGTACCGATCAAAGTAGTTCAGGTACCGCGCTTCTGCGGCAACAAATTGGCATGTTACGCCGTCCGTGATACCGCGATTGTTTAGGAACCTAAGAAGCGATTAATGGGGGTTGAATAGGGGTAAAACTAGAGTGAAAAGCGTCTTAGTACCTGCCAAGGCGACGAAGAAGTTAGTCTTTGGGCGGACTTAGTGTCTTAACTTAAACCGTTAACAAGATAAATTGTCATTCATTAAAAATATGATAATTGTTATCCACTAAGGTATTGGTATTATTGACTAGGGACGGGTGATGATCACCAAACCTAGGATCGAGATCGAAGAGAAGGAAACTAGATCCGACAACTTCGGTTTGTTCTCTGACTCTATTCTTATTTCAAGTATTTTGGCAGTTTACCAAGTAAATATGAAATGAGTACATGAATGAAGTATATGAAATAAGTATGTGAATGAGTATATGAGCCAAAATTACATGAATTAAGTATATCTTTGAAAGAAGATATGAAAGTGAATATGGAATTGAATGTGATATTTGGCAAGAAAGAATGTGAATGTCATCGAATTGTAGAATCGGTCAATTCTGACATCTTAGATTGAATTGATATACCGAATGAACCGCCTGATGGGATGCACCAATCGGCGCTCCGTCTGAAGCCACTCGAAATTTCCAATTTCCCACGGCGGCGGGATGTACCCGATCGGCATCCGTCATGATGGCGCTATGGCATTGAAGAGAAATGTCCCACTTGGCGGGATATAATGGCATCGTCGCCCCTGATGGCGATATGGCGACTAAGTGATACCACATGTTGGGATGCACCAAATGGCATCCGTCATGATGGGAGACCGAATTGTTAAATGTGTAAGCACATTACCGAATGATAATAAAAAAGGCGGGATTCATCAAACGGAATCCGTCATAAATGTGAATTGAATAGTCAAAGTGAAATAGCCAACATTGACGAGTGTAAATGGGATTTTTATGTATATGCTTAAATCTCATAAATTGAATTGTTGCATTGAAAATGCATGTTGTGATATAGTAAATGAATTGTAAAATGAAAGCGTACGAAGTGAATAGCATGAGTATATGTTGTTGATATAATAGGCATGGTTTAATGATTAATGCATGCCATGTTAAGTGAATATTGATAAATTACCTTAGAACCACTAAGCATGAAAATGCTTGTATGGATTTTTATCTATTCGCAGGTTTCGAGTAGACAGGAAGGAAGACAAGATCGTGAAGCGCAGAGTCATAAAGCAAGTTACGGTGTATAAGTACATACCCCGCCATGTATATCATTTCCTTTTTGACATGGAATATTTTGTGAACAAATAGTCGAACTCTAAAGAAATATTTTGTTTTGTATATCATTTTTGAAAAGCTCATAGAATGCCTTCACTGTAATTGTATTTTATGAAATGTAAATGTTTGTGGGCCTACCATTTGAAAATGCTTCCGCTCAAATCGAAAACCTAAAGAGAAATAACATAAGAAAATGTTTTGATAAGATAATTGAAAACGTCGGAGTAAGCGGGCTCAAGTTGGATCGCCTTCGGTCGAGTAGGGGATTAGTCGTGACATACAAAAAACGTAATAAATGTAAATAAAAAAAAGAATTAAGCGGAATCCACAGAGTTTCGGTTCGGACTGCGATCAGGTCGAATTGGGCTGAAATTCGCTACATAACAAATGCTACTCGTCGACAAATTTCTGCTCATGAATGTGCAGCAACCTCTTATTTTCTCCCATGAAAGTCAACATCCGTTCTTCAATGGAAGAAGATCTCCTTTGGCCTTGATTTTCTGCCCTATGACTTCTTTGTTGCTATTGTTGTTGTTGTTGTTGGAACCCAAGCGAAGCATAATGTTGTTGAAAATTCTTCCCAGGTCTTTGACCTTGCTATGCTCCTCCCCCATATGAGAAATTCTCATGGTTCTTGAGTGCTGGTGTATAATGATTTGGCAAGTTGAGGTTGGGCTTAAAATTGTAGCTTCTATTAGCATTGAGATACTATGCCTCCTGCAAGCTTGGTAGGACCCTCATGGGCTAGTCCCTCTTGACACTATTCCTGTTCCCCTGCATTTTCATCAAGCGTCCTTGCACTTCATTTCTTGAGTGCATTCTTATAAGCGATTCCCCATCTTGTTCATCAATGCATCTAGTTTTGCTTATGCGGAGTCATCAGATTCAACTCTGGGCACACTTCCCTTTCTGATGCATTTGCTCACTGAAGTTTCGGATGGAGCTTTATAATTATTTAGTAAGATCTTCAATCATTGCTTTGCCTCTTCAGCATTTTCTTTTTAAAAAGCTCCAGCGTGAGTTATCAAATTATACCTTTAGGAGAGTATAATTCATAGAATGATACAAAAATATCCATATGAGTGGTCAGATCTATTCCATGCATTGGGCACCTTTTAGTAATCTTTTGTATCTTTCCCATGCGAACTGTAAGGAACTTTCATCGCTATCGCGCGAACACTATGGATTTTCCCTCACTTTTCAAAGTGAGGGCGTAGGAAGAATGCAGCAAGCTGTAGGCCTCTCTGACTCTTCCAATTGTTCATTGATCCAACAGGTAGTGACTCAAACAAGTTGCTGCCACATCTCTCAGTGAAAATGGAAATAATTGCATCTTGATCACTTGAGTCTAACCCATTCAGATTTGGAGTTGTATTGTGCATCCTCATGAAATCTTCGCATGCTCGTTAGGGTCTTACTTTAGGATGCAGGTGAATTGGTGTTCTGACGCCATTGTGATTAAAAATTTGGCTTCAACTAAAAATTGTTGGCTTCTATAGCAGGCTGTCTCACGAGTATTCATCTAGAATAACTGGACTCCAAAATTCCTCCATAGTCATTTGCCTCTGACGTCTCTCAATTTCTGCTTCTTCTGGAATAGGTTGCATTCTCTCTCTAATTTGCCATAGTTGATGATTCAGCACTTTTAACCTTTCTCAGATTTCTCAGTCCAGTTCTGTATCCAAAGGCAACATTTTGCTTCTGGTTTTCTGTGCATGTGAAATCTTCCTGAAATAGAAACACATAGACATCCAATTAAATTTGTGGAAAACAATAAAATCAATTTAAGCTTATATAAAATTTTGGTAACACTCGGCCTCGTAGTTAAAAACTATTTTTAATTTTCATTTATGATAAAATAAGGAAAAATGTCCAAATTAGAAATTCTCTCTTTGGTTAGAATATTGATATTTAGATTCATCTTTTTCAATCCCCAATAACGGCGCCAAAAACTTGATAAGACCAAATCTACCAAGTAATTAGCATTGCCATCAAAGACTATTCAGTCCCCGGCAACGGAGCTAAAAACTTGTTGTCTGATTTTTATATAGACCAAAAACAAACTAATGGTTGAAGACTAAATTAACTAAATATGATGAAGTCAGTAGGTGTCAAACTTCCGGTTCCACCACCAAGAACTAATCAAGTTCTTGTATCAACGGCACTAAAAACTTGTTGACTACTGACCAAAATTATAAAATACGTTGTTGCCTTCGATGAGAAGGCTTCCATTGAAAAATGTGTTTTGGGTCTAGATCGCTGCAAGTGCGGAGGACATTCAAGTAATAAAAGTGGATTTAAGTCCAGTTATCATTCCCACGATGATTGATGAGAAATCTAAACATCAATTGCAGTACTCAAGATCCTTGCTATTTGGACTCCAAAAGTTAAAAAATGGTTTGTCCTAACTAACAGAAAAGTAAAAACTAAATAAAGTTCTATAACTATGTATAAAGAATTTAAAATAATTGGATTGAAAAGTTCCTTTGGGTAAGTTAACAACGGAAATTAGATCGATTAATACAATTATAAATTTTTGTATCATTTTTATAACATAGCTTAGCTATTAGTTTGAAATCTGGACTTGTCAAAGATGCAAGGTAGTATACTTTGGATTTCTCCATAAACCATACATTTCAATAATTAGAGATCCATATTCCTTTCGAATACATGAGTCTAATTAGTTACTAAACCTCTTTCTAAAATCTAGGTATTTTTCCTTTTTAGTGCTTCACACCCAAATCTTAGGATTGAAGAATTCTTGCCCCTACAGACAAGATTTTACAAGCCTTCTTCAATCTAATTGGTAACTCATCCATCAAATCTGATAAAATTTTCTATCTCCTTGATTAGATCTTTGCTAACATGGGATCAAGATCCTTTCATTAGATTGAGGAGAAACCTCTCATCAATTAAATTGATACATCATCAAACTATCCACACACCATGAGTAAGTCAGTGATCTATCGAAGTAATCTTTAACAATTCACTAATTCCATAATATTAGTCTATCATACCCCAAAGTAACTGCTCCATACTCTTAAGAATCTTCGTCTCTGTGTCACTCAGAGGGCTTCCTGGAAATCAGAGCAAGATACAGTCCTTTTTGTGGGTACATGCAACTAATATTATGAAAAAATAACTTCAAGATCATTACCAATTACATAAGTTCAAGATTTCGAATTATGACGTTCTTTCAAAGTTGTGCAGAAAACAATAACTAACATCGATCCATTCCCATAAGGAGCTCAGTCTTTCAAAACTGGATTACAAATAACAATGACTAATTGATCAATAAAATTCACTGAAATTACAACCGAACTGAAACAAATGAACTTCAAAAAATTTCCAAATTCCATTCAATTTAGAAAGAGATGAAAACTACAATTTTACAATGAACCCATCTCGGAATTTCTCACTAAATCACTGTTTAATCCCAAAAAGAACAAACTAAAATGCTAATCTAGAACTACTTGGAAGAAAAGAGAAATAAAGAAAATAAAAGAAAAATAATATACAAAAGGAGGTTTCTAGCTACGAAGTTCGGTTTGGCGGAAGGCGTACAGTGCCACTAGATCTCTCTTTATAGATTTTCAAATGATGGGCCACACTTCTAGGCTAAAATTGTGTATCCCCATAAATTCTGGCCCAATTGACTATTTTGCCGTGACATAACTTTCATCTTTGTCTCTCAGCTCTTGTCGTGGCCTCCAGTTTATCAACTTTGTTGCAGCCTTCTTTACTATGTTGCGACATACTTTTGTGGTTCTGCTCAATCTCTTTCGCGACAATACTTTCTTTTTTCGCGATAGAGTTTCTCACAATTGCGATAGACTTTTCTTTGTTACAACATAATCTTATTGTCTTGCACTGCTAAGACTGAACTCTGTGTCGCGACAATCTTTGACGATGTTGCGACATATCTCCCTTGATCTGTGTCGCTTGCTGAACTGTTTGTTGGAACATTGAAATCTTTGTCGCGGCAAGCTTGTCTTGGCTAGTCTCATTTCTCTTCCATTTTCTGTGGCGACATAAAACTTTTCTGTCACGACAAAAATCTCTTACTCATCAACTTTTATTGTCGTGACATAGTCTTCTTTTGTCGCAACAGAGATGTCTACCTTTAGTTCTTTGTCATGACAGTGTTCACCTCAACCTCAAGTTGTGCTTGTCACAATATAAAACTTCAATGTCACAACAAAGTCTTCTTATCTTTCATTGTTGACTTTGAATGTTGTGTCTCGACAGATTTTTCTTCTGTCGTGACATATAATTTGTCTTGGTCTTGTCATAAGCTGAAATGTCTATCGCAACATAGAAAACTTTTTCGCAGGCGTATTGTCTTGACTTGTCTCATTGTTTTACCATTTTATGTCGTGATAGAGTTGTCTTTTGTCGCGACAAAATTCCACTGCCATTTTCTTGATCAATGTCGCGACAGAGTAAGAAATGTCATAACATTCTTCTTCATGAACTTCTTCAGCTTTGTCATGACACATAAAATTTGTTATCGCAACGCCATCCCGATTAGTTTATTTGAAACTATGTCTCGACAGTTTTCATTTCTGGCTTGAATTCAGCTGGATCTTTGTTGAGACATAATGCTTCATGTTGCGACAGAGCTTCTACTGATTATATTGAGATTCTGTCGCAACATAAAATTTCTCTATCACGACATAAAATTTCTCTTTCGCGACAGAGATTTCTACCTTGGCCAATTTTTCTAATTTTCTTGGTGGAATTGCATATTTTTCATTTAAAACTTGCAAAACACAAAGTTGGTAAATATTCCATAATCCGGCATTAAAATTGATCATAAATTTCTAGAAACATGCCAAAAAAATGGATTAAAACTAGATGAGTTTAGGACTCATCAATAAGGATATAATGACCCAAAGAGCAATGATTTATCAATCAGATCAATACACATAACACGAACCAACCACCCTTTGATTTGAAATGGACATTGTCCTTAATAGCGTGAAGTATAAAGGAAGGTCGCGAAAGGCTCCCCGTATTGATCTAAATGATCCTTTGTGGTGGTGAGTGAGTGGTGTGGGATAAACAAGGAGCTAAGCGTAAGGCCAGAAAATCGGAATTTAAAAGAGGCGAAATCGTAATTTCGATCAAAAAAATCCGAAATTTATTCTCTGGATCTTGGATGACAAAACGGATTTCACCGTTGGAATCGTCTCGCGAAATCTAGCTACCACGTCGAATTTCGTTGAATTCCGAGACAATCGGGAATTTCACGTTTTGGCTTGTAAGTATCGGGTGCTAGGTAAGCGATATTTGATATGACAAAGTCGCGTATAACAATATCTTCGTGTGACATAAGTTGCATGAGTAGAGAAATGATGGAAATGGATGGCCGAGATCGTGCCACGTGTCAAAAATCCAAAAAGGGGACATGGATGGCATTTTGGGTTTTCTTAATGAATAAGACAAAATTATGCATAGTGTTGTCTCCTTCAGATTGAACGAAACGTGAAAGAACAGAAAAAGGGATCACGATGGCTATCGATCTGATTTTAGAGAAGGCCTCCTTCTCTAGATTTGAAATTCAGCGGTGAATTCGTCGGGACAAGAAGGAGAGTAGCTCTACGCAACGAGGCCTACGCGTAGGCTCCGGTTTTGAGGAGTTTTGACAAAAGCTCAGTGTTAGGGTTTTATCCTACTTGTTTTGCAACCCTTATTTAAGTGCTTTGTTGATGCTTGTGTTGGGTTGAGGTAGTGGTGGCGGTTTGGTCAGTCCCAAATCTTGGAACGAGTGTAATTTTTTAGACATTTTGGACAGTCCGTGAACGTCCAGAAACTGATTGGGTTGTTTATGTTGGAATTTATGCATTAAATTTTGTTTTAGTGGGTAGGAGACCGGAAATGGGTATGGAATTCGATTCCACCAAGAGGAATCGATGTAGGAAAAGTAGGCTGCCCGTGGACAGCCCACTTGCTCTGTTTTGGGACTGTAAACACAGTCCTAGTTTGTATGAAATGAACCATAAATGTCCATGTGTTTCGGCATTGGAATTGTTTGATGGGAGTGGCTTGAGTTGGTTGATCAAAGAAATTAATAGGTTAATGCTTCGGGTGTTAAAATGATGTCACAATTATATGGAATATAATTGTGGGTGTAGGCCATTGGAGATGAGATTGTGATTTGCTCAAGTTAGCTAATTTGGGTGATGGTTGATATTGTTGAATTACATGTGGTGTAATTGTAGAATTGAGAATATATGCACATTGGGTATATTGGTATAAATTGTGTTGAAATATGAATGGCTTGATTTGTGTGGAAATGGATAGGTTAATGCATGAACTTCTTGTATTAATATGATGTCACAATTATATGGAATATAATTGTGTGTATAGGCCATTGGAGATGAAATTGTGGTTCAACGATTATATGGAATATATAATTGTGTGTATGGGCCGTTGGAGATGAGATTGTGTTTTAGCTCAAGTGAGCTAATTTGGGTGGTTGATATTGTCAGATTACATGTGGTGTAATTGTAAATTATGTAAATATATGCATGATGGTATATATGCATGTGTAGTATATATTGTGTGAAATGGCATAATGCATCTCATATGCATTGGGGTAGCCTAAAAATTAGGTGAGTGCATGACATGAAAAATTGAAAGAAAAACGAAAACTTTTTTTAAAGGAATTTCACATGATGAATTTCCGGAGAGTGGGGTTGGGAGACAGTCCAACAGATCATTTCGGATGAGGACCATGACAATTTCGGAAGGTTCTCCAACACATTCGCCTCGGAGGGTAGTCCCATATTTTGACCGATACTTCGGAAGCATAGGTGCGAAAACAACAAGAATTGTTTTGAAAAAGATGTTTTCTCATACATGGCTTAGGCAAGTGTGAGGGAGTTGGTGAGGACTCGGGACGTGGGTTGGTCATTTAGAAATTCAAGTAGGATCACGAATTTGCCCAGGCAGTGTGTTTGCTTTGGAGCATTGCATATGCACTTAGGTGGGAGTAACCCATTTAGGGTGATTCCACTGCGGGCGATAAGCTCACCATGTCGAGGGATATTATTTTAGTCTGGGAGCGGTTGAGGAGACGACTCATCTGAGGCGCCGTTTAGAAGAAAATGGGTTGTGGCTTTGGTTTTATTATCTTTGTATGTTAAAGACTCTCTAAGTTTGATATAGATATATGAGATAATTTATACCTCTGCCAAGAAATTGTGTATATAGTTGGGATTTGTTTGATTGAGTATTGGTTTGTGGGCCCGAAATGGTATTCACTCATATAAATGTTATATTGGATTGTTTGGGACAGGTTTGCATTGGTGAGCTCCAGTACAAAGGAGACTGCACTTGGAATTTTCGTGAGAGATGTGGGTGCCGAGCATTCCGAGTGTTTCAGCGAGGTTGTGGGTGGTCAGCGGACCCCGAGTTTGGGCGTCACAAAGCAAGTTGTTTCTTAATGATCTCTTGATTGCTTATAACTGTGTTCATTTTGCGCTTTAGCTCTTCCATCTCTTGGCTCATCAATACTTGATGTTCTTGGGTTTCGTCCTAAAATGCATCTAACCTCATAGTAAGGTCTGAACTTGATCCTTAATAGGTGGAGGAGGAATGTAATCGTACTCCTCATGGGATGTGGGTGGTGGAGGTTAAGTAAAGGACTGCCCTACTTCTCCTCTTTCTTCATCTCTCCACTCATGCATGGCTTGATAAGCCCTCAACTCTTCCTCATCCGAAGTCTCATTCTTGGAGTCATACACCCCTTCTGGTCTTGGTACACTTGGCTTGTTTTTCTTCACTACTATTGCTTTGATCGGGTGTATCAAGCGTTATCACTTAATCAGGGCACTTGATGAGTCCTAAACATATTTTGATCCATTTTCTGCATATTCTTAGAAGTTTATAATTCATTTTAATGCTAAATTATGGAATTCACCAAATTTGTGTTTTGCATGTTTTGAATGTAGAAGAAGAAAATCCAACAAGAAAAGAAGAGAAAAATTGGCTAAGGCAAAAATGTCGCAACATAATTTCAAGGAAACTAGCAGAGCTATGTCACAAGAAGAAATTATATGTCGCAACAAAGAAGAAGTTGAAATCAAGTTAGAAATGAAAATTGTTGTAACATTTCACAACTTTGTCGTGACATAATCTGAGAAGAACTGAATGATAAATGCTCGCACAAGAAGTAGATATTCTTTACATAGTGGGAATCAGAAGACAACTTTTTCGCAACATTCCTTTACTCTGTCGCGACATTGATTCAAGCAAATGGCAGCAGAGATTTGTCGTAACAATTCACAAATATGCCATGACATAAAGAGCGAAAGAGGGAAGAAAGAATGTCGCGACAAAAGAAATTTATGTCGCGACAGAAAATGAAACAATGAAGGCAGTGAAGAATGAGTTTGTGCGACAAACGGTTCGACAAATGACAAAGATCAAAAGGCAACAAACGTATGTAAAGCAAAGAAGTTTTATGTCATGATAACAACAACATGCAACTGTGTGAAACTCTATTGCTACATAGAATATTGCTACAACAAATATTGAGAAGAACCACAAAAAGAACGTCGCAACATAGTAATTTATGTCGTAGCCAGATGAAAAATTTGTTAAAAATATCTGTCGCGACAATGGAAATCTATGTTGCGACATAAGTTGAAAAGAAGTGCCTAGAAGATAATAGAAGACTGTCGTGACACAGTATGAGCCAAAGAGTAATTTATGTCGTGGCATTTCAAAATTATGTGACAAAATCAAAACTTTGTGCGTGTGAAGCTTCTCACCCAGCTCGACTTTGTCACGTGAAGAAATTTTATGTCGCGACACAATCAGACAACAAGAAAGAAAGCGTTATTTACAACAAAGCTTTATCTTTGTGACTTACCATTCGAGTATTCAAGTTGCAAGGAACTAAAGAAATGTCGCAACACAAGACCTCATGTCACGACAATTACAAGACAACTTTAGAAGAACTACGAACAGACATTGCTCAAAGTGCCAATCACAACATAATTCAAGAATAAGGCAAATTATATTGAAATAACAGCGCAAGCCACGACAAAGGATTGGAGACTAAGGTGGCTTAACTATATGTGACATAATTGAAAAATGTCATGACAAAGCCACTTTACAGACTTGTTTTTGGTCACAATTTCAGCAACAGTAAGTTATTATTTAAAAATATATAAATAAAAGCACTAGATATCTGGAGCTTACTTCAAACCGTAGATTTTCTGATGATTGGGAGACTCCTTCGGTATTGTATATATATATATATATATATATATATATATATATATATATATATATATATATATATATATATATATATATATATATATATATATATATATATATGTTTTTTCTTTTATTTCTCTTGGTTGATTTTCTTAGGATGGAGCGATGCAGTGCAGAAGTTTTGGAAGTTAGGTTCAACTGTAAAATTTTAGTTTTCATTCTTTGTCACGATTTCCAATGGAATTTGGAGAATTTATGAGTTCATTTATTTCAATTCGTTTGCAATTTGGTGAATTTTCTTGATGATTAGTCCTTTGGAATTTGCGATCCCCAGTTTCGAAGGCTGAGATCCCTCTGAGAGATGGATTGATGTTAATTATTGTTTTATCTTTATGAAGAAACGTCCTTGTTAAGTCTTTAATTTGGCTAATTGATGTTGTTCTTAAGATTACTTGTTCAAAATATTAGTGGCGTGCGAAAAGGGCGCATCTTGCTCGATTTCTAGGAGGCCCTCGGAGATGGAGATTCTGAGAGTATGGAAGCGATTACTTAGGGAGTATGTTGGGCCCAATGTTATCAGGCGATGAATACGAAAGATTACTTTGATAGATCACTGGTACTCATGGTGTAAGGATAGTTGGATGATGTATCAGAATTTAGTTTATCGGAGGTTTCTCCTCAATCCCGATGAAAGGATTTTGATCCATGTTTGTAGAGGAGTCTGAAATTAAGGAGATAGAAGACATCAGATTTGAGATGAGATACCAATTAAATTGGAGAAGGCTTGTGTTATCCTATCCATAGGGGTAAGAATTCTTCAGTCCTAAGATTTTGGTATGAAGTACTGAAAAAGAAAAATACATATATCTTAGAAAGAGGATTATATTCTACAAGTAACTTATTAGACTCATGTATCTGGAAGGAACATGGATCTCTAATTAGTAAAATGTATGGTGTATGGAGAAATCCAAACTAAGTAACCTTTCATCTTTGACAAGTTCAGATTTCAACTTAGCCAAGCAGCTATGTTATAAAATGATGAAATTGACAATTTTACCTTTGATCTATTTCCCGATGTTAACTTTTGTGAAACATTCCAATCTAATTTATTTTGAATTCTTTATATATAGTTACATAATTTTATTTAGTTTTTACTTTTCCTTTAGTTTAAACCAAATCATTTTTAAACTTTGGAGTTCAAATAGTAAGGATCTTGAGTAGATATGGTAATTAATCTTTAAATTTTTCATCAATCCTCGTGGGAACAATATCTGGACTTAAATCTACTTTTATTACTTGTACGATATGTCCACTTGCAGTGATCTAAACCAAAATAAATTTTCAAATAAAACCTTCTCATACAAGGCACACACAATGATCTCATCATAATTTTGGTCTTAACAAGTTTTTTGGTGTCATTGCCGAGATCTAAAAGGAGAATTTAAAGATCAATATTCTAACCAAATAGAGAATTGCGAATTTGGACATTTTTCTCTATTTAATCAAAATTTTCAAAAAATAGTTTTAACTGCAGTAGCTGAGTAAGCTATTGAAAATATTTTATGAGTTTAAATTGATATAGTTGTTTTCCACATATTTCATTTGATCTTAATGTGTTTCCATTTCAGGAAGATTTTACATACATAAAATAGATGAGTGCCTTTGCACATAGAACTAGAAGAACTTGAGAAATGCGAGAAAGTGAAAGAATCTTTGAATCAACAACTATGCAAGCGAGGAGAGATACGACAACTATTCAAAAGAAGCGTAGCAAAGAGACCTTAGAAAATGGCTATGGAGGGGATTTTTTGGGGCTAATTGTGAAGATAGATATTACGCTGTAGACAACTTGCTATGAGGCCAACAAGTTTGAGCTAGCATTTGATCACAATGAATGCAATGACTTATCAATACTTGGGCATCAGTGAAGATCCCAATGAGCATATGGAAGATTTGTGGATGGAAAATACAATAGAGTTAGATAGGGTGAGACTTAAGGTGATCAGTACCATATTTATTCCCTTTTTCATTAAGGGTCTTAATGAGTTCTTGGATTGAATCACTACCATGGATCAGTGAGCGATTAGGAAGAAAATTTGGTGGGGGGCTGTGGCGAATTTTTCCTCACCCTCACTTTAGAAAGGAAATCATAGTGTTAATGAGAAGGATGAAAGTCTCTATACGCATGGGAAATATTTAAGAGATTCTTGAAGAGATTACTTGATGCGCTGGCATTGATCAACTACACAGATGGACATCTTTTATCACTCTATGACCTACACCTCCAAAGGTATAATCGATGCAGCCTGTTGTGGAGCATTCAAAACAAATAGTGCAGAGGAGGCAAGACAACTGATTGAAGATCTTGCCAAATGAAACTATAGAGCTCCATCCGAGACTTTAGGGAGCAGCAGCAAACTGAAAGGAAGTGGGGTGATAGAGCTGAATAGAATGACTACAATATAAGAAAAACTTGATGCATTGATGAACTAGATGGGAAACCAAGATAGAAGAATGCATTTAGCACATGAAGTGGGAACAGTAGATGGAAATGAGCAGAAGAGTAGTGCTGAAGAGGGACTAGCCCACGAGGGTCCTTATCAAGTTCAGGAGGCACAGTTTCTCAATGCTAATAGAAGCTACAACTTTAATCCAAACCTCAACTTTCCAACTCATTACACACGATTACTTTCGAAACCAGTAGAATTTCTCATATGAAGGTGGAGCACAGCCCAAGGTCTAAGACAAGTCACGGAGATTTTCAACAATTATGCTCCACATGGGTTCTAGGACGGCATGACAAGAGTAGTTAGGCAGTAATCGGGGAGACAGAAGGAAGTCTACGTTCCTTTGAAGATCAAATGTTGACATTCATGGGAGAAAATAAGAGGTTGTTGAATATTCATGAGCAGAAATTTGCTAAGCTAGCAGCATTTCAGGCAAACATAAATGTGTTTAAGGCCAACACGAATGCCTCTCTGAAAAATCTGGAGACAAAAGTAGGGCAGCTGGCCTTAGCAATGCAAAATCGATCCCCAGGATGCCTTCCCCAGCGATGAAGGATCTAAAATTGTATGGTGGTGACTCTCAAGAGTGGAAGAGAGATAGAAAGCGAAAGAAGGAGAAGAAAAAAACTAAACAAATGGCTGGAAAAGAGACGAGTTTAGTAGTTTAGGACTTGGCGAGGAAGAGGGGCGAAAAAATAAGAGGTGTAGATTGAAGCGGCTTGAGTGGAGAAGGAGAATTGAAAAAGAAGAGGAAGAACAAACTTACATACTGTTGTTCCATTCCTGGAGAACCGAAGCAAAAGAAATGAGGAGCGGAGTTCTCTAGATTCTTGGATGTCTTCAAGAAGATAGAGATTAATTTGCCTTTTGTTGAGGCATTGATTCAAATGCCAAACTATGCTAAGTTTCTAAAGGACGTTCTGAGTAAGAAGAGAAAATTTGCTGAAAAATGGCGAGTGAATTTGGCGACCATACGTCTAATGATTCGAGAGGAGCTTACGGAGAGATCTTTGGATCCTGGTAAACTCACCATTCCTGCACCATGGAAATTTGAGATTCAGAAGGCTTTGTGCTTCGAGCTAACATCAGCTGATGCCATTATCGAGTGGTGAAGAGACTTAGTTTGGAGGCTCACTCCCACAAGCTATTACTTGCAAATGGCATATAGAACAATGGCATAACAGGAAGGAGTCATGAAGATGTACTCATCAAGGTGGGGAGAAGAATTATTTCCACTGTGGACTTTGTAGTTTGGATATGAAGGAAGATACCTGAGATTCAGCTGCTTTTGCTAGAGAGAAGACCTTTCTAGCCCTTTGAAGCTACCTTGATAGATGTTAAAAAATGAGAACTCACTCTCAAGGTGGGAGAAGAAGCAGTACACTTGATGAGTCCTAAACTCATCCATTTTTAATCCATTTTTCTGGTATATTTTAGAAGTTTATGATTCCTTTTTATGCTGAATTATGGAATACTCACCAACTTTGTGGTTTGCAGGTTTTAAAAGAAAAAGAGACAATTCTAGCAAGAAAAGTAGAAAATTGGCCAAGGGCAGAATTCCCTATCGCGACATAGTTTCATAATGTCGCGACAGAATCCCAATGGAACCAGCAGAATTTATGTATAACAAGAGTTCACTGTGAACTCAAGCCATAAATAGAACTATATGTATGGTTTTTTAGATGGGTGACTTATTTTGGTCGCGACAATGGATTTGTATGTCACGAAAAAGCTAGAGAAGTTCATGAAGAAGAATGTCGTGACATTCCTTACTCTGTTGCGACATTGATCAAGCAAATGGTACTGGAATTTTATCGCAACAAAGACAGACCCATCGCGATAAGGCTAAAACAATGGGAACTGAGAGTCGAGCAGTGTGCATCGACAAAGTTTTCTATGTTACGACCAAGCAGTTCGACATGACAAGACCAAGGCCGATTATATGTCACAACAGAAGAAAACTATGTCGCGACACAACATTCAGAGTTGGCACTAAAAGATAAGAAGACTCTGTCGTGAAGGAGAAGTTTTATGTCGCAACAGAAGATAAAAGAGAAATGAGATAAGCCAAAACAAGTTTGTCACAACAAAGATTTCAATGTTGCAACAAACAGTTCAGCCAACGACAAAGATCAAAGAAGATTATGTTGTGACAAAGAAAATGTTTGTCACGACATGGAGTTCAGTCTCAACAGTGTAAGAAAACCAGATTAAGTCGCGACAACGAAAAAGTCTGTAGTGACAAAAGACTAGGGCAATTGTGAGAAACTCTGTCACGACAAAAGAAAGTATTGTCGCGACAGAGATTTAGCAGAACCACCAAAGTATGTCACAACATAGCAAAGAAGGTATATGATGAATGAAAAACTGAGGCGAATTCTTTGTCACAACAACTAGAAGCTAGGTCGTGACAGAAAATTGAAGAGAAACGTTTAGAAGTGAACAGGAGAGTGTCACGACATTCCAAAACTCTATCGCGACATAAAACAAGTAGAAGACTAAGAAACTTTGTCGCGACACACAAATTCCATGTCGTAACACAAAGTAGCGCAGTAGAAGGAAACTCGGTCGTGACAAAGAAGTTTGTTGTCGCGACAAAGAAGTTTGCTGTCGCGACATACTATTCAAGTATTCAAGTTGCAAGGCACCAAAGAATTGTCGCGACATAAGACACCCCTGTTGTGATAAGAAAAAGACTGTTACAGCATAACTCTATCGAGACATAAAAAAATTATGTCGCTACAAAATTCAAGATGAGAATTATGTTGTGATAGAAATTGCAAGCCACGACAAGAGCTGGGCGACAAAGATGAGAACTATGTCACGACATAACTTTCTTTCCCGCGACAAAGCGACCATTTGGGCCATAATTTTTGGGATCCATAATTTCAACATAGAAGTGCGGCCCATCATTTGAAAATCTAGAAATAGATGCATCCCTAGGGCCTTGTGCGAGCTTCATAAGCGGGAGTATGGAGTACCATTGGAACTCCTTGTATATTTTCTTTATTTTCTTTCTTTCGAATTAGTTTTTAGATAAGCATTTATGTTATTTCTTTTATGGATTGAACAGTGATCTAGTGAGAAGTTTCGTGCTAGTTCATTGTAAAAATTCAATTTTAATTATTGTCTAAAGTGAATGGAATTTGAAAATTTTAAGGTTCATTTTATTTCGGTTAAGCACGAATTTAGTGAATTTTCACGTCGAGTTAATCAGCATTATTTGTAAGCAGGTCTGGAAGATTGAGCTCCATCCGGGATTGGATTAATGTTCATTATTGATTTCAGTCAACTTAAAGGAATGTCATAGTTCGAAATCTTGAATTTATTTGAATGGTATTGTTCTTAAAACTACTTGTTCAGGATATTAGTAGCTTGTACCAAGAAAAAGGACTATCTTACTCTGATTTCCAGGAAGCCCTCTAAGTGACACGGAGATAGAGATTCCTGAGAGTATGGAGCAGTTACTTGGGGTTATGTTAGATTAATATTATGGAACTAATGAACTCTGAAATATCACTTCGATAGATCACTAACTTACTCATAGTGTGTGGATTGCTGGATGTGTATCAATTTAGTTGATCAGAGGTTTCTCCTTAATCTGATGAAAGGATCTTGATCCCATGTTATCAAAGATCTAATCAAGGAGATAGAAAATTTTATTATATTTGAAGGATGAGATACCAATCAGATTGGAGAAGGCTTGCATATTCCTGTCTATAGGAGCAAGAATTCTTCAGTCTTAAGAAATGATTTGTGAAATCTTGAAAAGGAAAAATACTCCCGGATCTTAGAAAGGTTCTATTATAAATGGCGGGTTAGACCCATGTATCCGAAGGAATATGAATCTAATTATTGAAATGTATGGTTTATGGAGAAATCCAAACTATACTACCTTGCATCTTTTACCATTGATTTCAAACTAATGGTTGAGCTATGTTATAAAAAAATTGATGCAGAAATTGATAATTGTTCATCGATCTAATTTTTAGTGCTAACTTACCCAGTGAACTTTTCAATCCAATTATTTTAAATCCTTTATACATAGTTTTAGAACTTTGTTAGTTTTATTTTTCTGTTAGTTAGAGCTAAACCACTTTTAACTTTGGAGTTCAAATAGCAAGAATTTTAAGTAGATGAGATAATTGATGTTTAGATTTCTCATCAATCCTCATGGGAACGATAACTGGACTTAAATCCACTTTTATTACTTGAATGACTTGTGCACTTGCAGTGATATAGATCCAAAACATATTTTTAATGGAAGCCTTCTCAACCAGGGCAAACAGTGTATTTTATAATTTTGGTCAATAGTCATCAAGTTTTTAGCGTTGTTGATACAAGAATTGATTAGTTCTTGGTGGTGGTACTAGAAGTTTGGCACCTACTGACTTCATCATATTTAGTTAATTTGGTCTTCAATTATTAGTCTATTTGCAGTTCTATAAAAATACGTCTGAAACAAGTTTTTGGCGTATTAGGGATGAAAAATATAGTTTCAATATCCAAATATCTAACAAAGAGAATTGCTAATTTAGACATTTTTCTTTATTTTATCATAAATTTCAGAAAATCTTAAAAAAATAGTTTTTAACTGCAATAGCAAAGTAAGCTACAGAAAATAGTTTAGGAGCTTAAATTGATTATAGTTGTTTTCCATAGATTTAATTGGATCTCTATGTGTTTTTATTTCAGGAAGATTTCACATGCCTGAGAAAACGACGAGACTCTTGCCTTTGGATACTAAAGTAGAAAGAACAAGAAATGCGAAAGGTAAAGAATCGACAACTATGGCGGTCGGAGAAAGATTGCAGCCTATTATATAGAAACATAAAGCGAGAGAGACCTCGAGACAAATGACCTGGAGGACTTTTAGAGCTGGTGTGAGATGAATATGCTTGTGAGACGACACCCTGCCATAGAGGCTAACAATTTTGAACTTAAACCAACCTTGATCACAATAGTGCTGTGACACCAATTCTGCTAGGCATCCTAGTGAGGGCACTTGAGCATGGAGATTTATGAGGATGGCTAATCGGAGTCAAGTTGAGACGGGGTCGGGGACTTGAGTGATCAAAACACAACGGTTCCATTTTCCCGGAGATGTGGCATCGCTTGGTTTAAAGTCACTAGCAGTTGGATCAATGAACAATTGGGAGGAGTTGGTGGAGGCCTACATGAGCAGATTCTTCCTCACAATCCTCATACGAAAGAAGAGGAAATCATAGTGTTAAACGGAGATGATGAAAGTCTGATGCATGGGAAAGATACAAATCTTTTGTTGAAGTACTTGATGCATGGAAGATACAAAAGATTGTTGAAAAGATGCCCGATGCATAGAATAGATCTAACCACTAATATGGTTATTTTTTACCATTCTATGAATTATACCTCCAAAGGTATAATTGATGCAGCCTGCTGTGGAGTTTTGAAAAGAAAAGTCTTTGAAGAAATGAGCCGGTTGATTGAAGACCTTCTTAGAGATACAGTATAGAGCTCATCGAGACTTCAAAGGCGACAAATGTTTGAAAGTGGTGTATAGAGCTAATTGGATGGTACCATAGAAGAAAAACTAGATGCATTGATGAACATGATGGGGAATCGTGAGAGAAGAATGCACTCAGCAAATGAAGTGGGGACAGTTGATGAAAATGAGAGAGATAAAGTTGAGGACTGGCCCATGGGGTCCTACCTGACTTGAGGAGCCACGATATCTCAATGCTAATAGAAGTTGTTCAGCCCAACCTCAATTTGCCAAATCATTATACCTGGCCTTCGAGACATGAGATTTTCTCATATGGAGGAGGAACAATAGCGTCAAAAACACAAGCGGGAATGTTTAAGCAACATTATGCATCACTTAGGTTTGATAATAACAACAACAAGGAAGTCATAGGGTAGAAAATCAGGGACAAAGGAGATCCTCCTCCTTTGAAAAACATATGCTAACTTTTATAGGAGAAAATAAGAGGCTGCTGAACATTCATGAGCATAAATTTACCAATCTAGCAACATTTCAGGCAAACACAGTTGTGTTTCAGGTTAACACGAATGTCTCTTTGAAGAATCTGGAGACACAAGTATAGCAGCTGGCCCTAGCTATGCAGAATCAGACCAAGGATGCCTTCCCAAGTGACACAAGGAAGAATCCAAAAGATTACTTGGTAGAAGTGGGAGAGAGATAGATAGTAGAAAAGAAGAAAATAAGAAAACTGAGGAAGAGAGGGAAAAGATTGGAGGAGAATTGAAGCAGTACAATTTAGAAGTTGATGAAGAAGAGGAAATGACAAAATGCGGCCAAATGACAAAGGCGAAGGAGCTCTTAGAATGAGGTTCAAGCTTCTGAAGCCTCAAGTCCCATTCCCACAAGACACTTGAGAAGGATAAGTTAGAAGAGCAATACTCTAGATGCTTGAACATGTTCAAGAAAATAGAGGTTAATATCCCATTTTAAGAGGCATTGTCTCAAATGCCTCACTATGCTAAATTCATGAAGGACTTAAGCAGAAAAACAAAAATTTTGAAGAAAGAGTAGTGAGCCTAACGACAATCTGCAGTGCAGTTATACAGAGATCTTTACCAGAGAAAATATAGGATCCAGGCAGCTTCACTATTCCTTTCACAATAGGGAACTCTAAGATGGGAAAACCGTGTAGTGCAGAAGCCCGGCATCAACTGATGCACCTTTATCTATAGTCAGAGACTAAGTTTGGGGAGCTTATACACGACCATGAATACAGGATGGTAGATAGAACCCAACCCAGCTCCAGCACAGAAGGTTGCAGAAGATGTCTTATCGAGAAGTGGAAAAGTTCATTTTTCTAATGGACTTTGTAGTTAATGATATTGAAGAAGACAAACAAGTCCCACTACTAGTAGGAAGGCATTTCCTTGCTACAGGAGCAGCTTTGATAGATGTGAAGAAAGGAGAGTTACTCTAAGGGTTGGAGATGAGGCAATGCACTTCGATCTCAATCACAGTTTTAAACAACAAGATTGTGATACTACTAATTGTAAGATTGTAGAAACAAAAAATTACCCATCGATTTAAGATTGATAAATGGCCCATAAGATTCACAGTTCAATATGAATGAAAAGAGTGAATTTCCGATCATCTTGATGAACGATGTGAATTTCTAAACTCCGATTTTGAATCAAAAGAAATAGTACTCGGTATTGATGCAGCGATTAGCAAGAAAAATACATAAATCAGAACGCGGAAGAAACATAAACAAGTCTGAAGGTAACCTTGAAGAATTACCAGTCCATTTAAAGTATGCTTTCTTGGAACCAAAAAAAAGCACGTGTTATTATTTCCAATTTGCATTAGTGAGCACAAGACGGCACTTGAAACTCTCAAAACGAGGAAGACACTTCCTGATGTAGAAGATTTGAAAGAGTCAGTCTTCATTGCATGCACAAGATCCTTTTGGAGGATAGTACAAGACCTCTATAGACATCAAGAAAATTTGAATCAATAATGAAAAGTTATCGAAAAGAAGTCTTGAGAGAAATGGCTAAATGTAGGTTTCATATATGCAATCTCAAACAGCCCTTGGGTGAGCCTAGTTAATGTGGTTCCCAAGAAGGGTGGATTCACTGTGATCAAAAATGAGAAGAATGGGTGATTCCTATAAGACTGTGGGATGGAGGTGTGTATAGACTATAGAAAACTAAACACTTCTTTACCATAAAGGTCATTATCCTCTGCCTTTCAGAGTGACTAAGCTGCTGAGACGAGTTAGCAGGACATCCCAACTACTTGTTTTCTTTATAGATATTCTAGTTATAACCCGGTGCTATAGCCCATGAGGATTAGGAAAAAACTACATTACATGTCCTTGCTTGCTGCTTTGAGAAGGATGTCATTTGGATTATGTAATGCTCTATACCTTCAAAGATGTATAATGTCTATGTTTTCGGACTTGGTAGAAGAGGATAAATCTTCATGGATGACTTCTCGATATGGATCAGTTTGAGAATTACCATTAATTTGGAAGGAATTTGGAAACAGTTCTTCAAAGGTGTCAAGACAACAATCTAGCTCTGAATTGGGAAAAATGTCATTTCATGGTAACATAACGTATTGTCTTCGGACACAAAATTTATGTAGCTGGATTAGAGGTAGACCAAGCAAAGGTTTCTATCATAAAAACTCTCCTGCCACCTACAACAATCAAAGGGAAAATAAGTTTCCTGGGACATGCTGGTTTTTACAAGAGATTCATAAAGGACTTCTCAAAAATCTCTAGACCATTATGTAGATTGCTTGAAAAAAATGCAAAGTTTGATTTTGATGAATTATGCAACAACTTGTTTGATGAAATTAAATCAGTTAGTTTAACCCCATCATGGTAACACGGAAGTTAGAACAAGGAATTTAGAAATTATGTGATGCATTGATTATGCAATGGGAGTTGTATTAAGGCAGAAAGAACGAGAAGATATTCAAGGCCATATCTTATGCCGACAAAACTTCAATGAAGTGATAGTAGTGCATGATTGTGATTTTTTACGGACATGCAATAGAAGTGCTAAGTGCTATTTTATAGCATGATATGTGTCAGTAGTAAAGTGTACCTAATTACGGATGTTGATCCATAGGAAACACCTTAATCGTAGTATGCTAAATTACCAAATTACAATACTCCTTTAATATTCAAGTAGAAATCGTGATGGTGCAGGCGGGCTAAGCTAATTAAACTATTACTAAAGTGATTGTTCGTTTCAGATGTAAAAGTGATTAAAGATGCTAAAAGGTTAGGGTGTTGGTGTTGTTGGACAATCCTACTATGTAATGCTACAATTCCATTCCATTATCTAATATAGTGTTTTCCAAGGCGGCTCTTCTTTAATGTAATCAAAGCCTTTCTAAAGGTCATTTGACCTCCCTCTATCACTAGGTTTCTTGCTCCTTGGCTCGACTGACATTAAGGTGCATAGAGTGCGAAAGAACTCCTAAGCCTCTAATCTGTTAGATAATCCTATATTACCAAGTTTATTAGAGTTAGCAGCTATGTCTAATTCTTCATTCACTTCTGAATGCCACAAAACCCTCACATATTAAGATTGATCGAAATTAATATGATTTCATCCTAGCATGAGTTAATGGTAAAAACAAGTGTACAAAAAGATAATGGAATTATGAAAAGACTAAACACCAACATAGTATTCATGTCCAAATCTCTACCAACACCCTAGAACCTCATTATGTTCTTTCAATACAAATGAAAAGCAAGACATAAGAATATGAATAGAGAAAACTTCAATGATCGAGAATGATGATCTCAGGAGTTCTTCCAGAAGATCTCTCCCGAAGAGTCGGTCTTCAAGTCTTCTTTCCTTTGTTCCAAGCACCAATTCCTCAAACCCTCGCTCTGAAAATAAATTTCAAACCCTTTAATTGGATTATCCCATTCCTTTTATAGCCTAACTATGAGATAAAGAGTTTGTTGGAGACTTTCTGTAGCGTCGCGCGGCGTTGTGGCGTTGCAACGTTAAGTTTGATTCCCACGCTCTTATACGGCCTCCCTCAGCTCCATTTTGACATTTTCCAAGTGTTTCTCTTCATAAACCAAATAAATAAACAAATATTAGAAAGTAAGCAAAACATGATTATGTATAAAGTGAGTAAAGATACAAATAAATCCGGGTTTTGTAATGAAATTGTTTAGACTATAAATGTGACTCCATAGAAAATTATCTCTGATTGAAAAGAGATGTTGGCAATAGTATTTTTGAAAAATTCAGGCCTTACATATTGGGGTCCTTGTTGTATGCACTAATCATAACGCAATTAGATATCGGTGGCAAAAGAAGATGTCAATAAAGCGTCGGATGGGTATTATTCTTGTAAGAAGTTTGGTTGAAATTAAAAATGAAGGAGTAGTACCGACAATGTGATAAATTTGATCATTGTCTAGATTGGAAAAACTACGAAAATAAAAGGAAGTGAAATAGCGAAAACTTTCTGATGAACAATTGTATTTGTTATCTCAGGTCGAACACACTGATATCGCGTGTTGCGGATTACTTAGCTTGTGGACTTATGCGGATGAATTCGACAACCAGAAAAAAAGTTGAGCGATAAGCGGATTCTATATTTAGGATGATCTTCACTTTAGAATGTGGGCATATATGATTATCGGAGATGTGTATAACGCAACAAGGTGGGAAGTAAATGGCGATAAATGCCATGCATCCTCTCACATATGGAGGACATTTTGCAAGAGTGAATAGCCCGTAAAAATCTCAATACGGACTTTGTTGGCTACTATGATGATGACTATTTTGGATAAGGTAAAACACTGTATGATAAATGTCAGAGAGATGAACAACATAAGCAAGTGAGAATTTGCAAGGAATCACATTGGAAATTTTTAATGTGTGGGGAATAGACTTTATAGGACCTTTTCCATCATCATTTGGAAATCTATACATTCTCCTAGTTATGGATTATGTATCCAAATGGGTGGAAGCAATATCTTGTCCCAGAAATGATGCTAATACAGTTGTTGGGTTTATACAAAGAAATATTTTGAGCAAGTTTGGAGCACCTAGAACAATCATTAGTGATGAGGGAAGCCATTTTGCAAATAAAGTTTTTGCAAAACTTATGAGTAGATATACAATCAAACATGTAATGGGATTGCCTTATCACCCTCAGTCAAATGGACAAGCAAAAATTTCCAACAAAGAGATAAAGAAAATTCTGGAGAAAACAGTGAATACAAGTAGAAAAGATTGGTCTATAAAGCAAGATGATGCATTATCGAAACTATAGAACTACCACAAAACTCATTGGAATGTCCCCATCTGATTTATTTGGAAGAAACCTTGTCATCTCCCTCTATAACTGGAATACAAATGCAACACCACGTCAGAGAGTGTACGGTATGATCTTGTGAGGTGTATAAGAACACTAAATGTCACATAGTAGTATTTTGGAGACTAAAATAGGAAATTATAATTTATGGGTTGGAGATGGTGTAGTATGAGCATAAAGGGTATAATGGTCATTAAGCAAAGGATATGGAAATCATAATCAAGTTAGAGATGGGCCCTGATACAAATAAATAAGTTACAATTGCAAAATTAAAGTGTTGAGGGCTATTTGCAATTAAAGGAAATGTTAAAATATAATAATAGGAAAATAAAAGCCAAAATTCATTTGTTCTCAAAAGTTTGCCCTAGCAAACCCGTAGAGGAGAAGAGAGAGTCAAGAGGAGGAAGAAGAGGAAGAAGGAGGAGGAGGAGATCAAAAATCAGGTATGGAATCCTTTATTTTTGGGCTTTTGATATGAATCCTAAGGTTTTTGGATGGAGATTAGTTTCTCCTTTGGTCTAGGGTTTGTGGAAAGGTCACATAAAACTTTAAATTGTTGGGGTTATGAGTGTAAAACCCCAATTGATGTAAAAGAAGCATGGAATCATCAAATTATGTGGTTTGATGAAGAATTGGTGGACCTAGGTTGAGTTCTTGGATTGCCACCTAAGGTTTTGAGGTTTGAAGTTCCATAGCACCAATTTGAGTGTTGTGGAGTTGTTTTTAGATGAATTCCATGTAAATTCTTGAGGTATATGAATTATAGAAGTGTATATGGACTATAGATTTGAATTGTATGGAAACATATGGAAAAAAATGGAAGCGAAACACAAATTCTGGAAAAAATTTCAAGCCACTGTCTGGTTCTCGGTACAGGAAATGCTTTGTTTTTCTATTTATTTGTTGTATTTTGACCATAACTTGCTCATTTCTGATCTGATTTGAGTGATTCAAGTTGCTGGTTAAAATAGACTTCAAGGAGAATTAAACATATAGAAATAGGAATTGTCAAATTCTGATTATAAGTGACCTAAAAATTCACTCAAAGTAGGGTCATGTGTAAGCCACTGTCTAGTTCAGTTTTTGAATATAGATTAACCCGGTTGTTTTGGACGTAACGTGAGTTTCGGTGATCAGGAATTTGGGTGATTCAATTTGAGAAGAACCCTTTGCATATAGATTTAAATAGTACAAAGAGATAATGTATCCAATATGAAGTTAAGAGCCTTGGAAAAAAAAATAGAGTAATACAAAGCTGTCCTAGTGTAATCGGTAAATGGACAGTTGGCATGAAAATGCCATAACTTTGAATTGGGATGATCCGTTGGATTGATTCAATTCCTAAGCCAAATAAAATTCATAGAGGAATAAGAATATAGGAATGAGTGTGTATGGATTAAATGGAAATTATGGTTAATGTATTGTTGTGGTTTTCTTGAAAGGAGTGAAAATGACTATCGGAAGGAGGCAGGGAACTCGGCGGAGACGGGGCGGGATTGGGCGGTGGCGCGAGTGTAAAACTAATATTTTGAAAATTGAGTTTTAAAGGTAAATGATTTTAATGTGAAAAAGGAAAAGATTAATATAAATGTTTATATATGGATATCCCATAAGAATGTAGTAAATGTATAAATATTTACTTTGCCTAAATATATGTATTTATATTAAATGTTTATATATGTATGCACATGTTAAGGCATTATGGAAGTTTAAAAATGTGTAAGGAATGCATATGTATATTTGCATATATATGTGTTTTAATGATAAAGTAAAGGATTTAAATTGATTTATAAATGTATTTTGAAGAAAGGAGTGAATGATTTTAATGTTAAAATGAAAAGTTTAATGTAAATGTTTATATATGTATGCATATGTTAAGGCTTTATGGAAGTCAAAATGTGTAAAGAGAGAATGCAAAAAATGTATAAATGATAAAGTAAAGGTTTTAAATGGATTTATAAATGTATTTTGATAAATGTTTGCGATGGATTTGCCACAACCCCATATAGTATTATAGTGATATGTCGGCCGAGGTACCTTAAGCGTGTAAGGATTTAGAGGTAAAGTTATAGGTTAGCGAGGGAGAGAATTAGGTGTCTAGAGTAATATCCTTACACGTGATAAGGTGCTATGGCCGGAACCCTATGCAAAGCGTGAGTTTCTCATAGCGTAGTGGTTATATTTGGAATGTGTTGACATCCCTCCTTTGTCGATGCAGAAAGCGTTCGGTGTGTTTATTCCCTGGGTTCCATAAGAAAGAAAGAAAGAAAGAAAGAAAGTTTTAAGGCATAAATGGATTTTAAATGTATAGTATGTATTACTTTGATATATCTTTGAAAATGTTATCTTAAGGCGTAAATGGATTTTAAATGTATAAGTATGTATTACTTTGATATATCTGAAAATGTTATCTTAAGGCATAAATGGATTTTAAATGTATAAGTATGTATTACTTTGATATATACTGAAATGTACACTCACTAAGAGCTCCTTTAGCTCATTCTTTTAGTGTGTTTTCAAAAACATTTTAGGGACTCGAGGGCAGGTGCGTGTAGATAGAGGACCTCTGTCACGAGTGAGTCGAGCCATTGAGGAGGCAGCGGCTTGTGATTTCATTGTATATATAATTTTGCACATCTCATGTATATATTTGAATATTTTGTGCTGAATATATGTATATGTATAAAGTTGAAAAGGAACTACGTGGACTTTGATCCTCAGTGGACGAGTTATGTAGGCGGTCGGCTTAAGTCCGGCTCAAGCCCAATCTTTTGAAAAAAAAATGCATGGAATTGAAAAAGTTTGGAATGTTTTGATGATTGAAATGAATAAATGTATATATGTATATATTGTGTTTGATTGGGTTGTGGAATGAGAGTCCTAAACGAAAGTTGAGAGATTGAAGATTGAAGATTAAGTGTTTTAAATGTTTTGAGGTTTTGTAAATTTAGGAAAGTCGAAAAGCAGAGGAAACTACGTGAATTTTACGAAAAATCAAGTGTTAGAAAGAAAAAAAAATGTTACCACTTAGCTACGCATTAGTTTCTAAAGATATGTTTAGGATTGTAAAGGGGTTCCTCCATGGATTTTATTTGTTTAAGAAAAAAGTTTCTATATCCATTAGAGTGCAGGAGGTCCCCCTCGGGTTCATAGGAGTTAATCCGGGTCGGGATCCTTCAACAAGCTATGTAGGCCATCAAGAAAGCCCGAATTGTGATTTTCTCAGTACTAAAGAAGAAGATTACTCGATTGAATGAACTAGAAGAGTTGAGGAATGGAAACATGATAATGCCGGAATCTGCAAGATAAGACAAATAAGTGGCATGATCGGGAAGATTCTAGGAAAATTCAAGTAAGAGAACAAATCTTATTATACAATTCCAGGCTCAAGCTGTTTCTAGGAAAACTGAAGTCAAGATGGAGTGGTCCTTACACAGTAGTAACAAGTACACCCTTTGGAGCAGTAACACTAAAAACTGATTCTGGATGTGAGTTTAAAGTGAATGGTTAGAGATTGAAGCATTACCTCAGAAGAAGCTTAAATGAAGATTTATCCAGATTTGAAGAGATGGGAGAATTTTGCTGAAAAGAAAACATTCTACAGCAAATGTCTAGCTAGAGACGTGGCGAAACAACTTGGGAGCGGCAAAGCAAATCTAAATTTTCATAGTTAGCAGTTACTGGTAAGAATTGGTGTGTTTGAAGTTTAGTTTTAATTTTGTTTGAATTTTATGTTTTGTTTTGCTAATTTTTGAGGGACGGAGTGGTGAATTAGAAATGGATTTTATTAAGCACATTCTCTCAAAGTGATTATGCCGAGTACTCTGAGGGGAGTGTTCGATTTTCCTAATTTTCTCTTTAATGATAATGCTAAGTTGGAGTTTAGGGGAATGTAATTTTGTTTAGAGCAAAAAATGAATAGTAGCTTTGTTGTTCTGTTCTTTGGAACCTACGAATATCATCTGTTGAATCATCTTGAGTGAAGAAATGACATGTGATTGTTCATACATGAATTGAGGTTCTTTGATGATTAGATGTGTTTTCACAAGTAAGTTCTTATTGGTATGAATGAATGCACAGTGTTTTGAATGTTACTTGAAAGAAAAATGTGAATTGTGCAACTCTGAGAAAAAAAAATTTTCATTGTCGTGACATATTTTTCTTTATCGCGACAGTATTACCAAAACACTGTTGCAACACCGTTTCTTATTGTTGCAACAAAGACTGGGTTAGTCTTTTAAAGGCAACAAGAAATTATGTCACGACATAAATTTTTTATGCACTACATCATTTAGCGGAGAAGCGCAGGCGTAGTGACAATGTTTTTATATGTCACGACATCATTTGATTTACAACATAAATCTATGTCACGACAATTTTTCTCTATGTCGCGACATAGTTAGCTTTAGACTGATATTGCAATGAGGGTGTTTGTCGCATTAATTTTTCTCTTTGTCGCTGCATAAGTACATTTGAACATCACATTTTTATGTCACGACATATTTGCTCTGTCTCAACAAAGGACTGACCTAGTTTTAATTGATTTTAGAAAATATGTCGCGACATTATTTTTCTTTGTCGCGTCATAAAATTAAAAGGGGAACAAACCCCAGGTTAGTTTTTGTCGCGACATTTAATGAAGGTACAAAAAATATTGGGCCTATAAATAGATCATTTCTGAAACCTGAAAAGCCACTTGCCTCATCAACCATCAACCCACTCAGCTTTCTTCAACAAATCTCTTCCCTCTTTCAAACCACAAATTTAAGCCCCTTCTAACAATGTACGAACGTCGAACTTGTTCCCTAACTGAATGAAATGATGGAAGAGTATGTCAAAAGGGAAGAAGAAGCGGTCCAAGCGACTCAAGCAGAGACAGGGCAAGAAGAAGAAAGAACTTAAGCTAGAGAGCCTGAGCAGCCAGTGGAAGAAACCAGAAAGAGGAAGAGAGGAGAGGAAGATGCAAGAGCTTAGCTCAATGAGGAAAAAGCAAGAGATTGGGTTTCAGAGCTAGCCTATTTCTCCTGGAGGGATAAATTACAGCATAGAGATTTCATAGGCGAAAGAGGCTTCAGCAGATGGATCTCACCATTCCAAGAAGTTATTGAGAAGGGAGGATGGCATCTTTGCATTGAGCCTGAGCTCCGTGATTTGTAGATGTGGTGAAAGAGTTTTATGCCAACATGGTGGGAATGAAGGACAACACGGTATATGTCAGAGGTAAATGGATATCATTTAGAAGAGAGTAGATATACCAAACCTACAATCTGAACAAATAAAGAATGGCTCAAAGTTCAAGAAACTAGTAAAGGAACCAGACTTCCAAAAAATTGTAGATTTGTTGACTGAGGGCAAAGGAAAGTGGAATACCACCAGGAAAAACCCCCATGAGTCCATCGCAAGAGGAGCATTGACTGAACAAGCAAAGGTTTGGTATTATTTCATTTGTTCAGTTATATTACCGTCAAAGCATTTGAGTACTATAAGGGAGAAGGAAGCAGTATTGTTGTATGCCATACTGAAAGGGTACAAGTTCAGTGTTGGAAATATCATTGAAAACTCAATCTTGAGTTATTCTGAGGAGAGGGAGGATCTGAGGGGCGGTACCTCGTAGGTACTTATCCTTTAGGCTACGTATCTTGGGTGGTGTAGAAGGAGACTGGGAGGAACAAGAAACCTGCCTTAGGACTTCACTTCTAACCGCAGTAGGGAATCACTTGAGAGGCACAAAACAAAGGTAGGGAAAGAAGCTGAATTTTCAAGAGAAAGAAGACAACGGGAGAAATCAGCAGTCTGATTGATATTGCGACCGAGCAAGAAACGAGGCGAAACTGGTTTGAGTGATTCGACTACTCCCCCGAATTTGATCTGAGTCCATCAAAGAGCAATTTGGAAACTGAACATCAAGGTAACAATGCTAAATTGATAGACCTGCTGAAGGCTATGAGATAAGAGATGGAGAGAGAGACGACCGGTGAAAATCGACTTGACTCAAGGGATGAGTACATGGATCTTTGAGAGTGAAAAGAAGGGATCGAGAATCTAGAGGAATCACTTTCATTTAGAGATGAAGAATGGAAAACTATATGAGAAACAAGAGGAACTGGAGTGAGAACTTCGGGGCAAAGAAAGATGTCTGTCCTCTCGGATCATTTCAGAGGACGGAGTGAGCTACTTAAGATTATAAATGAGAAAGAGGATGCCATAGAGCATAATATGCTGCAGAAGGCAAATGCCTTCGGTTATTTGTACAAAGAACATCAAAAATAAATAAGGCTCCTCATAGAGAAAAGGGACAAGGAAATGGAAGCCACCCTAAAATATAGGGAGAAATGTTGGACAAAAAGTTTAGATACGATCAACAACAATTTGATCAAAATGTACTTTGCCTAGGGTGAGTTAAAGAGGAATCTGAACTCATTGGAGCTAAAGATAAAATGATCTCATCAGAAAATAAACACCTTTCCATGGGTGGTTTACATTCAACATAACGGAAGAGGCAGCGAGTCCAGCTGACCACAAGTCAAATTCTTGAGTTCTGCCATTCTGCAAATTTGGTTACAAGTTTGAACCCGGTGAATCACAGTACTCTCTATAGGCATGATAAAAGAAGAAAATAGCTTGCCCTGTTGTTTATTCTCCTTTCCCCCCTTTGTAACCAAATCTCTTATACCTGAAATCTTAAATGAAAAGAAAACTCCTTTGCAAAAAAAAAAAACTTTGTGTCCACACTCAATCTGCACTTCTTTTGTGTTTATTTTATTTTTCTTTCCTTGGTGTTACATAAGCAAAAATTGTTGACCTTTAGTGAATAGCTTTGTTGAATAATGGAGAAACCAGATTTCCTGGGTTGAAATACTTAATTGATGTGAATTATTTGGTAGAATTGGAAAGAATGTGGAATTGAACTGTTGCTATGTTAAACTTCTCATAATTGAATGGTGGATTTGAATAAGCTTTTAACTTGTAAAATAGCATAACAACATATCCAAGAACCAAACAAGGATTTGATAGATGAATTGGGGTAGGATGAATTGAACTAAAAAGAGGAAAGTTGTAAGAATATTAATGAATGTGTCGAAACTTCAAGAATAAGGAAGATTGCAACTAATTGATGAAACAAAGAAGACCTATAATTCTTTATTGATAAGGCATTTGGTGTGTGCTGAATCTGTATAACCGCGGCACATGGTCAAAGTATCTCTAAAGCAGTTGTGCTAGGTTAGGGACATCTTAAGGTTCTATCACGATTAAATCTCCAAATCACAGAACTTGTTAGAATATTAGTCAAGGCAAAATCCTAAGCAACACTAACAGGAAATGATATAGGTCATTCTTAGAAGATTGAGCCTTTCAAAGCCTACCCTTATAATATGCATAAGCATACACATTAGTTCCTTATTTGAGCCAATAGCTTATTTCATCATCTATCAGCAAATGAAAAGCCTAGATCCTCCCTTGAACATAACCTACAGTAAAGAACCCTTATTTGCCCAGATTACATGACAAATACATCAATGATGGAAGAGGACAAATTTGGGGGATATTATTTCAAATTATAAAGAAGGATAAGAAGGGTTGAGAAAGGAAAACCAATTGAGATGAGGAAAGATTGAAAGAATGAAGAAAAGAAGCTGTAAAAAGAGAAAAAATATCAAGGTGGAATGAGTTTGGCCTTGTAGCCTTCCTCCCTTGAGCAATTAAGTCCTTAGGGGTGTTTAACACCTAGTACCCTAATGCTAACTGGTATGGGATTTGCGCCTTAAAAGTTAGGTAAAGAGTGGTAAGCAAAAAGGCAAAACATTGCACTATTCCATAAACCTTGATAAAAGATGAATAAAGAAAAAGCTTCTAAAAGGAAGAGAATTTATAGTTTGAATGTGGTCAAGAAAAATACCACAAGAGAGAGTATGCAGAAAGATGCACCAAACCAAATGGAGATGTTAGAAAGTTGATATCAACGGAAAAATTAAGGATGCATAATGAAGGCAAGTATGTCAAGTTGTAAGTGAAATCTGGGTAAAATTGAGCCTAAATTGTCCAATTATCTACCAAATTACTCAAGCCACACATTATAAGCCTAAAAGACCTAATTGATTCTGAAGGTGGTATATGCTTATATTAGTGGAGATTAATATGAAAAAAAAGCGTATGAGACTTAAAAGAATAAAGGAGAAGTATGTTCTCTGAGTATTATCCCATAAGATTAACTAATCTGTCATGTAAGAAGAGATAAAACCATCACACACTCACAAATCAGGGTTGAATAATTGAATTGTTTACACTATAGAAATTATGGGGTTGTTTAGTGAACCTAATTGAAAATCTTCCTGATTCTAGATTGGAAACATATTTAGAAATAATTTTACAACTAACCTATGTTCCTACCAAATTGTGGATTCAACAGAAAAATGTAGCCAAAATAAAAGTTAATTTCTTTGAGGGCCAAACAAAATCTTCTTTTCTTTGGCAGGGACAAGCAAAACTTTAAGATTTGAGGAATTTGATGAGTCTAAACCCATCCACTTTTAATCCATTTTTTCCTAGTATGTTTTAGAAGTTACTGATTCTTTTTTTATGCGAGATTGTAAAATATTCACCAACTTTTGTAGTTTTGCGGGTTTAAAAGAAAAATAGACAATTCAGTAAGAAAAACAGAAAATTAGCTAAGGGCATAATTCTCTGTCGCGACATAGTTTTATAATGTCGTGACATAATCCCAATGGAACCAGCATAAGTTATGTCACAACAAGGATCAAGTTGAACTCAAGCCAGAAATGAAGACTGTTGCGGCATAGTTTTAGATAGACTGACTGATTTCTATCGCGACAATGGATTTTTATCAATAAAGCGACAAAGCTGGAGAAGTTCATGAAGAAGAATGTCGCGACATTCCTTACTCTATCGCGACATTGATCAAGCAAATGGTAGTGGAATTTTATCACAACAGGAAATGGAAAAACAATGAGACAAGTCAAGATAATGTGCCTAGGACAAAGTTTTCTATGTTGCAATAGACAATTCAGCTTATGACAAGACCAAGGCAGATTATATGTCGCAACAAAAGAAAACTATGTCGAAACACAACATTCAGAGTCAGCAATGAAAGATAAGAAGACTTTATCCTGTGAAGAGATTTTATGTTAAATGCTTGAAGAGAAAAGAAAGAAATAGAATAAGCGAGAGCAAAGTTTGTCGCGACAAAGATTTCAATGTTGCAACAAACAATTCAGCCAAGGACAAGGATCAAAGAAGATTATGTTGCGACAAAGAAAAAGTCTGTCACGAGATAGAGTTCAGTCTGAGCAATGCAATACAACCAAATTATGTCGCGACAAAAAAAAATTATGTCATGACAACAGACCAGGGCAACTATGAGCAATACCACCAAAGCATGTCACAACATAGCAAAGAAGGTTGCAACAATGAATGAAGAACTCAAGGCAAAAAATTTTGTCACAACAACTGGAAGCTAGGTTACGATAGAAAATTGAAGAGAAACGCTTGGAAGTGAACAGAAGAGTGTCGTGACATTCCAAAACTCTGTCGCGACATAAAACAAGTAGAAGACTAAGAAACTCTATCGCGACACACAAATTCCATGTTGCGACACAAAGTAGCGCAGCAGAAGGAAACTCAGTCAAGACAAAGAAGTATATTATCGCGACATACTATTCAAGTATTCAAGTTGTAAGGCACCCAAGAATTGTCGCGACATAAGACACCCTGTTGTGACGAGAAAAGTGAGTCTGGCTAGCTACGTCATGACGGCAAAAATTCTATCATAATAAAATTAAAGATGAGAACTATGTCGCGACAGAAACTGCAGGCTAGGACAAGAGCTGGGCGACAAAGATGAGAACTATGTCGCGACATAACTTTCTTTGTCGTGACAAAGCGACCATTTAGGCCATAATTTTTTGGATCCACAATTTCAACCTAGAAGTGCAGCCCATCATTTGAAAATCTATAAATAGTCACATCTAGGGCCTTTGTCAGACTACCGCGAGGAACTTCTAGGTAGCTAAACTCCTTTGTATATTATTTTTCTTTTATTTTTATTTTATTTTTCTTTTCTTTCAGGTAGTTTTAGATTAGCATTTCTGTTATTTCTTTTATGGATTGAGCAGCGATCTAGAAAAATGTTTTGTGCTTGTTCATTGTAAAAATTAAGTTTTCATTCTTATTAAAGTAGACAGAATTTGGAAATTTTATGGAGTTCATTTATTTCGATTAAAGCACGAATTTAGGTGAATTTTCTTCATTAGTTAGTCATTGTTATTTGTAAACCCGATTACGGAAGACTAAGCTCTATGGGATTGGATCGTGTTCGTTATTGATTCCGCTCAGCTTGGAAGGAATGTCATAGTTTGAAGTCTTGAATTTATTTATTGGTATTGTTCTTGAAACTACTGGTTTAGAATATTAGTTGCTTGTACTTACAGAAAAGAACTATATCTTGTGATTTCGAAGAAGCCCTCTAAGTGACATAGAGATGGGATTCTGAGGAGTATGGAGTAGTTGCTTGAGGGTATGTTGGAGCCTAATAATGGAACTAATGAACTACGAAAAGGTCGCCGATAGACCAGCAACTTACTCATGGTGAGGATTGTTAGATGATGTATCAATTTAGTTGATAAGAGTTTCTCATGTCGATGAAGAAAGGATCTTGATCCCGTGTTATCAAAGATCTAATCAAGGAGATAGAAAAATTTATTAGATTTGAAGGATAAGATACCAATTAGATTGAAGAAGGGTTTCATATTCCTGTCTATAGGGCAAAAATTCTTCAGTCTAAGAAATGGTTGTGAAGTACTAAAAAGGAAAAATACCTAAATCTTAGAAAGAGGTTTCTATTCTAAGTAACTGGTTAGACCCATGTATCCGAAAGGAATATGAATCTCTAATTAGTGAAATGTATGGTTTATAGAGAAATCCAAACTATACTACCTTGCATCTTTGACAAGTTCAGATTTCAAACTAATGGCTGAGCTATGTTATAAAAAAATTGATGCAGAAATTGATAATTGTACACTGATCTAATTTCCAGTGCTAACTTACCCAGTGAACTTTTTAATCCAATTATTTTAAATTCTTTATACATAGTTTTAGAACTTTATTTAGTTTTAGCACTATTAGTTAGAGGCCAAACCATTTTTTAACTGGGTTGGAAATCTTAAGAATCTTGAGTAGATGGGGTAATTGATGTTTATATTTCACATCAATCCTTGTGGGAACGATATCTGGATAAAATCCACTTTTATTACTTGAGTGACCTGTGCACTTGCAGTGATCTAAACCCAAAACATATTTTTAATAGAAGCCTTCTCAACCAGGGCAAACAATGTATTTTATAATTTTGGTCAGTAGTCATCAAGTTTTTGGTGTCGTTGATACAAGAACTGATTAGTTCTTGGTGGTGGTACCATAAGTTTAGCACCTACTGACTTCATCATATTTAGTTAATTTGGTCTTCAATTATTAGTCTGTTTTTAGTCTATGTAAAAATCTGTCAAACAACACTTCAACTTGAACAAAAGCCTTAAATAGTCTAGATGTGAAAGTACAGATTGTAAGACTGTAGAAACAATAGTTCCCATTAGTCCTGAGCTGATATTTGGTTGTAATTTTCATAATTCAATCAATGAAGATGAGATGAATTTCCAGTATCTTGATGATTTTGATTTTGGATTTCTGAATTCCAATTATGATTTAAAGGAAACAGTCTTAAGTTTGAATGAGAACAGCACAAAAAAATCAAGCAGCAATGAAGAGAAGGCAAAAGAAACAGAAACAAGTTCAAAAGGGTTAACCCTGAAGGAACTACCCAAACAGTTGAAGTATGCTTTCTTAGAACTAGAAAAAGCAAAACATGTTATTATATCAACTGCATTAATTGAGCTTGAAGAACAGAAATTGCTGGAAATTCTCATAAAATACAAGGAAGCAATTGCTTGGTCAATAGAAGATTTGAAAGGAATCAGTTCTTCTATTTGCATGTATAAAATCCTCTTGTAGGATAATGCAAAGACCTCCATTGAACATCAAAGAGAAGTGAATCGATAATGAAAGAGGTGTCGAGAAAAGAGTGCGAAAAGGTTTAATGCAAGGTTCATATATGAGATCTCAGACGGCCCTTGGGTGAGCCCAGTTCATGTGGTTCCCAAAAAGGGTGGGTTCACTGTGATTAGAAATGAGAAGAATGAATTGATTCTTATAAGAATGTGACTAGATGGAGGGTGTGTATGGATGCTAAGACCAAATGATATATACAAATTTATGACACTACTACCCAAAGTTATTACTAATCCCGACAGCAGCGCAAAACTTGTTAAGACCAAACTATATGATGTGATCGGTGTATGCGATCTTACGATGCTTGCCACCGCAAGAGCACCGATCCATGGCAATAATGCGAGAAACTTGTTAAGACCATTTTTTCATATGTATGAAAAGATGGAGGTATTCTGTATTTTAAATGACTCGATTAAAAATTGTGTGTAGTCTCGATCCTTCTGAGTGCGAGTCGTACAAGTAATAAAAGAAATGGAGGAAATATTTAAGTCTAGATATCATTCCATGAGAAAAGATTATAAAATCAAAAGACTAACTACCCCATTGCTCAGATGTTACTATTTGAACTCCTTGATATGATTATAAGAGGACTAAAATGTAGTCTGAAATGAAATCTTAAAATACAAAAGTAAAGTTTAATAAAATTGAGGTTGACGATTCATTGAGGGAGGCAAAACTGGACATGGATCAATTAGTAATAATCAATTTCTATATCATTTCTTTTCATAGCTCAACCATCAATTGGAAAACTAAGTTTGTCAAAGATGCAAGGTAGTATGGTTTAGATTTCTCCCTCAACCATACTTTTCACCAATTAAAGGTTCATATTCATTTATGAGACATGATTCTAATCAGTTACTTGTAAGATATAACCCTCTTTCTAAGATTTAAGTATTTTTCCTTTTCAGTATTTCATTCCCAAATCTTAGGACTAAAGAATTCTTGCCCCCATAGACAGGATATTACAAGCCTTCTCCAATTTGATTGACACCACATCCTACATTTCTGATGAAAATTTCCATCTCTCCTTGGTGATCTCTTTCTAACACGGGATCATAATCAGTGCGAAAAGATAGAGACCTCCCGAGTGATTAAGCGAATACTTCATTCAGCATCCTCTAATTATAAGTAAGTTGATTATCTATTTGAGTAATCCTTCAATTCATTAGTTCAATGGTGATAGTCTGCCATACCAGCGAAAGCGCTCTGCACTCTCGGGATTCTCCATCTCTATGTCACTCCAAAGGGCCTCCTAGAAATCAGTGAGAATCTGATTACCTTGCATTAGGTACGCGGTACTAGTGATGAGAACAAATGGGATTATAAACAATACGATCAAATAAATTCAAGAATTCTAATTTAAGGCTTTCTTCCACCTTATCATGTGTTTATCATATTGGCCCATTTCCAATAGGCTCAATTTTCAAAGCGGTTACTCTTGCTCGTGACTAGCGATCTCGGGGAAAATCCCACTAAAATCATAAACGAATTGAAATAAATGAACTCCAAAAACTTTCCAGCATCCATTTAAATCAAATAGTAAATGAAAAGAATTTATAAAAATTACCAACTGAAAATTTGCACTTGATACAAAACCCAAATCTAGAAAATCATAGGAAAACTAACAAAATAAAACTATACTAAGTTAAATCTACTAAAATAGAAAATAAAAGAAAAAAAATTAAAAAAATATCTGAGAGTCTTTAACCACCGAGAGAAATCACGGAGCTCATAGAAAATTTGAGCACATTGTCTAGAGCGTGTGTTATAAGCTTTCCAATGTTGGGCCTCACTTCATTAAGTGTGTTGTGGATCCCCAAAATTCTGGCCCAAATTGGTCTCTTTGTCACGACATAAAAAGGTCTGTCGCGACAGAGCTTCTAGTCTTTGTCGTGACATAAAAAGGTCTATCGCGATAGAGCTTCTAGTCTTCGTCGTTGCCTCTATCATAGCTTCTTGTATTCTATCGTGACCTATTCTCTAGGCTTGCTCTTGGATTGTGCCGCGACATACTTTGATAATGTCACGACATAAATTGTATTCAGTAGTCTTGTTCTTATCGCGACAGGAATGCCTTGTGTCACGACACCAAACCTAATTGCACCCAACTTCTCATGTCCTTGTTCTTCTGGAGTATGTCGCGACATACTTTTCCCTATCGCGACAAACAATTGCTTTACAGCCTGACAACTCTGTCGCGACAAGATTTTCTTTAAGTCCTTAGCAATTTCTATCGCGACAAGAAACTCTTTGAGTCATAGAGACTTTATTCTCGATTCTTAAACTTTTCGAGTTTGTCGCGACATAGAATTATATGTTGAGACACAATTGCCTTGCCCATTCTCATTTCTTCTTCAATTTCTGTCACGACTGAATTTTCTCTATTGGGACTGAATTTTATCATTCCATAGCTTTTATTGTCACGACAGAAAACTTCTTTATCGCAACACAGGTTTTGCCTTCAACTCTTGATTATGTCGCAACAAGAATTTCTTTGTAGCCATTCTTCTTGTGTTGTTCTTCAGCTTCTTGTCGCGACAGGGAATTCACCTCCTTAATGTTTTGTTTGTCGCGATAGAAATAATCTTTGTCGCGACAAAAATTTTATTGCTCTAGGTTGTGAATTCTGACTGTTATGTCGCAACATGATTTTCTTTGTTGCGACATCAGTTCTTCCTTGAGTTGGATTGATGTTGAAAACTTTGTGGCAACATAAAAACACTTGTCTCAATTGACTTGTCTTTATGTCTGGTAAATTTCTATCGTGACCAGGTAATCTTTTGTGGCGGCAGAGTTCATGGTAGCCTTCAACTTTATGTTGCAACATAAATTATATTTTGGCGACCATGACTTTAACTTTACTCTGTTTTAATCTTTGGCCATAGCACGGTTTCCTTCATAATTTTCTCCAACAATGTTGCGACAGAAAACTTCTTTGCTCGAACGAGAATTTCTCACTTTAGGCTGTGAGTTACGTCGAGGACTTTGTTGTGACATTTAGTTGTTGGCTGCGACATAGTTCCTTTGGTCAGCAATTTTGTGTCGCGACATACAAAAAATTATGTCATGACACAGACTACTGCATTTTCACCTGCTTCTTTTCTATTTGCTTTCTCTCTTTTTTCAAATAACACCTACAAAACATAAAGTTGATGAATATTCCATAATTTGGCATACAAATAGAACTAAAATTGTTAAAAATATGCCAAAAAAATGGATTAAAAATAGATGATTTTGAACTCATCGATAGACTCTGAAAAGCTGGGAGTCACTACTTCTGAAATGATCATTATCCTCTACCTTTCATTGACCAAATGTTGGACAGGTTAGCAGGACATCCCCATTACTGTTTTCTTGATGGATATTCTAGGTATAACCAGTTTACTATAGCCCCTGGGGATCAAGGAAAAGACAACATTTACTTGTCCTTATGGCACCATTGCTTTTAGAATGATACCATTTGAATTATGTAATGCTTCTACCACCTTTCAAAGATGTATGATGTCTATGTCTATGTTTCAGACTTGGTGGAAAAGGCTTTGGAAATCTTCATGGATGACTTCTCAGTATATGGATCCAGTTTTGAGAAATACTTAGAAAATTTGAAACTTGTTACTTCAAAAGGTGCCAAACGAAATCTAGCTTTGGTGGGAAAAATGTCATTCATGAGTAGCAGAAACATTGTCTTGGAGTCCTTAGTTCTGCAGCTAGGTTAGAAGTAGACTAAGTAAAAGTTTCTATCATAAAAACTCTCCTGCTACCAACAACAGTTAAAGGGATAAGAAGTTTCCTAGGATATGCTAGATTTTACAGAAGATTTATAAGGGACTTCAAAAAAATCTCTAGGCCATTTTGCGATTCTTGAAAAGATGCAAAGTTTGAATTAAATGGTCAATGACTGCATTTGAAGAAATTAAGTCTAGATTTATTACAGCTCCCATCATGGTAAAACCTGACTAGAACAAGGAGTTCGAAATAATGTGTGATGCTAGTGACTATCGTGGGAGCGTGTTAAGGACAAGAGCGAGAAGATATTCGAGGACATATCTTGTGCGACAAAACCCGATGAGGCATAAGAGAACTACTCTACTACAGAAAAGGAAATGCTAGCAATGGTGTTTGCTTGTGAAAAATTCAAGCCTTACATATTGGGGTCTCATGTTATATCACCTTGATCATCTTTGCGATTAAATGAGTAAAGAAAGATGTCAAACCAAGTACAGTCAAATGGGTATTCTTTATAGGAGTTTGATTTAGAAATCAAAAGCAAAAGGGATGACGATGTGACTAGCGACACTTGTCTAGACTTGAAAAGACTACTGAAGATGAAAAATAAATTGAAATAGCAGAAAAATTTCCTGATAAGTAGCTGTTTTTGTTATTAGTCCATGTACCTTGGTATGCTAATATTGTGAATTACTTAGCCTGTGGAATTATGCCACCTGAGTTCAACCACCAGCAGAAAAAGGAAGTTGAGAACTGATAGCAGATTTTATATTTGGGATGACCCACTACTTTTCAGAAGAGGGGCAGATATGATTATCAGGAGATGTGTACCAAAAAACATAACAATGTGGAATTATTGATAAATGTCATGCATCACCATTTGGAGGATCAATTTACAGGAGAGAGAACAACTAATAAAATTCTTCAATTGGGTTTTTATTAGCCTACTCTATTCAAAGACTGGTTTGAATGGATAAAACATTGTGATAAATGTCAAAGAATTGGCAACATAAGCAAAAGAAATGAGATGCCCCTACAAGGAATCCTGGTGGTGCAAATTTTTTATGTATGGTGGATAGACTTCATGGGACCTTTCCCATCCTCATTTAGAAATCTATACATTCTTCTAGCTGTGGATTATGTATCCAAATGGGTGGAAGCAATAGCTTGTCCCAGAAATGATGCTAGTACAGTGGTTGGGTTTATACAAATAAATATTTTGAGTAGATTTGGAGCACCCAAAACAATCATTAGTGAGGAGGGAAGCCATTTTCAAAACAAGGTTTTTGCAAAACTGATGAGCATATATGGCATCAGACATGTAATGGGATTGGCTTATTACCCTCAGTCAAATGGGCAAGCTGAGATTTCCAATAGGGAGATAAAGAAGATTCTAAAGAAAACGGTGAACTCAAGGAAAAAAGACTGGTCTATAAGGCAAGATGATGCATTGTGGGCTTATAGAACTACTTATAAAACTCCTATTGGAATGTCTCCATACAGAATTGTATTAGGAAAACCTTATCATCTCCCTCTCTCTTGAACTTGAATATAAGCTATGTGAGCCGTAAGAAAGCGGTGTGATTTTCATTTGCTAAAGAAAATAGATTACTCCAAATGAATGAACTGGAAGAGTTGAGGAATGAATCTTATGATAATGTTATAATCTACAAATATAAGACAAAAAAGTGGCATGATCAGAAAATTCTGAGCAGAGAAGTCAAAGCAGAAGAGCTAGTCTTGCTGTACAATTCCAAGCTCAAGCTATTTCTAGGAAAACTGAAGTCAAGATGGAGTGGTCCTTACACAGTAGTAGCAAGTACACTCTTTGGAGCAATGACACTAAAGACTGATTCTGGAAGTGAGTTTAGAGTGAATGGTCAGAGGTTGAAGCATTACCTTGGAGGGAACATAAACGAGATTAATTCCAAATTTTGAAGAGAGAGAAGAATGTTGCTGAAAATAAAACATTTTGCAGCAAATGTCTAGCAAAAGACATTAAACTAAGTAGCTTCTTGGGAGGCAACATAAGCAACTTTTAATTCTCATAGTTAACTTGCCCAAGATTCATTTTAGCGTCCTTATTGTAGAGGATGGCATCCTCTATGACTTACCCTACATCAAAGGGGATGTCTTGAATAATGGCATAATTCAATAAGGCGCGTTTTGCAGTAACTTCGCACACATTTGTCATAGGAATATGGAGAGACATAATGAAGTGATGCCACACTTTATAGATTTAAGCCAAATGCTTAGCTTTGAAGTGCACACATTAGTGAGCATTCTAAGCACTTCGGGGTAGTTGGGATTTTCTTGAAGTCTATTGTAAGCTTCATCATTGACCGATTCCAAGTTATAGAACTCATTAATAGACTTCCCACTGAAATCTACTAACACACCTCTCACCCTTTGCTTAAGAACCGGTCATTCGCTTAGTACCCGGCCAGCGGTGCAGTCAGAACTTTGGATCACGAAGCTTGATCCTCGCTTTCATTTCCAACCAAATACCTGAAAAAAAAAAAAAAAACTCAATGCAAATGTGAATACATTTTCAATACCAAACGCATTTCAAATACTCATTGGGTATACATAAAAATATAAATTAAACATTTTTGCGGAAACTAAAAATTTTGCAGAAGGCCCGTCATTTTGGGATAACTCCCACATTTGTACCATCCTTTACAAAATAGCATCGGAGTTTAACTTTCAAAAGAAACTTTATACAAAAAGAGTCAATTCAATCTCATGCATGTGTGTTACAGAGTTTTACTTCTCTTCCAAATGGCTTTGACGTTGGCTTTGTGCTTGTGCGATCTTCGCTCTTTATCTTTGTCGAACGATGCGCAACGCGTTGATAAAAACAACAAGCTAGCATTTTCATGCTTAGTGGTTCTATCTGATTTATTACTCTTTTCATTTCATTTAAATCGCAACATGCAATATTTATAAAAACAATGCTTTTGTATAATTTTCAACTGACCAATACTGTCTGATATGTAACTATATATTTATTCAATGAATCCAATTTACATCATCTCAATATGCATTTTCATAGGCGAAAGAAAAAAATCATTCAAAGCACAAATATGTTTGCACTTTTCAATCTCATTATCATTTGCCTTACGAATTTAACCTATGCTTTCGATTGCACGAGGATATGAAATCCGCACGATCCATTGAAGCGCGGTGATATATATATATATATATATATATATATATATATATATATATATATATATATATACTCTTATATACTCGGCTTTCGGTTAGTGTACACTACCGATATTGTTCCGTTAGGCTACGGATCGGTATGCTGCAATGAAATACGTTGTTGGAAATTTCTTATTGGTATACCAATTTATCCGCCTTTCGAATTATAACAGGTTAACGTTAACTAAGAGGCGATTAAAATCCATTATTACATTTTACAATAGTATATATATACATTTGTATGCACACATTCATGCGATTTTCTTATGCAAATTCGTTTCACAAGCAATTGTCTCAAATCAGTTAAAACGAATCATTTCAAACACAAATCAATAGGCACTTTCTTTTCAATCATTTCCAAAATTCAAATCATTTCGTAATTATTCAAATATTTTAGAAATAGAGGGAGAGTTTGAGAGCAAACCAAAAATCGTCGCTTTGATTCTGATCTTCGGAATCTCGACTTCAATGCAGGCTTTCCTCCTCGTCAGCCCCTATTCAAATACAATGGAAATCACATATTAGTAGGTTATTCTGGGAGTTCTATTTTCAGTAGGAATTGGAATCATCTCATTTGCATAACTCAAACTCAAGTTACGGCATTTCAATGCCAAACTAGTCGATATGCCCTGCTCACTGGATCACCCACTATTTTTTTCGATTTCAGAGGTCTTAACTCCATAAATTGGTAATAGTTCCTTCACTCATTTGAATCTATGGTTCTAAGGTTTCTTCTCCAATTGGAATCATCCAATTTGGATAACCCAAACTCAAGTTACAGCATTTTAATGCCAAACTAGTCTATATGCCCAGCTCAATGGATCACCCACATTTTTTTCGATTTATGGGGTCTTAACTCCAAAATTGGTAATGGTTCCATTACTCATTTTAATCTATGGTTCTAAAGTTTCTTCTCCAATTGGAATCATCCAATTTGATCCCAAATCCTGCTATTGTGCTTTTACATCTAGACTACTCTATTTTGCAAAACAGAATTTGCATATAGCTCCACTTTGACAGATTTCTGGGTACTTTGGGGTTACAATTTAATTACACTTCCTTCAAGTAAATTATTTCCATAGAATTCAAGTTTAGCCATAATTTTGAATCACTTAATTTGGATGAGTGAAACTCAACTTATGGCCAAAACACCACCATACCCAAATAGAAGAATACCCAAGGAGCTTAATCTGAACTCACCTTTTTTGCTTTATATTTAGGGAGCCTTAGTGCTACAATTTGCTCCTGATCCCTTCTATACTTTGTAGCCCTATCTCTTATGGTTCTTTACCAATTGGAATCACTTCATTTGGATGATTATAACTTAACCTATAGCCAAAACAAGAATAAGGGTTTTGACAAATTTTTAACAGCATTTCCTTTGAAAACCCAACATTTCCCTTTTACAAACATTCCTCAAAACCAATCCAAACCAATACCAATCAACAATACGCTTCAAAACTCAACCCAACACAACCCCAAAATAGATCTACAACCAATCAAAATCACTTGTACATAAGGTTACCCAAATCCAAACACAAGAAAAAGATGTTAAAGTTTAGTTTTTCTTTACCTTTAAGCTCTTCTTCTCTTTTCTTTCTTCTTCCTCCTTGATCACTTCATCTCTTGTTTACATGGAGAACAAATCACCAACAATGGCTTCTCCTTCTTCTCTCTCAATCTGTGTGTCTCTTCTCCGAACTCCAAATGCACAAATGAGAGCAGCCTTACAATACCACAATTTGGTCTTAAGTCAAAATCCTTCATAAGGGCCTTGTCTCGTCTACACACCTAATTCCCATTTTCATTATTCTCATTTAAATATTTCACATTCATTTTCATTTCATTTCATTTCATTCATATTTTGAACACTACACTCCTCATTTAGGACCCTTGGGTCCCCATTTGATATTTTTACTAAATTTATTTGGCTTCTTGTAAATTTTTCGGGTTGAATATTTTTTTCAATCTTAGGATTTAAATTCTAGAAAAATTTCATTTACTTTATATTATACCCTAAACATGTTCTGAAACTGTTATGGTATTTTTAGGGCGTTACAACTCTCTCATCCTTAAGAAAATTTCGTCCTCAAAATTATCTTCATTGAATAGTTGGGGATATTGATGCCGCATAACTTTTTCGCTTTCCCACGTGGCTTCCTCGGTCTTGTTGTTTCTCCATAGCAATTTGACTAGTGGGATTCGCTTGTTCTGCAATTCTTTCACTTCTCGAGCCAAGATCTTTATTGGCTCCTCTTCATACGTCAAATCTGGTCTAAGCTCAATCGTCTCTGAAGAGACTACATGCGATGGGTATGATATGTACCTCCTCAACATTGACAAATGAAAAACATTATGGATCTTTTCCAACTCTGAAGGTAAGGCCAATATGTATGCCATTGGACCCACTTTTTCAATCACTTCATATGACCCAATGAACCTAGGGCTCAACTTGCCCTTTCTCCCGAATCTCATTACCTTCTTCCAAGGCGATACTTTCAAAAACACCTTCTCACCAATCTCATAACGAACATCCTTTCTTTTCATGTCAGCATACGACTTTTGTCTATCTGTGGACACTTTCATTCTTTCTCCAATCATTTTCGCTTTTTCCTCGGTTTCTTGAATCAAATCGGGCCCAATTATCTTCTTCTTGCTTAACTCGATCCAACACAATGGTGTTCTTTATTTCCTTCCGTAGACAGCCTTGTAAGGTGCCATTCCAATACTCGACCATAAGCTATTGTTATACACAAATTCAACTAGTGGAATGTGTCTATCCCAACTACCCTCATAGTCGATCACACAACTTCTCAGCATATCTTCCAACACTTGGATCACTCTTTCCGAATGTCCATCCATCTCGCAGGGGTGGAATTGTAGCGACCCTCGAGCCCGACTGCATCTCGGCCATGATCCAAACCGAACCCAGGACGCCCTGGGCCAGCTTGCCATTAGTTAAATCCATTTCATTAATGCAAGCATTTTCATTTTCAAATCTTTGCGAAAGCGATTTCAATTTGGGGCAAGCCCATAAACATTTACAAATTCAATGCAAATCATTTACAAAATATGCATTTACCCAAAAATGGCATTTTATGCCGTTTACAACATAATATCCAAAATCGTATTCAAATATAGGTACACAAATAATTTCAGAGTTGAACTCCATGTTGTTTGCAAAACAATATCATGTTAAAAAAAATGGTAAGGATGCATGTGACGGAGCATACTCCGTGAACTTTCTAGATGACTCTGAGCTCCTCGGCCTTGGGTATGCTTTCAATCACTGTCTATCACTCGGTACCTACGCATTGATAAAACAATACGCTAAACATTTTCATGCTTAGTGGTTCTATACAATTCTCTATTCCATATCAATTCAATACGAATCATGCATTTATCAAAATAATGTCTTTAATACAATGTCTATGTGTAATGTAAAAGATACTTATACAAATACACTTTTCAAATCATTTTTAGCTTTTCGGTTTGTGATTTCACATAACGCTATAGAGTCAACATTCACAACAGATTCGGTTGGTGAATCCTGTCCTGTTTGTTATTCAGTAGCAATGTGATTTCACATTCGATATTACAATCTCACATATGACTATAGAAGTCAACATTCATGACAGATTCAGTTGGTGAATCCTATCCTGTTTGTCATTCAGTAGTAATGTGATTTCACATTCGATATTACAATCTCACATATGACTATAGAAGTCAACATTCACGACGCATTCGCTTGGTGAATCAGCCCTATTTGTCATTCAAGAGTAATGTGATTTCATATTTAACAAATACGGTTACTCTTCATACTAATTCAGCTTGTGAATCCCATCATGTTGGTCATTCATCACTACATTTCAAATCAATTTACTACATGCAATAATTTCATTTATAGTTCAAATACACGACATGCAAGTATTTGACAAACATTTCGAATACTAATAGTTCAAATCAATATATATAGATATAATTTCTCAAATAGAACTTGAAATGAAAATTGAGTCACAAAGAACAGAACAGACAGAGAACAGAGAACAAAGAACAAACCAATTTATAGATCCCTTGTCTCTTTCGATACCAACCCTAGGTCAGGTTGTCGTCTTCACCCGCATCTAGTCAAATATAAATTCTCCACTCTTAGTGGTTGAACAATTAATCATACTATTCTTTTCGCCAAGGCGGTGAGGTACGAGTACATTTTTCACTTAGTTTTATCCTTATTTGAACCCTCATTAGTCATTTATTAGAGTTCTTAAACTATCTAAGTAAGTAATTCAATATGGACTTTGGAAACAAAATAAAAATTTGGCCCTAATAGTGATCACAAGCAGTCAGAGAACTCGTTATGTCACAAGAAGCTCTTCGCCACGGCCAGAGCACAACCACGCTTGCAACAACCCGTGGGTGGCCTTTGGCTCCTAGGCCCCGCGCGACGAGGCAACACATAAGTGGCTCGATGGCCCAGCTTTTCCTTCTTTGTTCTTTTATGATTTTCTCCAAAAATCACCCAAAACTCAAAAAACAAAAATATGGAAACTCTCCCAAATGCATTATAATATCATTCTAAACCAACCATGAGCAAAACCCATGGATGGATTAGGGTTTTTCTAATCCAAATATCATTTAAAGAAATCTAGGGTTTGTGTAATACCTTGAAATCACTTTGTACTTGAAGCCCTAGCTTCCTTCTTCCTTCCTTCTTGCAAGATCTTGCATAAACATGGAGGAATTCACACCAATCTCCAACATTTCCCCAAACCCTAGCTCCTCTCTCTCTCTTGTCTCCAAAACGTTTTTGGCACTTGTGGGAGGTTTCTAAGACCAAATGTGGTCTAGTACCACTTATCCACTATAAGGCCATGTTTGGCACTTCAATAAATCCATTTCTCATTTTTGGCATTTTTCTCACTTATTGGTTTTCATTTCACTTTCATTTATCATTTATTTCACATTAGCATTTAAGCTATCATTTGACCCCTTAAGTCCCTATTTACAAATTTTCAAATTTGTTCCTTTTCTACTTGGGTTTATTTCTCTGGTTCAATCACTTTCTATTTTAGCATATAATATTTAAATCATATGCTCACATGTGTTCATTTCACTTTTCACAATTTAACAATTTATCGCTTTCTGAAACCCAAGTTTGCTCAATTCTGATAACTTAATATATAATAAAATTATTATAAAACTTCTAAGGTATTTTTGGGGCGTTACAGAATGTCAGAATAAATTCAATGAGTGCCCAAAGCCTCTTAATTTTCCCCTAAAATCTCAGGTGAACCTCGTGACTTATCCTAAATGATGGATATTGAATCCCATAATCCAACTATTTCACTTATGCATAAATTTCAATGCTTGTCATGAATAGCTCCGCTCATCACTAAGAGGGAAGTGAGTTGACTTAGTCAATCGGTCTACCATGACCCAATATGAGTCATGCTTTCTTCTTGTCAATGGTAACCCAACCAAACCATGGTGATCTTGGCCCATTTACCGTGTGATTCAATAATACAATAATCCCGAAGGAACTTGGTGCTCTGCCTTCACTTTTTGACTCACCATACACTTGGTCACAAATTCTGATAAATTTCTTTTCATTCCGGACCACCAGTACTAAACCTTTAAATCTTGATACATCTTTTAGGCACTGATGCATAGCAAAAGATTCACTGTAGCCTCTTCTAGAATGGCTTTCTTCAATTCATTATCATTAGTTACACAAACCCGATCTTTATAATACAAGGATCCATCTTCCTTCATGGAAAACTCGGTTCCTTTTCCCTCTCCAATCTGACTCACTATGGCAAAAAAATTCTCATCATTCTTTTGTGCCTCTAGCACTCAATTCAACAAATCCGGTCTAGCTATTAACTCTGCCACTATTTCACCGTCAATATATCACGGCTACATGAGCATTCAATGCTCGTAGAAGGCACCGACTTCTACTCAACGTATTTGCCACTACATTAGCCTTTCTCCGGGTGATAATCAATTATGCAATCATAATCTTTAATCACCCCATCCATCTACGTTGTCTCGGTTGCCTCGCTAGAGGACAAATACTTAAGACTCTGTGGATGGGTGTGTAAGAAACATCTTTTCGGCTGTGGACCCGACCGATACCCTCCCGTGATTTCCGGTGGTTCTCGTTTAGTGAAGTCCACTGCATAATCCCCTAAAGAATATCCACAACCCCACCTTAAGAAAGAAAGTAGACACATGCATTAATATAATGCCTCAAATATATATATAAAATCTACAACAAATAAATCCACAAATCACCTATTCTTATCGTAGGTCATAAACTGACAATACATATAATAAAGACCATACGAAGCCAATACTAAGATCAGAGTATTCTAAGAGTGTTTGCGAATTTAGGGATACAAATGAAAAATAAATAAGTCCAATAAAGACAGATAGATAAGATAGGAATCGTTGGAACAAGTCACAGAAGAGTGACGAGAAGTCGGGCGCGAGGTGTGATCTCTACGAACCCGGCCTCAGACCTGTGAAACTGATTTAAAACACAAAACGAGATAATAAATCTCTGATGGCAAAATTTATATGAAAAATAATGTTTTATTTTTCGAAAATTCCTTCTCTAAGGCCTCACGTCCACTCTTTGCAGCGTTCCCGTTTAAATCATTTCACAAAACCCAAACTTATACACAAGTCAACAATATGAATTTCATGCTCAAAATTTTAATCCAAATTATTATTAAGAAATTATAACCCCAATTTATTCACAACATAATAATCGAGCATAAAAATATATAAACTTCATGTCGTGAAAAATAACTGGTGAAAATACAATAACCATAAATATTGTCGGTTATACTTTACCTAAAACCACAACAACGCATCATACCATATATCCTTTCATAAACCGTGGATACCCCACCACGACCTCAACCTCGAAAGGTGTCGTGGTAATAATAACCACAATGTGACCATACCATATATCCTTCATAAACTGGACACCCACCCTTTAATTTCAACATCGAGAAGGTCGTGGGTAATAATAATAATGATGAACCGTCGATAAACCCGACCTCACGGCCGTGGAAATAATATATAACCGTTGGATGAAACCAACCTCATGACACCGTGGCAAACCCAGTGCACTGTAATATAAATACTGAATCGAACCTCTGGTACTATATGATACATCAATTTGTAACCAACACAAGATTCTTACTCACATATATTTTTCAACGATATCAGATATAAATTATGAATTTATAAATTTAACTTCAACAACTCAATCAAATATATCGATGAATTTCAATTCATCAATTCGCTTAAACCGAGAAATACCACAATGAAAATATTCACTATAACCAATTTAGAAGCACATAAAACTTTAACAATATTTAACATGCTTAAAATCATAAAATCTTAAAATCCATTTCTTAAATCAATAAATTTTCAAAGTGTTTAAAACTCAATCCATGTACCAAAATATTTAAATACCACAAATTCATCCATGAACTCGCAAATGTCCAAATATTTAAATGTTGACAAAATTCACATTAAATGATAACTTGTTTATATAAAAATAGATACACTATATTTAAGCATAATCAACCATTCGATCAAATAATATATATATATATATATATATATATATATAGCATATATATATATATATATATATATATATATATATATATATATATAAAATAATTAACCACGATTATATATCATAACAATACCCCAAAGCATTTAACACATAAACCACTCACGCACTACGACGTTCGCCCCGCTTCCCTACAGATCGTTCCAAGCCTGCTGCGGAGTGCCCAGAATATAATAAAATATCATTTAGGCTCCAATTGTAATGACCAAGACCAAATAACAATGAGTTTGACCAAGTTTGACTAAGTTTGACTAAATTTGACTAGGTTTGACCAACACTAGGGAAAGCTGACCAAAGTCGACTTTTTTCAAGGATGAATAATTTTGGGTTCACCAAGACACCATTTCATAGGCCTCGTCTATACGAGTTCATAGACTGGTCGAACGTCCAAATCCGACTTATGGATAAAAAGTTATGACCTTAAGTTCAAACTTATCGTTGTTTTAAATAGCTAGTCTGCCGTCTTCGTTTTAATTCAAAGCCACCCTAAGGCCTATATATACATAGCTTTGTACAAAGGAAACCCTAGCCTCCAAGACACTTTTTGAACCCCAAAACCTAAGAGAAATTCTCCAAAACCGGAACACCATTCGGCCGCGAAAGTACCACCGCGCCGTGGAAGACGTAAACGCATTTAGGCACCTCCGCCAAATCAACAGCTACACGCGCCAGACCATGAGGTGCGCCACCGCTGCATGACATGCCACAGAATTTCACTCGCCAACCGCGGACGCCGCCGGATTCGCCGGCTGACCCGACGGCGGCCAGACCGCTTTTCTCTCACCCGAGTTTTGTGATTTCGCTCCACACTTCTCGTGCCACCCCATAGCTCCTTTCCACCATTTTTGGACCTTTTGAACTCATCTACGTGGTCCCTTTTTGCAGATTTCGTACCGTTTGGAAGTTACAACGAAAACGAAATCGTCGGCTTAGATCGTTTTCCTACTTCACCACAAATGCATCGCTGGGGTTCAAGGTAATGGTACCAATGAATTCCCGTCTCGGGCTTTCCATTGATATGTGGTTTGTAAATTTCGATCGCTTGGTTAGTTTTTCCATTTTTAGGTTTGCTTTGCATCAATGGTAGTTTTGATCGAACAGTAAAGATCAATTGGTCAAATTGGACAAAACTGTTGTACTTAGTGAAATCGATGTTTTAAAGAATTATCGACTCGCTCACCTCGAGAAACAATTCCGCAGAAAACTCCATCCTTATGTATCGGCTCTATGGTGGCATTAATCAGGTGATCGACCTCGCTTCTGAAAGTCCAATCGATGGTTTCATAGTTCAAAATTATTCTAAGGCCTTCGGTGTTCCAATGTTGTCGGGTTTAATATTGAGCCTAAATGTGTTTTATTTATATTACGGTGCATTCACGACACGGCGACGATCCTACAGTAACATAACTGAAAGATCTATGGGCCCATGAATGGCCAGGCGCTTTAAATGATTTCAGACATGCTGGATATATCTTATCATGATAAAAATGGTTTCTACCTATAATCGCTTGGATCGATGGTCAAGCTGCATTCAAACATGATTTCGCCAGATAAAAAACAAAGCTTATTATTTCACGTGGAATTTGTCAACATTTCAATTATTTGCAAGTTTTACCGCGTTCGTGGACGAATAAGGCTGATATTTTTGAAAAGACATGGATCAAGTTGTAAACTATCTTGAAAAATTATCGTTAAAAGAAAGGTGGATCTTCGAGATTTCAGGACCGACTCTACCACTTCAGATGGTCGGGAAAGGCATACGTGGAGAAAGCGAACGGCTATATCGGGTTAACACGCCATATCGTTACCCTGTGAGGTTTAGTTACCACGTGATGGCTGCCATCTCTGAGGATTATTGGGGAGGACGCACTGACAGTGCCACTTATGCTTTGTTACAATACGACGGGGCCGTGTTTACCCTGAGGTTTGATAGCTGTCATGGATGGCCAAGTTTACCCTGGAGGTTATTTAGGGTGCCACGTGATGGCCAAAGTTTACCTGAGGTTTATTAGGTGCCATTGATATTCTGTCACGAGGTTTGTTAGTGCCACGCGGATGGCTTCTGCCCACCGAGGTTTGTTAGTTGCCACGTGATGGCTCCAAGTCTACTGAGGTTTTGCTTAGTCGCCACGCGATTACCGGGCCCACCGAGGTTTGTTACCGCTTCGTGATGGCCGCAACCACAAAGTTCATTAGTCGTCACTAGTCGCGGAGGCTCCGCTTACCGACTCCGCTTACGTATGGGTACGTGTGGTACGGACATGTCGCTTCCTTCAACATAAGATAACCATTTTAATACTCATGATTTGGTGCATTTCAAAGTTATCTTATTACTGATACTATACATGTTTTCAGGTTTCGCTTATGTTGTACGCAGATTATGGTTTTCTTAACATCAGGTTCCGCCTCACAGGAGCATGATTTGTATATGTCGGACGTGGGGTAAAAAAGTCAGTTTTTGTGAAATGTTTCTAAACTGGGAACCCTTACAAAGAGCGAACTAAGGTTTTGAGAAAGAATCCTATCAGAAATATAAAACAGCATTTTCCTTATAAATTATGCCACCTCAACGAGATTATTATCTCACATTATTGTTTTTAAACTGTCCCTGCGCCCGCATGCATCGTAGGCCCATTCGCGCCATTCGACGTCGCTCCTCCCCGCCACAAACCGTCGTGACTCTATCGGCATTTATCCATCTGCGGTTCGACTTATCGGATTTATTCATTTCTACTGCACTCTAAATCCACAATACTCTTAACGCCTCGATATTCAGATTTAACTTTTACGAAACCTCATTTATAATTGTTGGCGCTTTATATATACATGTATATCAGTATTAAATTAATACATGGTGTTACTCCTTCCTTAAGGTGGTTCCACCGTATCTTCCCTGGGGAGTATACATCGTAACTTCACTATAAAGTGACCAACGGAAACTGTGGAGGTATCCGGCTCGTCCCGTCACCAATAACTAAACCAAAAGACATCGGGATGCCCCAAATGTCTTAGAATAATTTTTAGAACTATGAAACTATCTAAATCGACTTAATAAGTCCAATTATACAAGCAGGCTCAAATTCACTTCACCCAAAAATTGGGGCTTTTTACTCGGAAGCAAATTTTTCAAAATTGAACCTTCCAATAAATCATAAAAGTATCCAATTTCACTAATCCATCTTTCAATTTTTTGCCGACTTGGTTCTCAATCAAGTCTAATTTCGATTCAACCATTTCTAATTACCTTAAAATGACCCAAAATGGAAAACAAACCAAACGACGTCCAAAATTTACAAACTTTGGTATCAATCCGAAGCCCAAAGAGACCAGTAGAACACGCCAGTTATTCTTACCTTGGTTCGCATCTGTGGTGACCGAACGCCGATCCAACCATCTGGCCAAACTTCCTTTCACCGTATCTTTCAAAAGGTGAGGAATTCAGGGAAAAGACCACTCGAATGAGTTCGGGAGGGTCCAAAAATGGGGTGGGCGCGGAGGTATGGCCTGGCAACGCCAACAAAACTAAGAAAACCGACGGACCCACCGTGGCGCCGTCGCTGCTCCCCGCCCCGATCCGGGCGTCCGACCGCGCTCGCCATGATTTTCGGGCCTAAGAAGGCCGCCTCACCCTGCTCTTCCTCCCTGGCCTACGTGCAAGGTTGCGGTCGGACCGTTTCCCACGCTTAAAACCCATCGCCTGAACTGGTCAAAATGACCCACCCGGTCCACTGGTCTCGAGGAATTTTCTAGTGGCTCGTTTAAATGAGTGTTTAGGCTAGGGTTCTATTTCCGCACGGAAACTCAGTTTATATAGAGCCTAGGGTCGCCGTAAAACCCCCATCGACTTCGGGACACCGACAAAACATCGCTGCTTCAACTTCTCAAAGCCATAACTTTTTATCCGTAAGTCGGATTTTGACGTTCAACCCGTCTATGAACTCGTATCGACGAGGCCTATGAGATGGTGTATTAGTCAACCCAAATGTATTCTTCCTTGAAAAAGTCAACTTGGGCCCACATACTAATTGTTGATCAAACTTGGTCAAACGTGTTAAAAACTTTAGACATTTGGTACTGGGTCGCACTTTTCCCATACGTATAATGTCTCCATATTTTCAATGCAAATACAATAGTGGCCAATCTATATCATGCGTAAGGTACTCTTTCTTATGCGCTCAACTCGCCTCAAGCATAAGCTACCACTTTACCCTCTTGCATAAGGAAGCATCTGAGTCCATTTAACGATGCATCACTAAAAATCACATATTCCTTACCATAGCTCACGAGTAAGAATTCCAGGCTCTGCTAAGAATGCTTTCAACTTTTCGAAACTCGGTCGACACTTTTCACCCATTCAAATTTACATTCTTTCGGGAACAATCTCTCATAAAATGCAGCCATCGCGAAAAACACTTAACGAACCTTCTGTAGTAACCTACCAATCCCAAGAAAATATGCACCTCTATGACATTTCTCGGTGGTTTCCATTCAATAATCACCTCTACCTTCTTTGGATCAACTTGAATTCCTTCTTCTGATACAATGTGTCCAAGGAAAGACACTTCTCTCAACCAAAATTCACATTTACTCAATTTTGCATATAACGTTTCCTTTCTCAAGGTTTCTAAAGACTAACCCGAAGGTGCGACATGATTTTCCCGATCCTTCAATACACAAGGATGTCATCTATAAACACCAAGGACAAACTCGATCTACATACTCATTCTGAAAATTCCGCTCATTAAGTCCATGAAAACCTTTAGAGCATTTGTCAACCCAAACGACATTATAAGGAACTCGTAATGTCCATACCGCATTCCGAACGCCGTCTTATGCACATCCATATCCTTAATCCTCAATTGATGATACCGCATCGCAAAGTCAATCTTCTAAAAAATTCAGACCTTTCAATCAAGTGTAACGTCATCAATCCTGGGTAACAGATATTTGTTCTTCACTGTCATCTTATTCGGTTGCCTATAATCCAGACACAACCGAAGTGTACCATCTTTCTTCTTAACAAAAAGCACTGGCGCTCCCTATGGTGATACACTCGGACGAATAAATCCTTTCTATAACAATTCTTGCAATTGAAGTTTCAATTCTTTTAACTCTAGTGGAGCCAATCTATACTGTGTAATGGATATCGGAGTGGCATCCTGAACAACGTCGATTGCGAACTCAATCTCTCTCTGTGGAGGCAATCCTGGAAACTCCTACAAAAATACGTCCGATAATCACAAACTCGTAGTGGATGTCTAATAGGCTAGACTCGCCTTTGTATCTATCACATACGCAGCAGGCTTCACACCCCCTTTCGGGGAACTCGCTGTTCCCAGCCAGCAAGGTGTGACATCACATTAAAGAGGGGCTCAATCTCCGCTCGATAAAAGTCACTTCGCCACTTAAGTATCCTTAAGGTCACTCTCTTCATTCTACAATCAACTACCACCAAAGTCACAGATTAAATCCAATCCATCCCCCAATATGATATCAAACCCCTCTAAAATGACAACTCTATCAAATCTCCAAGAAATTCATACTCAAAGATTCTTAATTGTAAGCAATCTCTATAAACTTTATTCATTAATGGATACTATGCCCGCTGATCGTCACCAAAATATCATCATACTTCCTGGGCTTTCACTCTTCTGCAGACTACCCAAACTCGGATCAGAAGTACAAACATAAGAATGGGTTGAACCCGATCAATCAATGCATATACATTAGTCTCAAAGATAGAAAATTTACCAACTATCACATCCTGCATCTGGTTTTCCACGTTTCATCGAGATATGTCCTAAATGCAGCACGCATATCCTGTCATTTATACTGTGGTCACTTGTCTCTACAAGACCCAAGTGATGCAACACTCGTTGTCCTTGCTGCTTTTCCAGACATCGAAACTGCATTCCCCAAATCCGTGGTGATGTGAAGGAACGAGATCTAGACACCTTTTATCTCGTGCTCATCGATCCACAAGCCAAACAAGCACCTATTAGTCTCCAACACTCTTCTTTATGTCTCCTCCCACAATGTGTGCAAAAAGGAGAAACTAGTCCCCTAAGAACCTCTCGTGCACTTAGCAACTCGATTAAGGCTCGCAGACGCCTTACTACCGTGGCGAGCTCCCAAGCTCTATCTCTGAGTCAGAAGTGACAACCCTATGGTCCTTGAATTTCTTACTCTGCGTCGATAAGAACTTCACCGACTGGGTTTTTCTTACCCTGCCTTCTTCTTTCTTTCATACTCTTTCCTTCTTCAATTTTCTACATTCAAGGCACATGTCATAATCTTAGAAAAGTCATTATGGCAAAATCCTGTGAAGATGGGCCCGAATATAATCATTGAGGCCATTTTCAAACTTATGGCACTTCTCTTATTCAGTAACTAGCATTTCGGGGAGCATACTTGCTTAACCGGGTGAATTCTCTCTTATATTCTATCACACTCATCCGTCTTGCTCGCATTATGAAACTCTATCCTCACACAGCTGCCTCGATAAATGCGACCCACATATCGTTTCCTGAATTATGTCGTGAAGCACTTATGTAATATCCTCCGATTGCGCTATCTCTAGTCACCCGAAAGTTTCTCTCACTACTAATAGTTTCTCATCTTCAGAGTAAAGAAGTCGCACACCGCAAGCCCTCCGTGTGCAACAATGCATTTGCCGCAACATTCTTTCCAGCTCTTTCACAAATTTTCCGCCATGGAAGGCTCATCATCTTCTTCCCAAGGAAATCCATGGGTCGATATTTTCATATTCTCTCTACACATTTAGCTACCGGGGAACAACTCAAATGGCCAGGTCGCCCAGAAGCCACATCCGTCTGAGGATCTGACAAAGACCTCCAATCGTCTACCTGCCTGCCTCTGGGTGTTACGGATGCTCGCCCACTCATCCACACTAGCAGACTATTCAGCGACTTCCCCGAGTCACCTCCGAACCCACGGGTCCCCGAACTATCCATTACTACCTATTAAGACCGACAAGATCCGCATCAAAGTCACATCATCCTTTATATGCAAATGCAATGCATGTCGTCATAAACAATTTTCAAAATCACTTACAAACAATTTCAAAGTCTTTTTTTTTTTTTAACAATTTTCAAAAATCATTTCGTGGTGAATCGCTCAAACCATGGCTCGATACCACTTAAGCCGCAAGAACCCGAATACGCGCTCCGCATCCGACCGAATCCAACGGTATATCCCCATCCGAACCAGATTCCGGTGTTCTTGGCCTCACTTTCATTCAAAGCACAAATCGTGCACTTTTCAATCTCATTATCATTTTGCCCTTATCGAATTTAACCTATGCTTTCGGTGCATAGGATAACGAATCACCGACATGGTCCCGTTGGGTTGCAGGCCGATATATATATAAAAAAAAAATATGTACTCAGTTGGTGTATACTACCAATATTGTCCCGCTGGGCTACGCATCGATATGCCACAATAGTAAGTTTGTTCGACTCTTATTGGTATACCAATTTATCCTTAACTCGAATTCTAACGGCTATCATTCTTTTAAGGGCATTAAAATCATTCAATACAATTTACAATAGTATATATATACATTTTTATGAAAATAGAACATTTTCACATTTATGCAATTTTCTTATGCAAATTGCTTTTACAAGCAATTGTCTCAAATCACTTAAGACAAAAACACAAATCAACAATATGCAATTTCTGCTCAATCATTTCCAAATTCAAATCATTCGTGAATTATTCAAATATTTTAGAAATACAGAGAGCTGGTGAACAAACCAAACCATCGCTTCGATTCCGATTCGAAATCTCGATTTCACGCGGCTTTCCTCCTCACAGCCCTATTCAAATACAATGGAAATCACATATTAGCCGGCCATTCTAGGAGTTCTATTTTCAGTAGGAATTGGAATCATCTCATTCGGATAACTCCAAACTTAAGCCAGAAGATTTCAATGCCAAACTAGTCTATATGCCACGCCAATAGATCACCCATCAAGCTGATTGCGGGTCTTAACTCCATAAATTGGTAATGGTTCCTTCAATTATTGAATCTATAATTTAAGGTTTCTCTCCAATTGGAATCATCCAATTTTGGATAACCAAAACTCGAAGCTGCTTCGTGAGTTTAATGCCAAATCCAATGATATGCTCCACACCACTAGATCACCCATTGTTTTTTCGATTTATGGGATCTTAACTCCATAAATTGGTAATGTTTCCTTTACTCATTTGTGGTTCTAATGTTTATTCTCCAATTATAATCATCCAATTTGGATCACCCAAACTCAAATTATTGCATTTTACATCTAGACTACTCTATTTTGCAAAACATAATCTCGTATGCGCCCACTTTGACATTTCTCGGGTATCAAGTTATACTTAATTACACTTCCTTCTAGTAAATCATTCCTCTAGAAGTCTAGTTTACTCCATAATTTTTAATCACTGAATTTGATGAGTGAAACCTAACTTATGACCAAAACACTACAACCCAGACTCCAAAATGTAGCATACCGTGAGCACCCTGAATCCCACCTTTTATGCCCAGAGCTTAGGAGCCTGCGCTACAATTTGCTCCTGTCCCTTCCATAGATTTGTAGCCCTATTCTTATGGTTATTTACCAATTGGAATCACTTCATTTTATGGATTATAACTTAACTTATAAACTAAAAAACAGCACAAAGGGTTTTGACAAATTTTTTACAAGTATTTCCTTGAAAACCCAACATTTTCCTTTACAAACATGCCTCAAAACCAATCCAAACCAATACCAATCAACAATACATCTTCAAAACCCAACACTCACCCCAAAACTGATCTACAAACTAATCAAAATCACCCTTACATAAGGTTAGGCCTTTTCCCCTTAAACCGAAACACAAGTGATGTTAGGTTTAGTTTTTTTACCTTTAAGCTCTTTCTTCTTCTCTTTTCTTTCTTCCTCCCTTTGACTACTTTATCTCTTGTTTACATGGAGAAGAAATCACCAACAATGGCTTCTCCTTCTTCTCTCTCAATCCATGTCTTCTTTTCTCCAAACTCAAAATGCACAAATGAGAAGCAGGTCCTTTTTACAATATCAAATTCGTCTTAAGTCAAAACTCTATAAGGCCTTGCTTCGTCTACACACTAATTCTCATTTCTCATTATTCTCATTTTAGCCTTCATTTCACATTCATTTTCATTTCCATTCATATTTAACACTACATCGCTCATTTGGTATCTCAACCCCATTTGACATTTTTATTAAATTATCAGTTTCTCAGAATTTTCTTTTCCTAGTTGTATATTTTTTTTCGTTCTTAGGATTTGAATTCTGGAAAAATTTCATTTACTTTATTTTATACCCTAAATATGTTCTGAAACTGTTAAGGTATTTTTAGGGCGTTACACCTTTACTTTTTTTCACCACGTGGGATGCTAGGTTGGCATAGAATTCACGCATAACCATTATGGTAGTTGATAGGCGTAAGCGTGATGTGTATATGAAATTACGTTAAAAATATAAAAGAGGGCGCTTATTCGCAAGTATACGCTTGTCAAGTAATATAGTGTACAAGATGTATAGAGATCGATCCATAAGAAAAATGGGGATGTTGAGTATCAAAATTAGAATACTTCTCTAATATCAAAACTACCAATTGTAATATCATAACATAATTTTATCTAAACTAATGTAATAAAATCTAATCAACGTGACATCCCAAACTCTGGGGTTCGTCACCAACCTAATAACCCGCGAAAAACTTGTGATGTCGTAACCGTGATACCACATCACAGGTCCCCTTTACCAGGACACATAATTTAACAAAAATCGAACAGAGTCTTCTTTGTACGAGGAGCTCTACCCAAAATACAACTCAGAGGATATACACAACATGATTCCATCCTGTGGGCCCAATATAACACAATGACCGCACAAGATTCGCTTATGAGTAAAAGTGGCCCCAACCAAGCCCATTTATCCATACTAAAAAATATACAAGGCTATATTACCATAGTCCTTAAGAGTTTAATTACAAATCGCCATACAAAAAAAAATACATACTAACTAGTTTGTTCCAAACATCTTTACAAAAATGATCGTGAGCCACAACCCGCTTCACAATCATACCGACAGCATTGTCCACCGGTGTACTCCCTGCGCCTGAAAGGGGGATCCCATAAAGGGTGAGCTATGCCCAATAGAGTAAACCCGCGCAGGATACTTCCCACCTTGGAGTGCACATACAACGTCATGCTCACAATTCACATTTACATTCCAAGTAAAACATGCAATTTCTCTTACTATGGAACTTTACATGCCATGAAATGAGATGAGGCTCAATCATGGCTCATGCACCCGTAGTCCTTACCGACTCCTCTACCCAGTCCATCACCCTACCACACCATACGATGTCAAAGTGTGATAAAACCCATCATTTGTGGATTACATCAAATGATCATTTTACAATAAAATTCATTTGTTTTTCAAACCAAAAGCTTTTTGAATGTTACACTTCAATTATCATTTATATTTAAAACCATGTGTCTTTTTGTGGGTAGCGAATTTCTGGGGTCTCACCGAAGGCTTCTCAGGCCTTCCTACACTTTCACGAGCTTTCACCGTTGGACACATATGTATAACCAAAAATAACGAGGCTTTCACCCAAGGGGGTATCTATCCCTACTTTCTATTTCCTAATAATATTTTCATTCATGTATACAAATCGTGTTCGCTGACGCCGTCTCCACCGCATCAAGCCCACCTAATCAAACACTCAAACGCAAAGGTTGATTATAACCACGCACTTACACCCATTTCATGCGTGATGTCCCCACATGCATATGCAATGCGATGTGTCATTTCATGCCTATACCATGTCACATATATGATTTAATGCTATACGGGACAATTTACCTACGTGATATCACCCATGCATCATGGACGGACATCAATCGCATAAAATTTCCAAACGACACATTTCCGCGTCAACATATTTGCACACACATATATCACCAACATGTCATCAACAATCAATGACATACTTTATCCTTCTAGGCCAATCAGGACATAACATGTCCACATATAGCTTACAAACAAGCCATGCAATGGCCTTATCCATACACAAACTCATGACATGTCAATACATTAGGACACACATATTGACCTCCAATCAATTACCACCAAGCATGTCACTCAAACTCAAGTAACGAATAAACTTGATCCGAAGACCGCTTATGACATAAAGATGCCCACAAATCCTATCACCAACAAGTCATAATAAAAATAATGTAATGATGTAAATAACTCGAACATACCCCAACGTTTTCAAGACGCTAGTGGTATTTTTGGCTATATATAATTTGAAATTTTCGTAATTTAAATGTAAAACGAAATCTAAGAAACCTTAAATAAGAAAGGGTAAATTTGTAATTTGTCAAATCGGGGACACAAAAGTCATAAGATAAAAAGACGTGAGGCTATTATAGAAATAACATAACTCATGGAGCAAATAAAAAGAGTCAAGGACCAAAGTGCAATAAAATGAAACCCTAAGTCACCAATGCATTTCGTGGCCAAACAAGGCTTTATGGAATTGGGTACCAAATAAGACCAACTTTGGTCTCTCATTTGGGGATTTTTGAGAGAGCAAACGTGAAGAGGAGAAGAGAAGAAAAAGAGAAGAAAAAGAAGAGGGAAGAAGAGAAAGGTATGGAACTAGGAATTTTGTATGGAAACCATGTTTTCAGATGGATTCATGACTTGTGCATGGAAGGTTTCAGATGGATGGGAATCCATCCTAACCTTAGACTTGTTGAAAGTTGGGTCAGTAATACCCCTATTTGTACAAGATGAGTTAACTTCCCTGCATGGATTCTCGTTTAAGATGTATGGATACTCTGGCCAGGTGTTAGGAGGTTAACCTAACATACAAGTATATGAATTGTATTTGGAAAAAAACTCTAATTAATCTCTATCTTTGGCTTTGGTGGAGTTAGAACATACTTAGGAGATGTTTTTCTGTATAATATATGAGTTTTCCCCTGTTTTTGAGTTGGATTTATGGAAAAATGGACTAAATCATCAAAAATCTGGGATTTTCGGGGTCCTAATGCAGCGGGTGTACCGACCATGCAATCCAGCGAAGGTCCACGCAATGCAAGATAGGGTTCCCACGCCGTGAAGGTGGCCGAGGAAGGAGCATTTGAACAAGCTCCTGCCCTCCGCTGAGTTTCACTATTCACAACATGGAAAATTGTCAGGTTTTGGTTCTATTTGCTCGCTTGCTCTATGACTCGCTTTATTTGACAAATGAGGACCCTATGCGTATGAAAGGGTCCATCTGGGGCGCTCCGTAGGCAAAGAAAAAAAAATTATCGCACTCGCCTCGCGAAGTTCGCTGCGGGCAAACTTAATGCCCTGGCGATAAGATAGTAAGTTCTAACACATAATCAGAGGAATACCTAAGACCGATAATATCAATGACGATACTTGCTACGGGCAGCACGCTCGATCAACGCCAAGACTGCTACGCGGCGCGCGACGCCTTCCTCGATCGTTCTGCAAGACTCGCCATACACAAGACCTTAGCATCAGATCGCACTGCACCTTTCGCAATTCTATTCTGGCAGTATTCCTACCTATTTTTATTATCGGGTCTAGGTAGTCAAAACGCTTATATGATGTTAATCAATGACAAATAAGAGTAAAGAAATGTACATCGTTCTAATATGTAGTACCTATGGGTACTTCTATACAAGCATAAGCTTTGTAACTCCTACGTGAGATCTAAATAAGTATAAATCTGCTATAAGTACAAGTATATGTACAAGTTTGTTATATAAATTCATGATGAATCCTGATATTTGTTACTGCGAGAAGCTTACCTAAAAGAGTATAAATGCATGTGTATATGTATAAGTTATTTGCTCCCACTAAGTGTAGTTTAGCACTGGGTTTTTAATCCGTGTAGTACGTGAGAGGACGCGTCACATCTTCCCATTACTGATAGCTAGCATACTAGTAGGAGTACATCACCTGTAGGTTTTGGCACTGGATTATGTAAAATGTAAATGTATTAGCCAGATATGTATATGTAAATGGGACTCAAGACTCAGGGCGGAGTTGAAGATATTGTAAACACCACTAAGGTGGTAGTTTTATTTTATATATGTTATGATTCGCTTATAAGACTCGGGGCCCACCAATGCTCAAAAGCAGTAAAGAGTCCCAAGACGCTTCACACCCCCTTCATCCGCCCTGTGCAGGGGAATCCGACGCGATGAGCAATAGTTCGAACTCAGCCTCGTAAATCCGTCCCAAAAATCCTAATAAACCATTAAACAACCTAAGTTGTAGCAATTCTGAAAATGGACCATAACTTGAGTCAGACAGTCCACTTTTGGGTGATCCAAAATCCCACATCAAGTTTGCATGCAGCTATAATTTCTATGAATAACACAAGTCCAAATTCCTTTTTTTTCCTAACCAAAATCGGGCTCCCAAAATCTGTGATAGTGTATGGTCAAAACAGGTACTTATGGCAATCCAGAAAATTCGACCATAACCTCGGCATATGAGTCCACTCGCGATTCAAAACCTAACATCAAGTTCACACCGCAACTTTATATTTACTAGGACATTAGCCAAATTCCCCTTTTTCCTCCCAACCGAAATCGCTCCCAAACCCGATTAATAAACAAATAACTCATTGTCATGGGATTACCCGTGAAATGAAATGGACCATCACTTGAGTTATAGAAGTCTAATTTGAGTGATTAAAAATCCTAACATCAATTTCACAACTTCAGCTACAATTTTCATGAAGGACACTAGTCCAAATTCCCTCTTTCTCCCAATTGAAAATCCCACCCCAAACTTGAACACCTAACGCTAATACCTCTGCCGTGATATTCCGAAATCAAATGGACCATAACCTGAGCTATAGAGGTCCAATTTGGATAATTCAAAAGTCTAACTTTAAGTTCACAATTGCAACTACAATTTACAAGGATAACATGGATCCAAATTCCCTCTTTTTCTAACCGAAAATCAGCCCCAAAAGCTATAGGGTCAAACAAGGCACTATTCCCTCATCCCAAAAATGTTCCAAACAGCCCCTTAGGGCATAAAACACAACCAAACAGCCCTTGGAGTGGAAAATAAACCAAAGTAGGAAGAATCCTTACTTATAAACCAATGATCATTTTGAAAGCAAATTTCATTTATTTATAAACCAAAAAGCTTTTTAGATAATACATCACAATGATAATTTTATATTTAAAATTCATACGCCTTTTTATGGGTAGCGGATTTTTGGTGTCTCACCGCAGGCTCTGCAAACCCAGACACTTTTAAATCCTTTCACCGCTGGGGACTATGTCTGACCATAATTGGCGGGTTTTTCACCCGAGGGGAGATCTATCCCTTCTTGCTAATACCCATCACATATTTTCTTTACCATTTTATTCAACTGCATGACTTTGTTAGACGTTGTCCCATTTACTGAGCCCACCCAATCAAACACCCAACACAAGCAGTCGATGAGCCAACTATGCACTTCCCACACTCATTTAATGCGATGTCCCCGTGCATACGCATGCAAGATGCTAGTCAGTATGTTATATCATGTCATATGCATAATGAATGCTTCATGGACAACACAATCCACACCACTTACCGATGTCATGGACAATCACATCACCTGCATATGACTTCCATAAATCATTTCATTCATGTCAATATATCATGCAAGCATATATCAACCTTCACATTCAACATGTCATTCTATGATCAAGCAATGACACACACAGCCAGCTTTCATGTAATGGCTATCAGACATACACCATCACATGTCAATGTGGTGGAGTACACATATTAACATCCACACAGGTCACTACACTGTCAAGTGGTGGCACACTCACAATCGAATCATAATAGACCACAGAATAGTTCCGAACTCAGTTCAGAAACTAGTCCCCTAATAGTCCAAAAAACTGGATGCAAACCATTAAACAACCTAAGTTGTAGTAGTCCCGGGAAATGGACCATAACTTGAGATGTACAGGTCCAATTTGGGTGATTCAAAAGCCTACATCAAGTTTACAGATGTAGCTATAATTTTCATGAAGGACACTAGCCCAAATTTCCTCTTTTACCCAACTAGAAATCAGTCCCAAAATATGGATAGTGTAATGTGGGTCAAACAAATACAGCCAGCATATTCCCGAAATCTGACCATAACTTGAGTTGAGGGAGATCCACTCGGATGATTCAAGTTCTAACATCAATTTCACTGATGCAGCTACAATTTCTATGAAGGACACTAGTCCAATTTCCCCATTTTTCTGGACCAAAAATCAGTCCCATATCTGGACAGTATGTGGGGTCATTTTCACATCACATGTCACTACAATAGAACACTTGGTGCAACAATTAAATTTTCAGTAAAGATGTGAGCACTAAATTCCATCCACCAAGATATGGCAGATTCTCGCATCAAAGAAGTCACGGAGTTCGAACGCAAACGGAAAGTTCCAATATGGTCGTTTAAAGTTGGAAGCTTTAAGGGTGAAGGGCCATCGCAGAACTGCCGCGCTTTGAAGCCCATGCAGTAGCTATTATACACCAAATTCTCACTCCAAACAACTCCTTAAACATACCCTAACCCCGTCCCAAAACCACAAAAACCACCAAAAACTATTCGAATTAAAAAGCCATAAAACATGCCATAACCGACAAAAAACCATCCCAAACTCACCAAAATCGCTTCAAACACCAAATTTAGCCCAAAGGTAGGAATAAAATCAGCAAGAAAGAATCCCTAATTCTTTCGAATGAAGAAAACCGTAGGAAGCCTTAAAACACTTCCTAAACTTGAATCCCTTGATTTCCTCAAATCCTCTCCTATGGATTTTCGGTGAAATCCTTCCTTTCTGGGCACCCACGCTGCAGCTTCGTCGGCGCGATTTAACTTTAGTTCTCGCCCGACCGACCCGACCGACAAAAATCCCATGAATCAAGGAAACCTTCCTCTCTCTCTCTACGCTAAAAAAAAAATCAGGAAATGGGAGATCCCTCTCCTAATTGAGGTATTTTCCCTTTTTATACTTTGGATATGTGGCTCACGTCACGCCACGTGTCCCCTCGTCGGTCCGTTTTTTGCCTCAAAACAATTTATTCGCTCTCGCTCAAGCTCAAACATTCTATACTTAACTTTCAATTATTCTACAACTTCCAAGATTTTCTTCGTATTCGCTGCATCACCCCACACCGTCACCCCAAAATGTGAAAATCTCGACTATCTCTAATTCGACCGAAATTGCCCTGCACCAGATTTTTCGCGAGATGAATCTAATGGTGAGGTTCGTTTCATCATCCGAGATCTTTAAATTTTCCAAGTTTTCAACCTGTACTATAACAACAATTTACTATTTTGCCATTTTTCCGTAAAATTCCATTTTTTTCTCGGGTTTTACATTACTATTCTAAGGCCTCGGTAGTCCTAAAACTAAGTCCATAAATATATCAGTCCAAGGTTGTTTAGGCACAGGTAAAGGAGTATACAAGCCATGAAGTTTAACTCTAGACTTTGTTTGCCTACATGTAATGCACTTAGCACACACAGACTGCATATCATGTTTCATGTTAGGCCAATAAAAATGCTCATTTAATATGTCTAAAGTATTATGAACACTAAAATGGCCCATCAAACCACCTCCATGAGGTTCCCTAACCATCAACCGACGAATAGAACAAATAGACACACAATTTATCCCTCTTAAATATAAATCCCTCATGCCTATAAAAGTCACCAAATGCATGTTTATCACATGCATTCCACACTTTTCAAAAATTAGAATCATTGGCAAACAAATCTTTAAGCAATTCAAACCCAAGTAATAAGTAAAACGTACTTTCTAAACAATGCATCAACCATTACATTTTCATTTTCATGCTTGTATATATGATTACATAAGGAAATATATCTATGAACTCTAACCACTTAACATGAATTTTATTAAGCGTCTTATGGGTTTTCAAGAACTTCAAGCTCTGATGATCATAATGAATGATAAATTCCCTTGGCCATAGATAATGCTACCATGTTTGAAGAGTTTTCACAATTGCTTAAAGCTCTTTATCGTCGGTAGAATAATTCAATACTATCCCATTTAGCTTTTTCTAAAACAAGCGATTAGGTATAGAATCAAGGCATCAAAACTAATGATATTTTGATTCTAGATGCATCACATTCTATTTCAAAAGCTTTGTCAAAGTTAGACAAACTCAACAATGATACATTAGTTAACATATTTTTCAAAGTTTTGAATACTCAATCATACAAATCATCACACTTAAAAACAATATTTTTTTTAATAAGTTCATTAAAAAATGTAACAATATAACTAAAACCTTTAACAAACCTTCGATAAACCAAATTGAAAGCCACAAACCAAATTTTCTTATAATTTTTTTCCTTATATACTATAGTTAATTTAATGGTAAGTTTTCTCATCATGGAAACTTGTAAAAAATCCTACAAATAATATAATATTAACAAAAGTGGATAAAAGTTCCAATTTTCTCACCAATAGGTTTCTCCACCATATGGGGGTGCCGTGAATTACGTCTCGCCGTCACGCTTGCTTGGACTTGGAGGGAAGGGAAATTAAAAATAATAAAATAAAATAATAAACGAAGGATACCTCACTTACGGCGCATTTTAAATAAATTTAAATTTCGACGTTTATTTATGTATAATCATATATATATATAGTTTTTCTCAACTTCGTTCTGCTCTTGCCAATAGCTGCAACAACAATAACGACGGGTCCAACGACGTCGTTTTGAAGATTCAAACGATCTTCGAGTGCTAGCCTCTTTCATTTTTTGCGTAAGAACACATTGAATCTCTATTTCGTTTCTAATTTCCGAAATTGAGCCAAGAAAGTTTTGCCTTTGTTTTTAGTTATTCTTAGCTTTCCTCTTTCTGAAACCAGATTAGTTATGGGCTTTTGTTTTCTGCTTCGTTCGAATCCTAAATTGGGGGTTCTGGTGAACACTGCGATATTTAGGCACGGGATTGGGTTTATGGCTGGTGGGAGTGCATGGGGAAGTTGTTAGGGTTTGTGGATAGGATTGGAGTTGTTAGGGCTTGGAATTGAGGGGAAAAACTGTTTGGATTCCGAAGATATTAGGGTTTTTGGATTTGATTGACTGCTGATTAGGGTTTATGATGGTAGATTGATAATGGTGCGGCTTTTGGGATTGAATCGCGTGGAAGAGTCACCTCGTGAGATTACGAGAACCATTCTGACCAGCGAGACTGGTGAGAACGGGTGGCTCATTCGATTTTTTGACTCTTCTTTTTTCTGTGAGTGGATTGCTGTTAGCTATTTGTATAAACATGATCACCCGGGGGTTCGAGACTACCTCTGTAATAGAATGTACACACTTCCGCTCTCGGGCATTGAGAGCTACCTATTCCAAATTTGTTACATGTTGGTTCACAAGCCAAGCCCATCTTTGGATAAGTTTCGTTATTATCGATATGTCTAAATCACTTCAGATAGCATTGAAGGTGTGCATTGGTTTTTGATGGCAGAGCTTGAAGACTCTGATGACAATGATGGGATTAGTAGAATTCAAGAGAAGTGTCAGATTGCAGCAACTTTGATGGGTGAGTGGCCTCCACTGATTCGACCTCTTAATGCACAAACCAGCCCTGGGAGCAAGAGTCTAGTTCTTAATAGGATACTTTCGTCAAAACAGCGGTTGTTGTCTTTAACATCTTCACCTCCAACCCACCGTTCCATATCCATATCACCTTCAGTGGGAAACAGTTGGCAGGATGAAGGTTGTAAGTCACCTGATGAGAACACGATATTCAAGAAATTTATTCCTGGTCCAAAAGTACGAGATGCATTACTATTTAGGAAGTCTGTAGAGAAGGATGATGAAGATTTAGAGAAGGATGGGTTCTTCAAGAGGCTTATGAGAGATAGTAAGGATGAAGATGAGGATCTAACATCAAGCTCTGAAGGTTTTTTCAAGAGGTTATTTCAGACAGCAAGAGGTGATTCTGATCGATAAATCTCTTTTCAAAATCAGTAGAAGATGAAGAAAAAGAGGTTTTTTCAAGAAGTTTTTTAAGGAGAAATTTGGAGGGATAAGAAGGATGGGAATGATAGAAATGATGAGGAATATAGGGAGTTCGAAGAAAAGGTGGGTTCAAAAATCTGAAGATGATGAAAGAAGGTTCTTCAGAAATTTTAAGGAGAAATTTGAGGCCAAGAAAGATGGCAATGATAAATGATGAGAAGCCAGGGTGACTTCTGAAGAAAAGGTTGGTTCTAGGTCCCGCTTGAAGATGACTTAAAAAAGAAGGGTTTTAGAAAATTTTTAAGAGAAATTTTGAGGATAAGAAAGATGGGTTCTGATAAAGAAACTGAGGATGAAGAGAAGGGAATGCAAATGGTGAGGAAGAGGATCCTTCAGACTTTCTTGTTTCGCAAATTGCTCTTCGTAGTATCCTGAAGAGGCTAAAGTTTCGTAGTTTAATGAAAACAGCAATGGTGTGGTTTATTTGAAAGCAGTCCAGGACTGAGAACTCTTTTTTCGCAAACTGTTCAGACTGATCGCTTGTGGAAGATTCAGAGCTGTATGGCTCAAAGAGAAACAAAGAGGTCAGTACACATGAATATTTTGAATGGTAGTTGGTCTTCACTGAAAATATGGCTATAATGTAATTTATTTGTACATGGCAATCTTCTTTCTTTCTTTGTCTATTTTATTTTTAATTAAATTAAATTTTTGCTTGTTACTGTGTTATTACTTTATTCACAGAAAGTATGTCAGGTTCATTTTATCTAAAGATAAACTGCATTATCTTGCAAATGTGGAATCTTGCATTACATTAACATAACTCCTTAGCTTTGTAAATTATTTTCTTGGGAGAGACAATTTTATCTTCCAATACTTTCCCATATTATTTAAAATCAGTGACAACTTGAATATTTGAATTTTTTTTTTATTTTCTTTGAGATACTAAATTATTCCGGGTATACATAAAGTGTGGTGGACTTTTTAAAGAAATTTCATTATCCTTTCAAACAATGACCCCTTGGAGTCTACTAGAAGTTTGTTGAATAAGAGCTAAGAAAGCTAAAAAAAAATTAAGGATCAATGAGATGACATGATTTTTACATGAACCAATGGTGTAGCCTATAAAAAAAAAGAACCAATGGTGTAAAGCCACATGTACAACTAGTTGACCTGTTTGTTGGAAAATATTGTCACGAACACATCCTAATAAGTTCTGTGTTCTGCTCTAACAGTATTGTGAATGTGAGGTCAATAATGTTGGAGCTAGTCTTACTTGCTTAAGCCTCTAACTCTAGACACCAAATCAAGACTCGAGAATCATTTTATATACTTGGTTATGGAGTACATTGAGCTTGTATGAATGCGCACAAGCCTATGATATTATATGAGCACTTAATGTTGACAACTATGAAGCAGATTTGGTGCCATACCCCTAGGCCTTTCTATGTAACTGGAGTAGATATTTCCAAACGTGATAAGAAAAATAAGATGTCTAACTCCTATATCTTCTAGATGGTGTGGAGACACTTACTTGAGTTACTACCCTGGTGAGCTTGGAAAGGGGTTAATAAAGCCAATGTGGTATAACTTCTCAAGTAGAGGAGAGTTGAGTCTAAGATTGAAGCAAATTTAGAGTGATTTCCCTTCAGATGGAATCCATACTGAAAAGGTAAGAACTTGGTCCAAATTTTTATCGACTTGCCAAAATTTAGATTAGCATGGCCCTTGTGCAAGGATGACACGTGCAAATCGAGAAATGGTAAAAAAATTTTACCTATAAAAAAGAAGGAAAGAACGTCTTTTTAATTGGTTTTTTGCCTACTTGGACAAGAAGCACGGAAACCTTGGGATTAGAAACCTTTTCGCTTTAAATAAGGCTTTCCTTAGCAATTAGAGTTAGCACTTTTACCTTAGGAGGTTATAAGCATGGGGAGAAAGAAGTGGTGGCCTTTTGATGTGATCGGTAGGTATGGTGTTGGGTTATGGAAAGCTATAAGGAAGGATTAAGGTGCCATTAATAGAAAATTATCTTCCACTATAGTTAGTAGGAGGAGGGTGAAGTTTTGGAAGGATAAATGGTACATAGATGAGCCTTTGTATGTCCCTCTTCTAGCTCTCTATGCTTTACCTTATTCAAAACAGATGCTTGGGTAGTAATTTTATGTGATCACTTGAGGGAGAGGTGATAATTGAATCTCACTTTTCTAGAGATTTTAATGATTGGGAAATAGATAGTGTAGGGTAATATTTTTGCTAGATTAATGAGGAAAGATAATGAAGAGAGCAAGATAGGGCAGTGTGGTTGGATTCAATGAATGAACATACATTTGCATCCAACTAACTAACTAACTAACTATCTTCCTCTCGCAAGTGAGTTCCTCTTGGGAAGAAACCGACCCCATTACCTTCCCTAACTTCGCGAGTGCACCTACCCTTCTACTCAACCGACTTCCCGCTAATAACTTCTCTCCAAAGGGAGTCTCTCCCTCATTGGGGCAAACCCGCTACAATCCATCGCATAAGAGTGCCTACTGGTCTCAAAGAGGCGCTTAACCCCAAACACCATTCATTTCGTCAGACCACACTATTTGCCACTTGACAAGGTGAGGCTTTTTATCCAAAGCTCCCCCACCTAGAGAAAGTCCCTTTGAATTTGTTCTCAATTTCTCACTCGACCACTCGGGTATGCATTAAGGACATAAAATAGATGTGGGCATAGCTAGACATGGTGCTCCCGATGAGAGTCAAACCTCGCCTTGGGAGATATATTGTTTCAAATGCTAGCCTCTTTTTAAACCTCTCCTCTATACCATCCCACGACACCGAATTATGATGATCACCTAAAGGAAGTCCTTAAAAAGAGGAAGGAAGCGTCCACACCTTACAACCCAACTCAAGGGTCAATTCCTCCAAAATTTCAATCATTTCCATTTGGATTATTTCACTTTTATTTAAATTGATACTTAGCTCCGAGATTTTTTTTAAACCACATTATTAAAAAGCCAATTGAGATAAGCCACTGATCTGGCTTGCTCCCACAAAACTCAAGGGTGTTATTTGCATAAAGCAAGTGGGAAATAACAAGCCCCTCTCCACCTCTCCCAACAATTTTAAAGCCAGGCAAAAAAGCCACCTTCTATTGCCCTGCCAATGAGGTGGCTCAAAACCTCCATCCCAATCACGAAGAGGTAAGGAGAGAAAGGATCTCTCATTTCTCGTTCTCCTCGAACTATATAAATAAAACCGTCAGGTTACATTAACTAAAAAAGAGAAAAGATGTCAGAAATGCACCATTTTATCCAATTTATCCATTTTCTTCCAAAGTCCATTTTGAGCAATGACTCAGCAATAGAAAGTCCTTTAAGTCAAATGATCATATGCTTTACTCAATGTCGAACTCGCATAAAAGTCCATTCTTCCTTCACAACAAGGAGTCTATGGCCTCATTAGCGATTAAAGCCACATATAGAATTTGTCTTCTCTCCATGAAAGCATTTTGCGCCACGAAAACAACTTTCCCCACCAACCGCTTTAGCCTATTAGCAAGGACCTTAATAAGGATCTTGTATAAACCACCCACCAAGCTAATTGGTTTGTAGTATTTAATTTCTATCGCGTCCTCTTTCTTAGGAATCAAGTATGTTAAGAGAAAAGTAACTCTTTGATTTTATTAATTAAAAGAAGTGAGGGAACATACATTTTTATACTCCAAGTGTTAGAGCAATTAAAGGAAACAAAGATAGAGTCTAATTACGAGACTAAAAAGAAAAGGAAAGAAGGAAAAGATTCCTAAATGGATTAGGAAACTAATTCTTAATACTCTCCCTCAAGCTGGAGTATATAGGTTAAATGCACTAAGCTTTGTTACATATGTATTTTATCCTAGGACTTCTAAGAGACTTAGTGAAGATATCTGCTAGTTGGTCATTAGAGTTGACAAAATTAGTGGCCATGTATCCTAAGACAATCTTCTATCTAATAAAGTGGTAATCTACCTCGATGTGCTTGGTACTCTCATGGAATAAACGTTGTGATGAAACATGTGCGCTGGCCGATTATCACATATGCTTCCAATTGCTCATCTTTCCTAAATCTTGGGCCTCGAGTGAGATGTTTCAACCATACAGTTCACACGTCGCTAAGGCCATAAATTTTTGATACTGGGCTTCAACACTCAGATTCAAGCAAGACATCTCGCTTTCTACTTTCTAGGATATTAAGTTACCTCCAATGAACATACAATACCTTGATGTAGAACGTCTATCTATGAGTGAGCCTACCCAGTCTACATCACTATAGCCAACAATCTGGGTATGACCTATGTTCTCATACAACACCCCTTGACCTAGTGTTCCTTTGACATAACAAAGAATATAAATTGCAAAAGCATCCCAATTGCTATCACGAGGTGATTGTAGGAACTGACTAACTACGCTTACAGGAAAAGAAATGTTAGGTCAAGTGATAGTGCGATTGTTTAGTTTACTTACAAGTCGTCGATATCTACCTGAATCTTGTAGAGGTTTTCCATGTTCTGGTACAAGTTTGACATTCAGATCCATAGGAGTGTCTATAGGCTTACAGTCCAACATATCAGTGTCCTCCAATATATCCAAGGTATACTTCATCTGAAAATAACCACACCGGAATTAGACTGAGCTACCTCAATTTCTAGAAATTACTTGAGTTTCCCCTAGTCTTTTGTTTGGAAGTGACTGAAGAAGTGTTGTTTGAGTTTCTGAATACCATCTTGGTCACTGCCTGTAATCAAGGTTCAAAAACTCAGCTGAGTCCGGTACAACTCGGCCGAGTCGTAACTGCCTCGAAGGTGACCTCACCAAGTCCGATACCAGATAGGATAGAATCACAAACTCGATAGTGAATCGGCCAAACTCGAATGATTTGGCTGAGATTCCGAGTTAACTCGATTAACTTGGTCTTCTTAGTGGAGAAAAAGGCAGATTCCGTACATTCTCAATTCGTTTCTACCCATCACAAAAAAAAAAAAATTCATTTTTTAAGATAAATTTGAGATTCCTCTTCAAAAGTACCAAAAATCAACACTTTTTTCACAATCTTACCAAGATCAACTAGTTTTCTAACCCTAGCCCGTGTCATGATCGTGAGTGGAATCGACAACTCTATTGAGATGATATGGGAGGCCAGCAATGAAAGTCGAAAGAGTCTGTTGTGAGGATAAAGGATGTTGTCAGCACTGTGCAAAACCTCAGGTGAGGTGTCACAGGACGTGAGACAGCGGGAAGTGGAGACCTATGGAGCGCGAACTGAGAACTAAGGGAGAGTAGGTGAGAATTGAGAAATTGATAAATTTACTGAACGGGTTTATTAAACGAGGGAAGAGTGGGTTAGTGCCTACTTAATTTTATATTATATTAAAAATTAGTTTAGTACTTCATTTTTAATAAGAAAGTTTTGGTTGTCAAAAGGAGAAAAAGGAAGCTGGTGAAAATTTATCTCGTAGTGATAAAAAATATCATTTAAATTCAATTTAAGATGAATTTTGAAGATAAAGATTAATTATTTTTAAATTAATATCTTACTTAACATATACTATTATATTTAATATCAAATGCTAAAATAATTTTCTTTCAAAAAAATGCTAAAATAATTTCCTTTCAAAAAAATGCTAAAATAATTTATACTTTACAAATATTATTATTGTATTATTTTATAATAATTGTACTCCTTTATATATCTTGCCCTTATTAAATAAAAATACTAATTTTACAACATAAAGTATTTTTAATAATTTATATAATTTTTTAACTCTTTATTTATTTTAATTTATGTATCGGCTGATATGAAGCCGATACACCGAGACCGATACGTCTTAAGACCCTCCGAGTTGATGACCTATACTGCGACTTTGAACCATGCCTGTAATGACAATGTCATCCACATAAACAGTCAAATAAATACACTGTCCTATAGAGGTATGATAGATACACTGTCAAATAAATACACTGTTGTGAGGCAGTCAAATAGAATAGAATCCCCATTCCGTTTTTTATCATCATACCTCTATAGGACAGTGTATTTATTTGACTGTTTATGTGGATGACATTGTCATTATGCGATGGTTCAGCCGCAAGATACAGTACGATACCCTCGTGGGAAAGAGGATCCTCGCCTCGTGCCTCTGAGCTCCCGAAGAACCCCGTAGAAGAGCCACAACCGTAACCTTAAGATGTGGAGATGCACCATTTATTCCAACTTATCCATTTAGAGCCAAACCCCATTCTTTCCATAACTGCGTAAATCCCATCTTATGTGATCAGTTTCTTTCAATATCCTCGCCTTTTACAGAGAATCCCATTCTCTTTCCTTCTTAGAATAGAATCCACTGCCTCATTAGCAATTAGAACTGCATCAAGAATTTGCCTCCCTTCTAAAATGAGGACACTCTGCCTCACGACATCCGTAGGTGGAGAAGAAAAATCTGGAGATGGTTAGACAAGAGGGATATGTAAAACATCATAAACATGAGGACACTCTGCAGAGGAGAAGAAAGAGGAATCCTCAAAGAAAGTGACATCTACAGAGATGAAGTACCGATTTGTGTCACTAGAATAACATCTATAACCCCTCTGAAGTCGAGAATAACCTAAGAAGGCACGCTTTGTAGCTTTGGCTGAGAGCTTGTCTTGCCCAGGAGTAAGAATATGAACAAAACAGATACAACCAAAGACAAGAGGAGGAAGACAGAAGAGAGGTTAATTAGGGAAAAGAACAACATGAGGGATCTGATCATGTAAAAATGTAGGAGGGCATATGATTTATCAAACAACATGCAACTAAGATAAGATCCCCTCAAAAACATTGAGGAACCTTTATGATGAAAGAGAAAAGGTATTTAGCTCGGGTTCTAACTAAATGATTCGCTTCAAGGCCGCCTACTCTATTTTGTTGAGGAGTGTAAGCATAAGATGATTGATGAAGAATTCTATAAGATGACATAAAGGAGGAGAATGGACCAAAATGATATTCTTTGGCATTATCATTTCGTAGGATGTGAATTGAAATATTAAATCAGTTCGAATCAAAGATGAAACTTCTCGAAAATGTAGACAACTCACCGAAGTTTTCATTAAAAATAGCTGGCACATCGAATAATCATCTATAAAGTAACAGCACCGAATCCTAGTATTCCTCTCTGGCCTGCCAGCGACTCTAACATCGTTGTGGGATTAAGTCTCTCCAACCCTGGCCCAAGAAGGACCTCGAACATCAGTGTGGACAAGCTCAAAAGGAGACTTTGTTTGTTGATCTAGGCGCTTTGGGAATGGGACACTAGCATGCTTCCTGAATGATACTTAATTTCACACTTAATTTATACAAACTAGAAAATGAGGAACCATTTTCCAAAGCTTCAAATGCTCGGGACCAAGGCGATCGTGGAATAATGAGAGAGGAGTATCCATGGAAGTGCAAGTAGTGGAAGATGAAGGTGAGTTGAGATGGAAGAGGCCCCCTGAGATCTCCAAGTCCTATGTTAACTATCTCCTGCATTCGTCCCGCAACGGAGTTATCAAGGTAATCAAACAATTAAGGTTACGAGTCAACTTACTGATGGAAATCAAATTAAAAGGAGAATCAGAAAGATAAAAGACAAAAGTAAGGGGTAGGGATGGAAAAGGGTATGTCGAATTGATTCCTTTAGCTATGGTTTGAGATTCATTAGCTAAAGTAACCATGGGTAAAGGAGAAGTAAATATAAGAGAATAAAAAATGCCATTTTTACTGGAAAGATGATCAAAGGCTCTAGAATCAAGAATCTAGGGTCCAGATGAATGTGAAAGGCAAGTAAAGACGAAATGGATGCAAATTTACACAGTGAGTGTAGATATATTCCTTATACTCGGTCAAGAAGAATAACTCCCGCAGGTGTGGATGAGTCTTGCTAGCCATAGAAGTGGAGAAAAGGCAAACAAAGTCAATTGAATCAACAACATAAGGTTACCAGGGGGGCCATAGGTCTCGTGGAAGTCGGGCCGAGAAAATAGTGGTTTTGTGAGGTGTCGAGACAAAAACAACTTCAAAACATGCGCTCAGAGGCTTTCGTATGGAAGAACCAGGGAGCTAAATTGGTGTTCTAGACACAGTTGAAGACAAAAGAGGACCTAAAAGTCCTAGATTTTATAATAGCCCTAAATGTGTCATTGGAAGAAAAAGCAAGAAACAAGGCTGTTTGCCTGTAGGAGAGAAAAGGGCCAAAAGTCATGATGTGCTCCATGAAAGAGGCAAGTGCATAGAATTGTAGATCTGGCTGGCCAATAGCCTTTGTGAAATCGTCGAAAAGTGGGACGCGTCACGCCGACGCCGTGCGACGCTGGGGCGCAGCTTGTCGCGACGCATGTGGAGGTCGCTGCCGCAGATTCTTCCATCAAGTGGGAGAGTAGGCTCCGGGCCATCCCGGGAGGAGCGACACTACGAGCTGAGGTCGCCGAAAATTCGTCTGGCAAAGAGTAGATCTGATGGCTTTTGGAGCCTCTAGGATGAAACCTAACCCTAATCTTCCATGACTTTGATACCATGTTAAACGACCAACTCTCCTAAGAGGTCAAGCTTGTAGGATTTGGATTTTATATGAATATCATACCTTTAACACCCTCCTTCACGTGTATCCCCATACCTATACGTGGAGAGTCAAATAACCGAATAAAGTTCTTCATGAATTTTCAAATAAACAAATGGAGAATAAATTGTAGAGAGGTGGTTCGAACCCAGGATCTCCTGCCAAACCAGGCTCTGATACCATGTTAAGAGAAAAGTAATTCTTTGATTTTATTAATTAAAAGAAGTGAGGGAACAAACATATTTATACTCTAAGTATTAGAGCAAATAAAGGAAACATAGTTAGAGTCTAATTAGGAGACTAAAGAGAAAAGGAAAGAATGAAAGGATTCCTTCCAAAATGGATTAGGAAACTAATCCTTAACAAAGTCCAAAAACATGCTATTCAAGCTTCTCATAAATTTGTTCTGCTCATTAAATTCTCTAAAAAAGCCCATAACCTCCCTTCACGAAATTCCAACTGAATTGCCAAAAAGCAATTGAAAGCCCATCCGGCCTAGGTGCTTTTTTTCCGTTCAAATCTGATAGAGCTGCAAACACCTCTTTAGAGGAAAAATCTGCTTCTAGCCTGTCAACATCAATTTCGTCAATTCTATTAAAGTTGATCCCCATCAAGCTAGGGCGCCAACTTCCCGAATCACAAAGGAGATGCTGAAAAATTCTGTCATGCCTCTCTGAATGACATTCTGCTCCTCCAACCAAATACCATTTATTTTAATCTTCTTCAAAAAATTCCTTCGTCTATGGGAATTAGCCATCCTATGAAAAAAACCAAAGGTTCCTATCATCACCTTTCCTTCAACCAAATTTCGAGATTTTGCCCTCATAGAAATTTACTTAGAAGAGACCATTTGAACTCCTCCCAGCCATTTTTCTCTTTTCTACTTCCTCTAAAGGACGTTTATCCATTGTCCCAAGAAGTAACTCTGCACAGAACTTTAGTTTTCTTCTCCCCATTTCTCTCCTTGTTGTGATTGGGATGGAGGCTTTGAGCCGCCTCATTGACTGGGCAGTAAAACGGGGCTTCTTGTCTGACTTTAAAATTGTTTTTTTTTTTTTTTTTGGGATAGGTGGAGAGGGGCTCGTTATTTTCCACTTGCTTTATGCAGATAACAAACACCCTTGTGTTCTGTGATGCAATCCAGAATCAATTTGCTTATCTCAGTTGGCTTTTAATGTTGTTTGACGTTCTTTATTTACGCCTGCGTTTGCAGTCGCCTCACCTTAAAAAGCATGTCAGAAGAAATAACTTAACAACTAAAAGTTGTAATAGGTGTCTGTGTCGCCTTGCCTTGTAGCATGCCCAAACAAATCCTGTAAAATTGAAAGCTTTACTATGTGTGTGCACACATTCCATTCCAATCACGCCTGAAGAGCTAATGTGTGCTTGTGTGTTTGTGTTGCCTTGCCAGCATGCCTTAAGAACTAATTTTGAAAACTAAAATCTTAAATGTGTGTGTGCCGTCTGCTTAGAAGCCTCTATTCTGCATGCCTGCTTAACTTCTTGATAGAGGTGCTTTGGAGCATTTTAGGTTAATTCGTACGTGAGATCATAATTTGAAATTGCGGAGGGAGCACAATTTGGGTTTATCTGGTTCCCATCAAAGATGAGTTGTGCCATTTGTTGAATAATTGGGTCACCACTCTTTGGGATTTTATGACATTGATCAAGGAGATCTTTTGTCATTGATCAGTTTGGGGGCTAGGCACTTGACCTGTTGGTATAGTTACTTCATCTGCGAAATCTTCAACTTTTTTGTTTTGTTTGTAAAAGATATGAAGTGGGCTCCTAGAAGGGCTAGGAAGTTGATTATCCCCAGAAGGCTAGAAGTTGATTTTCCTCCAGAATGGCTAGGAAGTTGATTTTCTAGTTAAATAAGGGCTGCCATGCTTCAGAAATCAGTTGCCAATTAGTCCTTACTGAGGTCTTGGTTTGCTCTTTTTCTGATTATTTTCTCTCTTAATGTTTTTCATCTTGTTGGGAATTTCTTTGCTTTATCTTTTGAATGAGAGATGTACTTGTTTATATCATTTCTCTATTAGTATCACACTGGTAATTTCCCTGCTTTAGGTGAAAAAGTCAATTCTTTTGACAATTGAGTTCTTTTAAGAACTTGTTATTTTAATTGAAAATGGATAATTGAGTTCTTTAAATAATTTCACAATGATCCCTACAATGCCTCACATTCTCATTTCAGCCAGGATGCTAGGTGGCAGTTGCTAATATCATTCGTGAAAAAACCCCAGATGTGGCTTGAAATATGAAGTGAAGAAAAGAAGAGGAGCTCTCTTGGTATCAGGCAATATAATACAGTGAAGAAACGTATTCCGGAAAACCTGACCTCTAAATAACAGAATCATTCAGTGCTATCATCCAATTAAGTAAAAGTCAATAATAAAATCAGAAAATTCTTTTATGGTTTTCCTGTAAAAAAAAAAAAATAAAGTAAGGAATAACTTCTCAAAAAAAAAAAAAAAAAAGTAAGGAATATGTGGAAAAAATTTTAAGTTATCTAGAAGTGATTATCAGTTGCACCTTTGATTCAGCTAGTCCATTTTGAGGAGTAAACTAGTTGTTGAATCAGGGCAATTATCGATCTGTCATTTGTTTCATGTTTGGGTACTATTTGAGACCTCTTTGGTAAGAATTTTCTATCTCAACATGACTGATCATGCTCTTCAAGCTTCTGATTCATTTAAACTTCTAATTTGGCAGAAGCGGCCTGGCTCACCAAGGCAACGGAATGAACAGTCGAATGCCAAGCCTCCACTTCCGAGTAATGCTGCATCTTTTCGCAAGGGGACTTATCATGAGTCCCTAGACTTTGTGCAGTCACTGTGTGATACATCATATGGCTTAGTGGATATTTTTCCGATCGAAGATCGCAAGAGCGCTCTTCGTGAGGTTGTCTATTCTATTTTATGCTTCAGCCAACTTGCTTTATGTTCATTCATATGTTTGTTTCTGTTCTTGAATATTTTTCTAACCACTTTTCTTGAATTTATTATTCCATGTGATTCTAGTCACTTGGGAGATCAATGCACATGTTGCTGATGCTCAAAATAGTGGAGGTAATTTCTAAGATGTGGTTGACTTGGTTTGAGGAACGGTTGTAGACACATTTGATTTTCTTCTTCTTCTTTTTTTAATTGCAATTAAGTTCATAACATTTTACAATATTAGCTTCCAAGAAGTTGGTGTAATTGCATTTGAAAGTAGTGGTTGTTGCATAGCTGGCCCTTCTGCATGTTACATATCAGTAAAGAAGTAAGGTAAAAATGAAGTATATGAGTTACAAAAATAAGGAACCATACAAAACTCTCGCTTTCTCTCTCACACACACACACACATGTGCTGTGGCACTCCTGATGTGCACAAACCTATCCCAGATGCCAAATGTCTTTCAACTAAAGCACTCTATACACTCCATACACTCAATTTTTTTTATTTTCTATGTTAGGATATTCTGTATAGTTATGCAAGTACATGCATTACTTTAGTTCCTTTGTTTAATGTTATAGTTTCAATTTGTAATCCTATGTTTTATGCTAGGTTCATGGTGTAGAGATCTACTTTCAATTTAGGTTCAAATTGGTATATAATTTGGATCATAAATTTTGATGCCTAAATTTTTCTTAGCTCAATGATCATTTCAAGTAATTTATATGCTCATTGTTTTATTTTTCCTTACCTTAGAGCTTCAAGTGAAGTTTAAAGTTATCAAGAAAGTATTCACTAATTATTCTAAATTTCATTTTGTACTTTTAGTGATAGGTGGTTAGACTACGTTTATCCTAGTTCTTTGTTGTTTAATGTTTTTCTCTTGCTTTGAACGGATGAGTTCTTTTAATTGTTTTTTATTCTGCAAAATTGAATCCATCCTTACATGTAATGTTGCTTTAGGAGTGTAAGCCCCAATGGGAAGGGTATATCGGTGGTTCATATAATTAGCAAGATGAAGCCAGCCCTTTTGAACTCCAGGGAAAAGGCACCTTATCTAATATGTGTTGAAGTTTTGAAAGGCGAAACGCCAAGGTAACAATGGAATTATGTGGCCTCTATGGATGGTGAAAAACATTCTCCTATCTTCATTACTATCATAAGAGGCTCTTTGTGAATTGATCCAAACTAATATGTGATGGTGTTTTTCTTAGTAATACAAAGGATGCATCCAATGCTCAAAAGCTTTCCAGAGGGGGAATTCCTTTAGCAAATGGAGACGCACTGTTGCCAAAGCCACCTCCTTGGGCATATCCTTTATGGACTGCACAAGAAGTATATCGTAATAGTAATGATAGGATGTCGAGATCCACTTCTCAGGCAATTGATCAGGCAATGTCTCATTTATGGGAAGCAAAAGTAAATTTTGTTCCTCAGTGAGTCTTTCTCAGGGAGAATCGACCATTTGACCAGTCAAAGAACATGGGATTGCTTGATTTGGATCCCAGTGTTCGTCGGAGTCGTCGCTCTGCTTCAAGAGAAGAAAATGATAATGATTTGGAACGGGTAAGGGTTGTGCTGACTGCAGATCCTGGGGTTAGCATGGAAGATATAGAAGATCAAGAGCCACCACGTAGGAAAGAGCATCGGCGTGTTCCAAGTACAATATTGAGGAAGTAAAGGTGGGCCTTTGAATGGGTGCTTTTTGGTAGTTATGCTGTCATTGCCCTTGTTTTCCACTATATATGTTAGTTTTTTGAAGTATGTTTGATACATTACTTTCGGAACATAAGTTTGTTTTTATTTCATTTTCCTTCATTAAAACATATTATGTCAAAGATGGGGACCAACTTTCCTAAAAGCTCGAGCTTGTAGGATTTGGGTTTAATATGAATATCATGCTTCTCAACACCCTCCCTCACGTGCGGCCCCATACCCGCACGTGGAGAGTCAAACAAACCAAATAGTCCTTCATGGACTTTCAAATAAACAAATGGGAATTAAATTGCAAGGAGAGGGTTCGAACCTAGGATATCCTACCATACCAAGCTCTGATACCATGTTAATATTTTTAGAACCCTTTCACCTCCCACTAAAAGGCCTTATAGCATGAGGAAGGTTCCTCCATATATATTCACTTCAATTGGATTGTGTCTAGCCAATGTGGTACTCTTAACACTTCCCTCACTAGCTGGGCTTTCTTTTCTTTCTTTTCCACCCTTCCGAAAGGATGATAAGTGTGGAGCCTTTTCCACCATGATCTAGATAATTGACCAGCTCTGATACCATGTTAAACGACCAATTTTCCTAAAAGCTCAAGCCTGTAGGATTTGGGTTTAACATGAATATCATGCTTCTCAACACCGTCTACTAGATTTGGAGTGATAGGAAATACCAAATCATTTTGGCTGATAAGAAAATAAAATCTTGATAATTTGCATATGATAACATGGAGAAGTGCTTCTTTTTTTTTAATTTTATCTTATGACATAAAATCTTGATAAAATCTTTGACTTTTGCAATCAAGGTTGCACGATGATTGATTATCTGTTATTAAGAATTGGATCTTCCAATCCACTGGGCTTTCAGTTTGCTTTGTTTCCTGGATTTTGCCTTGAACGGTGCTTCATTAAATGTCTGGGTGTAAGTTTCATGAGGACATGTCTCATCTAAATCCTTTTTCTCTATCTATATGATTATGATTGGATTTAGACTTATATCTCATGTGTCTTTGTTTATTTATAAATGTCATATAAGTGTTTCCACATGGTTCTGGAAACTATATTTTTTTGTGGGTCTGTATTGTTTCTCTCCTATATGCTCATGATGCTTGATTCAAGAGGCGGAGGTTGAAGTGGGGCATGGAAGGTTCAAGAGTTAAATGTCAAGAGGGGGGAATTATGGTACATAGTAGAGGGAGGAAATAGAAGAATTGTTTACGTTTTGTATGGGTGTATTTATTTGCACCCATTTTATCTATCATTATCTGGTTGAGGAAATTTTGGTTTTTGTGCTAATAGTTCGATAGTTGCTGTGTGTCATACAAGTTGGGAGTTTTTGGTGTTCATCACTAGTGCTACATTTCTAGACATTGTTCATTGTCTGAAGTCCACTTGTTTTCCTTGGTATCTTATTTTCCAGTGCATTTGTTTTCTTCTTCATGACTTGCCATTTCAGTTTTTTCATTTCTCAAGCATGTTTTCAGAGATATGTGCTTGTGTTGGGTTGCTTATTTCCTGCAGCACTTCCATTATTTTCATTGGTACTTTCTTTTATTTAATTGACATTTCTTCAGGCGGCTGCTGCAAAAGGAGAAGCTCCCCCTGGACTTCCCTTGAAAGGTGCTGGTCAAGATTCATCAGACACACAACCAAAGGTGGTTGGTTTCTTAAAATCTTCTTGTGTTTTGTTGTGTAGCGATATCTAAAAGATTGATTTTGTCCCAAGCAGGTTACGAATGGTGGTGTTCCCAATGCCAGTGATGCTCTATCTGGTGAACTTTGGGACGTAAAGAAAGAGAGGATTCGCAAAGCTTCAGTGTATGGAAAGTTACCTGGTTGGGACTTGCGTTCTGTAAGTTCTGCATTCTTACTTGCCCTCATCCAACCCCACCTTATTTTAGTATAGGTCTTCTTATGACTCTAGTGATCTGATATGTCTCTATGCAAGGTAGATTGATTTTGCCAATTTACCTACAAGCATAGTGATATAATCGGGTAGAGTTCAAGCATCGAGGTTTTACCCGACTATTAACTTCAAGGTCCCGTGGGATTAGTCAAGGCATGTGCAAGCTGGCCCGGACATTCATGGTTATCAAAAAAAAAAAAAAAAAAAAATTCATTGGAAACAAGGGAAGAAACTGGTATCCATGGTTTACCTATATCTCATATTGATTTGGATTTGCCATACTCTTTGCTTCCTACTCTTGCATAGGTTATTGTGGAAGAGCGGGAGATGATTGTAGAAGGAGTATCTTGCTGTGCAACTGATTTCTCATTTTAAGTAGGTAGTTTGGTACATGTATTTATAATTCTTGACCTTAAGAATGTGATTAGTTCAGGAGCATCTTATACAAAAACATGTATAGCCTATACCAGAGCTTTTATTTTATTTTGATGAGTTATAGTTGACCTCATAGTATAAGTTCTCCGAAGAATTCACATTCAGAGCAAAGATTCCCGTTTTGGGTGCATATGTATATGGGAAGTTCTTATTTCCTTGGATAAGGAGTGCCCTCAAATTTGGGAAAAACTTGTACTTAGGCAGTACTTTTGTGTTTTTTTTATTCACAGCCATAGTGAATGAATATAACATGTGTTCTGATAAAAACAAATGAATATAACATGCGGATTACTTTATTATATTTAGATCTAATTATATAACTAGCGCTTGGAAGGTTATGATGTAAATTTATATTAATTTTCAGATACCCTATCAATATGATGGAAATAAAAATTTGCTTGGAATTTCAAATTCTAAACTTTAGTTGAACACTAGAATGGAAATCTTTGTATCCATTATACTAAAGAATTAATTTTCAAAAATATGATTCCCATCATGATTTAGATGCTAACAAATGACCAAAAAAAAAAAAAACATTATCCGCTCATATTAGTCTTTTATCAATAGGCTCGTCAATGATAGTAGGGTCTGGAATCCTTGTATCTTTGCACTTCAGCTTTGCAAATATTATTTATCATGGCAAAAAAAAAAGAGATAACAAAGTCTGAATCTCTAGAAGCTAATCCGGAGATAACCCTCCCTTTGACTTGAGACACCCTTTCGCGTTTGATATGATGCACACCTTTGGGGAGCTGCTCCAACTACTTGCCTTGATTCTCCTTTTTCCTTTTATTGATTATTGTTCTTGAGCAACATGGTTTTATCCTAGTGGTCTAGGAAATAAATTTATTATTTGAACCTCCATATCTACCTAAGTGTTTTTGAGCACCTTCACTCCAAAGCGCCCCTCACATTACTTTTTTTTTTGATTAACAGTTCACTACTCACCGTATGAATTTCTCTTTAGTATTTACCTATCAAAAAATGAATTCTCTTTAGTATTTTTCTACTCCCTATAGACTTCTTTAATTTTTCTAACATATACCACCTTGCAGATGGAAAAAACTTGATGTAAAAGTATACAGGAGATTAGAAAATGTGTGCTCTTTAACAAGGTGAATCTATCAGCTCTTGGACAGTCTGCTTCCTAAGAAAGGTTTTTGGTCTTAGTTTCCTTACTGAAGCCCAAGTATACTAAGACTTAGAGTGGTGATCTCAAGTTAGTGTGGGGATAGTAGGGAAAACAATACAGAGCAGCAAAATAAACCTTAATTGGGCGCTTTTGGGTTGCTGTTGTATCATAGTTATCAAAGGTGTGGCCTCAACGTTGCTTAAAGCTCGTGCCAATTACCCCGATAGTAGCGCTCATTTCAAGGGAGGTGCCTTGCTCAGCATTTTCAAGTTTTTTTTTTTCCTTTTCCTTTTTTTTTTCTTCTTCCATTTTCTCCGCCAATAAGTCGTCGTATAGCCCTAGTGCTTTTTTTTTTTTTGTAACAGAGACCACAAGGATATATAATTTTTTCTTTTTCAACATACCAAAACGACGTCGTTTTGGCTCCAGATGCTTGCTTTTCGAGATTTCAGCCCCTCCAGCCCCATTTCATCCATGTTTCAACTCCAAAAAAACTCTAACACTCCCAACTACTATATAATCCTTATAGAAGATGAGAAGAAGCAAAAAATCAACTAAAATAGCCAAGAAATTGCCATGAGAAATTCATGTAAAAATAGGAACAATCATCATAAAAATCACAAAATATATATTTGACATATGGTACGCCTCACTTAAAAGAGCCCAAGCCTTAAGTGCGCCTTGCGCCTCAAGGCCCTAAGAGGGCTTTGCGCCTACGCGCCTCGCCAAATAATTACGCTGGTTATATACATTGTATGTACTTTGGTGCACCCCATTTTTTGTGTCTTTCAGTATAATTTCCTCTTACAGATCACAGAAAAAAAATATAGCAGCAAAAGAGATGTAGAGAAGAAAATTTCTTAAATAATTATAAATATTATTGATTGAATCGATAAAAAAATAATTATTGATTGAATTCCAAAGTGTTTGACTTCATTAGGCCTATATGTTGATAGGCTATCTCAAGTCTTATAGGAAACTCATTCTAATGAAATATAAAGAATCTTAGCTCTAATAAAGCTTCATTGCTAAATGTAACACTAAAAAATAAACACCAAACTTGTTGCCTACTTTGCGTTCCATGTAAGATGTCGATATATCCACATACTCCGCCCTCCTAACTGCATTGCTTGTTTAACCAAATTAGTCTTTAAATTTGAAAACTCCTTCAAAGATCAATAGAATCCATCTTATGTGCTTAATTGAAGGTGATCATCCTTACAAAACAAAATAGAAGCATCAGAAAAACAGTGTGAAATCTTTACCTCCTTGCGCTTATGGTCTCCATCCTAAAACCCTGGTCCATTGGACAAATCCTCTTCCACTTCTATAGACATAAATCAACTCAAAGCCTTCACCAAAAGAATAAATAAGGCAGAGAATGGATCTCCTCGCCTCATAGGTCAGAAAAAACCAATGAGAGTCCCATTCACCAAAATTGATACCAGGAGGTTTGGAATCACCTTTGGGTGGGGATTTCTGTTCAGCTGGTACTGTGGTAAATTTCTTTGTACTTAGCTCATTCAAGCACCAATCTGTGAAACACGCCCCATCCATTCTACGATCACCTGCAAGCTAATGGCCTTATTCTTTTCTCTCTTAAAAGTCAATCATGAGTGGTTTACCAATGCATTGGGCTTGTGTGTTGTTCACAGACACAACAATGATAATCGAACTTGAGAATTTTATAGGACGCATTTTCTCCATCCCTGATGTCGTGGTTTAGTGTAATGTGACCTTCCTTTAAGAACAAAAAAATCCAAAGTTTTACTAAACATTTTCTGTTGTGCCATCCAAAGTTTGCTTTATCATACATTTGCAACTGGTAAATAAAGAAGATGGATAATAAACTAAACCTAATGTGACTACGATGTCCAAACTGGTTTATTTTAAGAATGTTGAGTGGTCTTTCTGTCTCATTCTGTTTAATTGCTGGTTGAAACTTTTTGATCATTGGTTGACAATGCCAGATATATTCCAAGAAGCTGGTCTTCCTCTTTGGCTGCGCCCTTATGAAGTGCTTTCTGTCACTTCTTCCTACACAGCTCTCATTGAAACCATCCCAGATACAGTAATTTTCTTACTTGATGGTCTTAGATGCATTTATTGTGAGGTGGTTTTTAATCTCTTTGGTTTTTATTCTTTGTAGGCCTCACTTCATGCTCTCAAAAGTAGATTTCCCAACATCACAAGTTTACGTGATTTTTTCATAGCCAAGTATCAAGAAAATTCTCCACTTATAAGCTTGCTCCAGGTACTTAACAACAGAAAAGTGTTTAGTCTTCTAGTTTTGTGTGTTAGTCTGCCATGCACCCGTGTCTCCATGTGTTATTGAAATATTTATCCTTTGAGAAAATCTCAATTATTATTATTTTCCTAACCTTAAGTTTATTCTCAAATATAAGAGTGTGAGGGTCAACAGCGTGTGGAATTCATCCATTGGAAAGCGAGATAAATGTTATAACATTACTATTGGGGAGGGTAGGGTTGTTGCTGTTGGGTTAGAATGCTTTTGCTTGGTGCATGGAGTTGGAAGGCTTGCAGGTGTGGGTACAGTGGTGTGTCATTAGTGCATGATTGGCCTGTTTTAGCTAGATCAACTAGAAAGAGGAACTCAACTCTGTCCTTTAGGTGTCAAACTCATATGCTGCATGCTTCTTCTTCAATATAAATTATCATATTTTTTCAAGGGGTGAAAATGTAATGCACCATTAGCAACTAGTCACTAATTTAATGTTTATAATATCATTTTTAGTTAGAGACACTTGCAACTGAAATTAATGATTTTAGATAAAAGGAAAGGATCGAAAAGGGCTGGTGCTAGAAGATAGTCAGAGTATGTACCGAATCAACAATATATTTTTCCCAATAGTGGGTATCTTTATGTCTTCAAACTGCTGAAGCGCTGAACTCTGCAAAGGCGGACATCAATCTTTTTCAGCATTTTCCTTGTGCTTAATTCTGAGCAAACTATTGGCCATTCGATTCAGTTTCATGAGGTACCGTCCTCAATTTAGCAACTCTTGTTTGAATTTTAGTTAAGTTGTTTCTGTTTTTTTTTCTTTTGCTACAGCAGTGGTTTTTGACTTATGTAGCTAATGTATAGAAATAAAATTATTGTGCTTACTAGAACAAATTTTCCCTAGGTCGTCTTTGTTCTCTTGGTCTAAGGATTATATGGGGGGAATAGTTCATCTCTTCTGGATTTAATTAATAGGGCAATGTCCAAAGTTTGCTTTAGGTGGGGGCCCTTTTCCTTTTACATCTTAGTTGGATGTTCCATATATTTTTTCTGTATACTGGGGTTGTTTCCGCACTCTTTAAGTTATTGTGCTTGCTAATGACTATTCTGTTTGATCTCCTCCCCTAGGGAAGAAAAAAATGTTCTGATTTCTTTTGGAGATTTGATTTTATCTTTTGGTTCTGAGAACTGATTTTTCATGGCAGAGGAACTTTGTTGAAAGTATGGCTGGGTATTCTCTGGTGTGCTATCTTCTGCAGGTATGATAACTACTTAACTGTCCCCTCCTCTTCCAGATGCATGGATGTGATCATACATTCTGAACACTTGCATGATTCACTGGCTCATATGTATGAACACATGCAAATATGGTCTGAAGTATCAGTTGAGGTGTTTAAATATCTGTATTTGCAGTTTGTGTTGATGTATGTTTTTAAAAGCTTCTCACTGAGGGTCATGGAAAGCTTTACCTTCTGGAAAAGTTAACTAAAATTTCTTTGCTTTGCCAGTGCAAACAAAGAACTGAAGAGAACTCCTGCGCCATTTCTATTCAGCGAAGCAATTAAAATGTCCCCCTTCCATCCAAACCTTGCAGGGAGCAATAACTTTGTTTCTTGCTCCATGATTCCATTCCTTTAGTGAACAAGATAAACTCCTCTCCAAACTTGTTTCAGCTGGAGCATGGAAAAACTTCTACCTCTCTCCAACGTCTACCTTCTACCCTCTCTGTAATCTCTTTATCAAAGATTTCAAGGGCCTTTAATAATGTAGTCTTTTAAGCTTAGATGCAAGGTGCAACACTGTGTATATGCTTGATTGAAATAAACTGCAACCTAAGGTGAATGTTAAGTTAATATAATGTGATCCAAACTTCATTTAAAAAAGCAAAACTAAAGATTTTAGACACTAAAAAGAATCATCCAACAAAAATAAATAAATACATAAGAAGTTTTAATATTCTATAGGAATTTCAAGAATAAAAGTTTTTAACATGTAAAAGAAAATACATGCCCTCTAACAAGGTGCAGGCCTTGGCACGTGATGTTCCATAGCTAAGGAATGGTTGAGCTTTGGACTTAGGCGTGCTTTAAAGCATGCTCTGGCAAAAAGAAAGGGGGATGATGAAGCTACGTGATGTTTTAAGCCTCGACGTAGGCTGCCTTAATTTTAATCGAAATGGAGGAGATTCTTCGCTTTCTCCAAACTATTCAAGGTAGGAGAGTTATTGAGAGCCAAGATGATTTGATGTTATTGAAGGAGACAAGATGGTCGCTTATCGGTGAAGCTTCTCTTCAAGGCTTTAGCTCGGTCAGATGTTGTTGTGTTTCCTCGGATTTATTTGAATCCTTGTCTCTACTAAGGTGAGTTACTGGTACATCTCTTGCAAGCCATAACTCTTGGATCAATTAAAAACAAGTGGAAGGGCTTTGGCCAATGTGATGCTTCTTTTTATGGGGAGGAGGAGGAGACGGTTGTCTATTTGCTAGTCCATCAAGCCAAAGGCAAGATTAATGTGGATCTTCTCTTTAGCTTATCAAGCATTCACTGGCTATTCCCTTGTCAATTAGAGAGACCCTGTAATTTCTGGGAGGCTCCTTTTTGCGGGGGAAAAAATGTAAAAAACTTGGATTGCAACTCCTCTTAGTATTTTCTGGACCATATGGCGCGAGAGGAACTACATTGCGCTGAAATCCTCTTTTATTTTTAAACTTTGTTCTTGGTCAATTGTGTAGATTGTTGAAAGACCTAGATCCTTGATTATTTTTTAACTTGGTTGAGTTGTAGATGAGGGCTAGTGGGTTTTTTTGTTTAGCTTCCTTTTGTCCCCTTGGTGGGATCCTATTATGTACGGCTTGTATACCTATCGGCCTCCCCTAGGGGTTCCTTTTTTTTATGGATATATTATGCTTTTACTCATCAAGAAAAATGATGCTGACCATTATGGTCTTTGAAATGAAAACCAATGCTGTGTGCCATGCTTAAACACTTGGAGCATCCTTCAAATAAGGCTTCACAAGAAGAAGTTTATTTCTAACTGCCACCGCTTCCTAAAAGAGAGGCATCTCATTCTCCAATCCATCAAGATGATAATGAAGGGGATATCAACCGTGGTCTAACTTTTGGACAAGTTTTGACTTCAAAATTGTCAGAGAAAAGGAATACTCATTCTCATTAAATTATAAAGGAGGAAACATACATATTTATACTCTAGTATTAGGGCAAAAAAGGAAAGTATAATTAGGAGACTAAAGAGAAGAAGGAAAAGAATCCTAAATGGATTAGGAGACTAATCTTTAACACTCCCCCTCAAGCTAGAGCATATAGGTCAAAAACACAAAGCTTGTCACATATATACTTTATCCTAGGGCCTCTTAGAGACTTAGTGAAGATATTTGCTAGTTGGTTATTAGAGTTGACAAAACTAATAGTCATGCATCCCGATGTAATCTCCTCTCTGATAAAATGGCAATCCACTTCGATGTACTTGGTCCTTTTATGGAAAACTGGGTTAGATGGAATATGCAAGGCGACTTGATTATCACATATAAGTTTCATCTGTTCATCCTTTCCAAATCTTAGCTCTTAGAGGAGATTCTTCAACCATATGAGTTCACATGTTGGTAAGGCCATAGCTCAATACTCGGTTTCAGTTCTAGATCTGACTACTACATCTTGTTTTTTACTCTTCCAGGATATTAAGTTACCTCTAATGAACATACAATACCCTGATGTAGAACGTCTACCCATGCCAGCGAGCCCGCCTGGGCCAGACGACCAGAAATTAAACACCTGTAGATGACCTTTGCTGTCATGTAACACCCCTTGACTCGCGTTCCTTTGACATAACTCCGAGAATATGAACCTCCAGAAGATCCCAATGGCTATCACAAGATGATTGTAAGAGCTAACTAACTACGCTCACAGGAAAACAAATGTCAGGCCGAGTGATAGTGAGATAATTCAATTTACCTACAAGTCGACTGTAGCATCCCAATGGCTATCATAAAGTGATTGTAGGAGCTGACTAACTACGCTCATAGGAAAAGAAATGTCAGGCTGAGTGATAGTGAGATAATTTAGTTTACCTACAAGTCGTCGATATCTTCCTGGATCTCGTAGAGGCTCTCCCTAACCTGGTACAAGTTTGACATTCGGATCCATAGGAGTCTCTACAAGCTTGCAGTCCAACATACTAGTGTCTACCAATATATCCAAGGTATACTTCCTTTGTAAATAACCACTCCGGAATTAGATTGAGCTACCTTAATGCTTAGAAAATACTTGAGTTTCCCCAAGTCTTTTGTCTGAAAGTGACTGAAGAGGTGTTGTTTGAGTTTCTGAATAGCATTTTGGTCACTACCTATAATGGCAATGTCATCCACATAAACAATCAAATAAATACATTGTCCAGTAGAGGTATGATGATAAAAAACAGAATGATCTTCTGTGCTTCGAATCATGCCAAACTCATGAACCATTGAGCTAAACCAACTAAACTAAGATCGAGTAGACTGTTTCAAACCATATAAGGAATGATGTAGCTTGCATACCAAACCAGACTCCCATTGAGCAACAAAACCAAGCGGTTGCTCCATATAAACCTCCTTGGCAAGATCACCATGAAGGAAGACATTCTTGATAACCAACTGAAAAAGGGGTCATGAGCGCATAACACCACAGTGAAGTAACAACGTAGGCAATCTGCCACCGGCCAGCATCATACCAGTCCGAGTCATTGCCGAGTGTACCCCCTCGGGCAACAAAACCCTGCCGATCAACCCGGTCATCAAGTCCCACCTTTATCAGATAAACCCAACGATAACCAACTTGCATCACAAGAGTGGAAGAGCGACAAGCTCCCATGTGCCATTGGAGTAAAGAGCATCAATTTCCTCAATCATTGCCTGTTTCCAGCCCGGATGAGAGAGAGCCTCACTAGTGCTTTTAAGAGTGGAGACAGAAGACAAGGTGGAAACAAAGACAAAGTATGGTAAAAATAAGTGAAAGCTAAGAATATTATAAGCAGGATGTGGGTTAGAAGTAGAGTGGGTACCTTTCCGAATGACAATAGGTAGATCATCAGATGGTTGCGGAATTGGAAAAGGAGATGACTGTGGCATAGAAGATGATTCAACAAGAGGGCCTCAGAGGAGGACGAGGGACGCCGAGTATAAACCTGGCGTGGTCGAAATAATGCATCCGTAGTCGGAGGCGGTTCCGTAGATTTTGAGAAGACAAGAGGATAGAGCAAGACATCCTAAACAGGGACGGATGCACGTGCAGGAGAAGAAGGAGGAATCTCAAGAAGAGGACATCAATGTAGATGAAGAGCGATCGATGCTCTGAGAATAACCCACGTAAGACACACTTCGCGCTCACAGAAGCCTGTTTCGCTTGTTGGAGAATATGAACAAAATAGACACAACCAAAGACACGAGGAGGAGGCAAAGAGACGTTGATTCGTAGTAAGACGTACTGAGGATCTGATCATGCAAAACAAAGGATGACTACGATTAATCAAATAACATGCAATCTAAGATAGCATCCCCTAAAACGTTGAGGAACCTTATGATGGAGGAGGAGAGTGCAAGTTGTCTCAACTAATGATTTTGGTTTACGCTTTAGCCATCGACAGGTTGAGGAGTGTAAGCACAAGAGGATTGGTGAAGAATCCCATGAAAAGACATATAAGAAGGCACAGAGAAATATTCCTTTGCATTATTACTTCTTAAAATATGAATAGAAGTATTGAACTGAGTGCGAATTTCAGCATAGAATTTTTTAAAGATAGAAAATAACTCACTGAGCTTCCATTAAAAATAACCAAGCATCGAGAATAATCTTTCGCAAAAAAGTAACAAAGAACAAAATCCTAAAAATAGATGTGTGTGACCTATAGAAGGGATCCCCAAACATTAATGTGGACAAGCTCAAAAGGAGACTTTGTCCAAGGATCTAAACGCTTTGGGAATGAGACACGAGTATGTTTCCCAAGTTGACATGACTCACACTTAAGCGAAGATAAACCGGAAAAATGAGGAACTAACTTCTGAAACTTGGAGAGGCTTAGATGACCGAGATGATTGTGGAGGGAGAGAGGAGCTTATGTGGAAGTGCAAGCAGTGGAACAAAAAGACAAGCTAAGGTGAAAGAGGCCTTGTGACTCATATCCTATATGAATCGCCTTCCTCGTACTCCGGTCCTGCAAAGTTACAGAGTTGTGTAAAAAAGTAAGTACTCAATGAAGGTCATGAGTCAACTTACTAATGAAAATAAGATTAAAAGGAAAATTAGGAACATAAAGTACAGAGGTAAGGGGCGAGGAAGGAAAGGACAAGCCGAGCCAATGCCTTTAGCTATGGTTTAAGAACCATTAGCTAAGGTTATGGTAAATGAGACGAAAAGGCGAGAAAAGAAAAGGTCTTTATTACTAGAGATATGGTAAGAGGCTTCAGTATCAAGGATCCAAGGTGCAGATGAATGTGTAAGGCAGCAGAGACATACTGTACCGCAAATGTATTAACGGAGGAAGATTTGCCCGCTGAAAGTGGGGTGACAAGGTACTCAAGCATTTGGTTTTATAAGAATGACACTCGAGGGTGGATGAGCTCCCTGAGACGAAGCTCGAACTCGTTGAATGATTAGAAGTTTGAGCCAAATGAGCAGTACGGGGAGGTCGGCCATGTAACTGATAGCATCGATCACGGGTGTGTCAAAACCTATGACAAGATGTGCATTGAGGACGTTGTCCTCTACCTCGATTGCTACCGCGTCCACCTTTGGAATCACTTCGAGAATGAGATTGAGAGACCATCATAGAAGTGTCCGTAAATCTCATCGTATGGATCGAGCGGGCAAAGAGGTATGGCGAAGAAACCGAAAGAGCCTCATCAAAGTTTGGAATAACCGTCTAGTAGTATCCGTTTCGAATCTTCTCAAAATTTCGTTCGAGGTTACTATAAAATGATCATAAAGACTTATTTTTGACTCGTGAAGTCTCAACATTAGTAAACTTTGGCAAGATAGATACAAGTTTATCCTTTAAGGGCAGACATTCATCCATAATAAGAAGATATATCCATACCGGGCTGTTTCGAATTAGCAATGGAGTATATTACCCAGTAAAGACGTTGAATATCATTAGTGTATAGTTTCTTCACTTGATTCTAGAGAGTATAGCAAGTTTTATTACCCCTAATATTATATAGAGTCTTGGCATCAATAGATTGCCGAAGAATATTGCATAATAAAACATAAGTTTTTTTTCCATTGAGTACATTTATCTTCAGGAATACTTGTGTCCGCAATAGTAAGATGATCCAAACAACCATTACCAATAAACCAAAGGTCCATTGAGTTCGCCCATAACTGATAATTTTCACTCCCCGTGAGTTTATCCAAGGTAATCATAGGAGTTCTAGATACAAAAGAATTAAATGTCTGACCTTTTTCAGCCATAAAGATGATAAATCAGTAGAAGGTCAACAGAATCAATAGAAACAGCTCCCAAGGTCCTGAAGGTGTAGTAGAGCTTTAGAAAACACAAAAAGAAAGGAGATTCAAGCGACATAATCGCTCATAAATAGTCACCGAAGAGAAAAAGTGGAAAAGGAGGGCTTTTCTAGCGACGACGGGGCGCATGGAGTGGCTGGATAGGTGCTCGCCGACACGCACGACACCGCGTGGGATGGCGCACTCGCCAAACAATGCCTCACGCGGTCGCCACGCCCGAAGCTGCAAATTTCGCCTCCGCATCGAGATTGGCGCCGAGAAGTGTTTCTAGTGAGGCTTCCACCTGAGGGGTAGATTCCAGAGAGACGCTCTTGTCGGGTGTGCTCATCTACTGTAATGGAAGTCGCCTGAAAATCCGCCGGAAAAGTTGCCTACTCAAGAAGGTATTTCGATCGCGCCATGGCTTCCGTGAGACTGCTTACACGACTATAACGCGACTGTGTGAGTGCGGACACTCCGGCCGTTGATGGGTTTCCGTAATCGACCACACCCGGGCCGAAAACCCTAACCCTTGTATTCTCAAACTCGTTTATGAATTTGATACCTTGTTGAGAGAAAATGAATAAAAGGAGGAAACATATATATTTATATTCTAAGAAATAGGCAAAGTTTAAACAAAGCTAACTGGACATGACTAAAAAAGAAAAGGAAAAGAATCCTAATAGATCAGGAGACTAATCCTTAACACAAATGAAGAGGCTTGAGGAAGAATTATCAAAATATCAAATCTTTAAGGCTATTTTTGCTTGACAAGCTAGGATAGGACAAGATTTGTATATCTTAGGATATCGTTTCCTACCCAATAGGATATGCATATTCTATATTGGTTATTTCCACTTGGTACAATGTCCTTAGATATTATATCTAATGTAAGCTTAAGTATCAATGAAATATTTTATATCATATTTGTTAAATGAATTAGCAAAAATGAAATAAAAAAACATTATTTTTCAATATCTTGTATTTCTTTAAAATAAAATTATATTGTAATATGATATATAATAGTAAAAAAGATTCTCTAATATTTAGTATTATTTGGAAATTGTTTTACAATTTAAAATTTAGTAAATATTTTTGTCTATTTTTTTAATAATAGTCATGATTGAAATATTTGAAATTTATACATAAATGTTTTTATATTATGTCTAATACATAAAATACTTATATATACATTAAACAATACACATATTAGTATTAGTTTATGGTATACTATATGCTATATATTTTAAAGCTTAACTGGAGAAATTTAATTTTTCTGATCAAAATTTTTTGTTTTGCAAAATGTGTAATATAACAAGAATACAAAAGAAAAATTGATGAAAGGAATAAGTTTATGGTAAGTGAGATGTGCATATCCGATATCTGAATATAGGATTAACAAATCCCGCATAAAGAGGATATAAAAAAGAGGTTGCATGATATATCCCATCATTTATCTTGTTTCATGTTTTGGTTGAACATAGAGTAGGATAAGTGATGGAAAAACTTATCCTATTTCATCGCAAACCAAATTCGGAATATGATGTATTACCCTATCTTTTTATTTTAATTCATGTTGTATTTAAATTTTAATCAAATATGGACTAAGAGTACATACAAGGAAAATTCTAAGGTTAGAGATCATTTAGCTTAACATTTTGATAGTCTTGCTGCTATAATCTTTAAAATGGCAATCACTACCCACACGAAACATGTTACCCAAGGAGTACCTTTCAAATTGAAGCTTAGTGGCTTCTATAAATTAGACGCCTACTTTGATCGTCTCTAAGATGAAGGTGTTCTGACATTTGATCTATCGCGGATGATACTCAAGGTGGATATTGGTGATAGTCCAACTTCGAAGGGCATTTAGATTTTTTAATCAATGAAGCTTGAGGAAAATGATTCCTGTATCAAATCTTAAAGTTTACACACATTGAAGGTTGGAGAGGAAAACAATCCCGGGGGTGACTTCATATAAATACACTCTTTAAGATCCCCGTGAAGGAAAGCATTCTTAACATCCATTTGGTATGGGCAAATTATCGAAGGAAGAAGGGGCCGACTGCATAAACAAAGAGTCATCTTAGCCAATGGTGAGCAAAGGTCTCCTCATAATCGACACCATATTCCTGATTGTTCTCAAGGACAATAAGTCGAGCTTTATAACGATCCAAACTTCCATCAAAGCGAACCTTGACTGAGTAAACCCATTTGCAACCCAGAGGAACCATAGTGGAAGGACAAGGCTCAATGTCCCAAAGGTGATCGCCTCTGAGCAACAATTTCTTCGCATAGTCGATGTATGGAATGTGGATTCGTATTAAATTTACGTGAATAGATATGCAATTAATGCCTATTTACGCAAGTATACGCTTGTCAAGTAATACAGTGTACTAACGTACAAAGATCGATCCACATGGAGGAACGGGATGCTAAATACCAAAATTCACCTACTTCTCTAATATTCAAATGGACAATTGTGATGATTTGAGCAAAAATCTAAATTAAAATACTAGATTGTAAAACTAGCAATTTGATTACAGAAGTCAAGGGTTTCAAAAGATAATGAGGTTCTAGGGTTTTTGGTGCAACTGACAATCCAATTTATATTTAAATTGCACTCTTATACTATCGTTTCATTGGAAAGTTCCAAGGCGATTCTCGACCAAGGTAATTACAAGCCTCTGGCGCTTTAATAACTCCACCAACTAATACAGTTTCTACCAATGCCAAGCACTAAAGGTGTTTTAAGGTTCCAAGCCACATCATTCCTATAATTATCGAAGGATTTCACACCACCTAACCACTAGGTGGATTCACCTATGTCTAACTCTCTACTCCCTTCTCAGATCTCGTAGAGAGCCACTCACCACATTAATATTGATCAAATATCAATATGTAAACAAAATCAAGTATGAATCAATAGAGGTTCAATTCATGAAACTATTATTTAAGAAATCCTAACAATTAAATATAAGCTTCATGTCTAAAATACATCCAAAAACCCTAGATTGTAAGTTTAGAACATAATGAAAATCGTGTACATCATAAATTTTGGAGAAAACATGAAAGAAAAGGTAGAAGAACTCTAATGATGAAAGATTGGTGGATTCTCCATCTTCTCCCTCCGATTCACGGATCTTCCAAAGGTAGATGTTGATTTTTTGTGTCCGTCTCCCTCTTCTCTCTCCAGTCGAAACCTCCAAAGTGCAAACCCCCCTGTCATTAGGGCATTCTTCCTTAAAAACCCTAAAAGAGAGCGCTTCCAAATGCTAAACTCGGGTCGGACTTGAGAAATCAGCCCGGCGACATCATGATTTGGAGCAGGATCTTCATTCTTCCATCTTTAGCCTCCAAAATGCCTTAATTTGACCTACAATGCAAAATGAAACTACATATTAGTATATGAAGTGAAAATGCTTCTAAATTATTTATAAACGAATTCTAAAACATACTATAATCTTGGTATGTAATGAGTGTTTTTGGACACTCATCAATAGCTTGTCGCCAATAGTCATGCTTGACAGCATGTGAGTAACATGTGGGAATATCAAAATTGGACAATGCAACGATAAGAGTTGAAATAGAATTGCTAGAAGAAAACCCATACCTATCAGGGGTATAGACACTCGAGAAGAGGGACATACCAAAGTCTCTAGAGGTGCTACAACTGGCTGATTCCGGTGCATGTTAATGTTAGGATTAGATATCGTAAGTTCATCGAAGAGATCAGGCGAGATCGCTCTACATACACTGAGTTCCTGCTAAGCTGCATCCACTTCTATATGAAGATCAAAGAACACAAATTTCAAAGGAGGGAGAGGTGACCACAAATAGTAAGAAGAGGGCATAGATGAAACAGGAAAGAAATGTTTATTTTCAAAGAAAATAACATTCCTAGAAATGCTTGTACGATGTAATGTAGAATCATAACAAACAAATCCCTTTTGACACACATTATATCCTAAGAATGAACATTGAACAGATTGAGCAACACTTGAGTCACCTGGGTGAGGAGTGTAAATGAACAAACATACACAACCAAAGACACGAAGATTAATGTGAACTAGGTTGCTAGCAAATGTTTAAATAGTGGAGACTAAGATGTAAAACTTGGGAAGGTAAACAATTAATCAAGTGAGTAGCAGTCTTTAGAGCCTCAGCCCAGAACATGGAAGGAATAGAAGATTCTAACAAGCGAGTATGTACCACATCAAGAAGATGACAATTTTTTGGTTCAGCTACTCCATTTTGTTGGGGAGTAGCAGGACATGAGCGTTGATGGTCAATACCCTTAGAAGCTAAGAATGCTTAAAACTTAGTAGACAAATATTCACCACTAGAACTGTGCATAGTGTCTTAATATTCGTAGAAAATTGATTTTCAACATACACTAAAAACTCAGTAAAAGTACGAAAAACCTCATATTTAGAGCAAAGAAAATAAACCCAAGTGAATTTGCTATGATCATCAATGAAAGTCACATAGTATTTAAATTTTTCATGTGAACTAATTAGGTAAGGTCCCCAAACATCACTATGGATAAGATCAAAGCAGTGAGAAGCTCTACTAGCATGCAAAGGAAACATAAGAGTTTTGCTTTTACCAAGTTTACTAGAATCACACTCAAGAGATAAAGAACGCTCTCTATGACCAAGAAAGCTAGAGTTCAATACATGAGATAAGATCTGAGTATTGGGATGGCCAAAACGACGATGCCACACCATACTCAGATCATGAACATTATTACAAGCGATATACTTAATAGAAGAAACTAGAGAAAGTGCTAGAACAGGTAAAAATAGTGGAAACAAGCGCCCCACTTTAGGTCCCTTCACGATCAGCTTCCTCGTTACCCGATCCTACACAACACAACCATCACCAGAAAAATTAATAGCACTATTGTTATCAACTAATTGACCAACAAAAATAAGATTCATGGAAAATTGAAGTGAAACACATCAAGAATTAGAAGAGGCATTTCCAACAACAACATGGTAGAGAATCACATTGGTAGTTTGAATGGAAGATTGGCCAGCATAGCTAAACATGAGACAAGAGTTATGGGAGTATTCGCTATGTGATTAGAAGCCTAGTCTACAGCACGTAGTGGAATGTACTTACCTTGAAACCCCATTGCAGAAAATGCTGAACTTAGCATCTGTTGCACCATTTTAGGGGTGTAGTAAACTGCTGCAGGAGATGCAATATCAAAGGTAGCACTTGAGGAAGAGCCATGTGCTATAGAAGTCACTATTGGAGGAACAACAGAAGTATGAAATGCTTGGGCCTAATGATTTTAGGGGCATATACGACATTCTTCGATAATATGACCTTTTTTCTTACAATAAGAACAATATTTTTTAGGACACTGCTAAGCAATATGCCCAGATTCAGAAAGACAAACAGATTGCAAATTTTTAGAAGTCATTGTGTGATCCACCCCCTCGGGGTGCCATAAGCCATAGTTGTGTCATCTCAAACTCCGCCATGAGGTCAGCTTCTAGAATGGCTTGAAGCTACCAAGATGTTCCTCGTGAGGTAACTCTCCAAAACAAATATCTAGAGAGGGAATAGGAGATCTGTTTAGTAGAGAGGAGCGAACCGATTCATATTCCGGGTGTAGTTTCATAAGAAACTATTCACATTTACTAGTCTTGTGAAGATTCTATATAGTTGAAAGAGCAGCATCCGAAACATCTGTTGTAACCAAATTAGCATATTCATGCCAAAGAGTAAAAAACGCCAAGTAGTAGTCTTGGATGGAAAGACTACCATATTGAAACATGGCAATCGCATGTTCCAATTCAGTTTAATGAGCATCATTATCTTCGATAGATAAACCTCTTCAAATAATTCCACATGGATTGAGCTGAGCGATGAGCTCGCAAGTCAGGATGATATGTGGCTCCATAGAACCAAGAAGTTAATACATGATTCGAACATCAAGCACAAACCAAGAAGGAGAAGACGTGACAACCTTGGATTTGTCAGTGTTGGATGTTGGTGCAACATCTACCCCAAAGGTTTTTTCCCTTGAGAAAAAGTTCAAACTTAAAAGCCCAGAAGATAATTGTCAGAACTTGACACACCGGCAAAGATCCATTACAGCCAAATGTAACTCATGATAAAGCAAAAAAATATCCAAAAATAAAGGAACCGAGAGAAGGACCTCAATCAAAGATTGCCGAACGACGCTACTCCAGCAGAAAATGCCCAAACCAAAAAATGCCTTAAAATGCTCGATACTCATAAATGACCAACTCTTAAAGCTCAAAGTCAGAGAGGATTTGGATTTAATATGAATATCATGTTCTTTAATAGTTTGCAGAAAAATTGAGGACATCGGAGACTTTGTGGGATTTTATGCCATTTCTTTATTTCTTTGTGGTCCTCTTGTATTGATGGATTTAAAGGTTACACATTTAAATGTGATTAACTCAATTGGCTTGTGGTATGTACACCACTAGGGTTGGGGTACCATTAAGAGGAGCATAGCTGTTTTTGCTAGAAAGGTTCCTTGGTATATTCTTTTGCGATCTATCTTTTTGTACAAGGGGTACCATTAAGAGGAGCATAGCTGTTTTTACTAGAAAGGTTCCTTGGTACGTTCTTTTGCGATCTATCTTTTTGTACAAAACTCCTTATGCCGTGGATTTCTTTAGTGGTTTAGATTAGATTTGTATATTTATGGGAAGGATTTCTCATGCTGCTTATGAAATCTTTATATGATGTCAATACAATTCTTGTTTCTATAAAAAAAATGATTTCAACAAAAAGGACATGGAAAATGAAGTCATTGTATTCCTTGAGACATTGATGCAAACCATACAACAAAATGTTGGCATTCCACCCACTACTTTACAAACAAATGCCTCTAGCCACTTGATGCAATTAGATAAAGGTTCCTTGTGAAACCATCTGCTAATTGTTAAGGATTAGTTTCCTAATCCATTTAGGAATCCCTTTTTTTTTTTTTTTCCGTTTCTCTTTATTCTCCTAATTAGACTCTAATTTTGTTTCCTTTCTTTCCTCTAACACTTAGAGTATAAATATGTGTATGTTCCCTCACTTTGTTAAGGAATGAAAATCAAAGAGTTATTTTTTTTCTCTTCACATGGTATCGGAGCCACTTTTTTTGGCCTACCGACTGGGCCTCTTTCTTCATCGGACCTTCCAAGGAACCCTCTTCCTGCTGAACTTCCCGAACCTTTATGTCGACCTTCTCCATCAAACCTTATCCCATGGACCTTTCCGACATACCTTCTACCGCGGACCTTTTCCAACATACCTTCTACTGCAGACCTTATCCCATGGACCTACTCCTACGAACCTTCTCCGATGGCCCTTCTCTCGCGGACTTTATCTCGTGACCTCTTCGACGGACCTTCTCCGCGAACCTTCTCCTACTGACCTTTCTCCGACTACTCCTTCCTCCCGCGAACCTCTTCTCACCCGGGATCTTCTCTAGCCGACCTCTCCGCCGACCTCTCCCATGGACCTTCTCCGGTGGTCCTTCTCCTTCGAATCTTCTCTGACGGACCTTCTCCGACGGACCTTCTCCAATGAACCTTCTCCAATGGACCTTCTCTCGCGGACCTTCTCCGATGGAACTTCTCCAGCGGCCCTTCTCCCGTGGACCTTATTCAACCGACCTTCTCTATTGGGCTTTTTTCCGACGACTTTTTCGGCAGTATACTTGCATGCCCTCTTTAGGTCACATCAACTTGCTGTGCAGTCAATTCTGACGACACATCTTATGGCTGTGTCTCACTCCTGTCACATCAACTCGCCATATAGTCAATTCTAGCTACTTTTTGAACAACCCCAAATCTACCCATAGGATTAAGTACATGTCTAACAAGCTTGATGCATTAGGATTAAGTACATATGTAACCCATTTGAACTATATGCTCTAGCTTGAGGGGGAGTGTTAAGGATTAGTTTCCTAATCCATTTAGGAATCATTTCTTTCTTTCCTTTTCTCTTTAGTCTTCAAATTAGACTCTAATTTTTGTTTTCCTTTTTGCTCTAAATACTTAGAGTATAAATATGTATGTTCCTCACTTTGTTAAGGAATGAAAATCAAAGGGTTAAT